>JARUNP010000050.1:0-221856 GCA_030625065.1 Alectoris magna
GGATCGTGCAAGGGCTCCTCAGAGAAGGCAGTGTTGCCGATCCTCCATCCAAAATCTTCTTGTGTCCCTCTAGGGGTAACTGCACCCGCTGCTTCCCTGAAGTTCCTGTATACCAGTGCGTGCAGCATGGGAAGTAAAGAGGAGAAAAAAACTGGAGAGCTGTGCACAGTTGCAGGGCCAAGATCTCATTGCAGTCATGGAGATGTGGTGGGACGGCTCGCATGACTGGAAGGCTGTCACAGAGGGCTGTGCCTGTGAGGCAGGAGATCCACAAACCCATGCCCCAAGAAAGGGGAAAAGGAGGAAGAGTAGGGAGATAGCAGATGGGTCTAAAAAAACTGTTTAACATCTTCAGTGATGATCTTGACGAGGGGATTGAGTGCACCCTCAGTAAGTTTGCAGATGACACCAAGCTGGCAGGGAGTGTTGATCTGCTAGAGGGGAGAAGGACCTGGGCAGACTGGATCGATGGGCCAAGGTTAATGACATGAGTTTCAACAGGGCTAAGTGTCGGGTCCTGCGTTTTGGCCACAATAACCCCAGGCAACCCTACAGGCTTGGGGAGGTGTGGCTGGAAAGCTGCCTGATGGAAAGGGACCTTGGTGTACTGGTGGACAGCCGGCTGAATATGAGCCAGCAGTGTGCCCTGGCAGCCAAGAAGGCCAATGGCATCCTGGCTTGTATCGGGAATGGTGTGGTGAGCGGGACTAGGGAAGTCATCCTGCCCCTGTACTCGGCATTGGTGAGGCCTCACCTCAAGTTCTGTGTTCAGTTTTGGGAACCTCAGTACAGAAAGGACATGGAGGTAACTGGAGCAGGTCCAGAGAAGGGCAACGAGGCTAGTGAAGGGCCTGGAAAATCAGCCCTATGAGGAGAGGCTGAGGGAGCTACAGCTGTTTAGTCTGGGGAAGAGGCAGCTGAGGGGAGACCTTATTACCCTCTTCCAGTATCTGAAAGGTGCTTACAGAGAGAGCGGGGCTGGTCTCTTCTCAGTGGTGACAGGTGACAGGACGAGGGGGAATGGCCTCAAGTTGCGCCAAGGTAGGTTTAGGTTGGACGTTAGGAAACACTTCTTTACAGAAAGGGTGGTTAAACATTGGAATAGGCTCCCCAGGGAGGTGGTTGAATCACCGTCCCTGGATGTGTTTGAGTCGTTTGGATGTGGTGCTTGGAGATACGACTTAGCAGAGGGTCGTTAGAGTTAGGGTACTATGGTTAGGCTGCGGTTGGACTTGATGATCTTCGAGGTCCCTTCCAACCTGAGTGATTCTATGATTCTATGATTCTATAGCAGATGGGTCTAAAAAAACACAACAGCGGCAGTGATCTGAGGAGGAACGTTAATTTACTAAGTATGATATCAGAATGCAAGATAACACAATATAACACACTACAATTGGAATCGAGGCCAACAAATCAACCAAAATGAAAGAGAGTGTCCAAACCCAAGGCCTTACTCTAAAGCTGCAGGCAAAAAGCGGCAAAGGACCGTGTGCTCCTCGACTGCGAAAAAAGAGAGAGAGGCTCCTGACCTGCCAGGAGCTCCACCTCTCTCCCCCTGGGTGCAGAGTCTTCCTCTGGGGAATGCAGCCTCTCCCCCCTGAGAACCAAGCACCCAGAAACGATGGTCCGCAGAACCGGAACATTTTCATCTCCCAGCGCCTTACATGATGTTATGATGCGGTTGGACTTGATGATCTTTGAGGTCCCTTCCAACCTGAGTGATTCTATGATGTGGAATACCGACAACGAGAAAAATCACAAAACCAGGACACCTTTATAGGAGAGAGCAACTGGAACGGAATGTGCTCCACCTGGGAGAGGGTGAAGAACGTGTGGAGAGCTTGTGGGCCAGAATTAAGGGGTGTGCTGGTATGGCTGACATGGTTGTGGGGGTGTCCTACAGGTCACCACATCAGGAGGACAAAGTCGATGAGGCCTTCTACAAGCAGCTGGAAGTAGCCTCGCAATCCCGTGCACTCCTTCTCACGGGGGACCTTGATCATCCGGCTATCTGTCGAGTAAGCAGCGCGTCCAGGCATGCACGGTCCAGACGGTTCCTGCAGTGCACTAAAGATAATTTTCGGATGCAGGTAGTGCAGGAGCTCCGCGGCCAGCAGGACCCTGAGCATCGTGGGGTGCTGTGCAATGCCTGCTAGGCCAGCAGCCTGGAACAGAACTGGGGCACCACAAGGGAACGGCACCTCTTTTGGTTTATGGGAAAGGAACAGAGACACGTAACATTCCACAGGAGTAACCTGGGAGCCGTCTGGGCGTAGGAGCCGGTGGCACCGTGCAATTTGGCAGCACAAGGGCTGTTTGCAGAGAGCTGATCCCTTCCCGGCTGACGCGTGCTTGCCAGCGGTGACTCTGGGTCTTAGAGTCCTGAGCACATTCATTTCCTCTGAAACTCTTATCTGTGTTTCTTTTGTAGTTGCTGTTGCGTTCACCAATAAGGAAATGCACTGCATTTATTCTACTGCTTGTGCAGGCTCATTCTGCAGTGCCAAAGGCGCCTTCATGAGGAGGAAAGGCAGCAAAGCCCTCTCCCAGCGAGGCCATGGAATCATATGTCTTCAGCATCACATCTCGGCAGAGTGCTCACTGCGCCTACTCCTCCCTGCTGAAATACACGGCCACCTCCACAAAGCTCGCAGGCTCCTGCAAGCAAGGTGCTCCTTGCTGGGAACAGCCAAGGCCCAGGGAAGCAGCTCGGAGAGGAGAGAAACTCCAGTGCCAGCGGCTTTTCCGTCCCCAGCACACAAATGCCGGCTGAGAGCATCTCGCTGTCTCCCTGCACTCCCATCTCTTGCCCCTTGTCTTCTCCTGGTTGCTTCCCCAAGCCCCCAGCAGAGACGGAAGTGCTATGGCCATTTGCTGCTCTCCTGCAGGCTGCATCAGGGCAGGGGAGGCGTGAGGGAATGCAGCAGCCTGATGTGCGGAAATCAAACTCTATAGCTTGACAGATAGAGAGCAGGTATGCTTATTTTAGTGGTGCACATATGCCGGTTGCAAGGGGGATTACTCCTCCTGTCTTGCACACCATTAGGCAAAAGCTTGATACAGATACAGGCACAGCTAATACATAATCAGTGATATTCCTGGAATTCCCATACACATTCATTGTATTTCCAAGAACCCCCTAGTATATGGTCCCTCCCTCTCATGCATGCGTCGTGAGCAGTGGGGGTCACCTCCTGGTGGTCGTGGGATGAAGGCTCATCGTCTTCCTCGCTGTAAACTTTCAACCCTGCAGGAGGGGTAGCCCCCAAACCAGTTCTAACTTGCTCAGTGAACATCTTATCACCTCCTCTCTGGGTGTCTTCAAGCTGTTCTCAAACCCTTATCTTTATCTCTCCCATCCCCCACACTGTCCTAATGCCAGCTTGTTACTATCCCATTCTTCTAGCGGCCTCTACATATTTGCTTCTGTATACTATCTCTAACTCCCTTCTACCCTCTGTTTCTGTGGACTTTTTATTACCCTCCAATTTCCTACCTTCTGTGAATCCTTTCTTACTCTTCAAGCCCCTGTCCTCGACAACTGTTATAAGTGAGAAACAAGAGATCATCAGGGGCTGTAAAACAAAGAGGGGTGGAAAGGGGTTATCTGTAAAATGCCAGGTTTGGAAGTTATATACGAAGCAACACAGAGAACAGGAATAGACAGGAACAGGGAGCAGGAACCAAACATTTTATTTATTTACTTATTTTAAAACCTACAGAAATTGCTTTTGCTTGGGTTGTGTCAGCCACTTACAACTATTCCACACACTACACAGGAGGGTGGATGGAAAAACATCATATCGCACAGCTACAAATCTGGGAATCCATCCTCTTACTGAGAAATCAGAATCACAAAATTGAAGCCCAGGATCATCACAGAGTCAGAAAAACTAGAACTGGGAAACGATCACAGAATCTGAAATAACACAACCTACAATCACAAGAGATAGTATCCTCATAGCATCTTCACAGAACCCTCGGACTCTAGAATCCTAGTCTCTAGCGACCCCATAATAACCCCGCAGCATCAAATCACCATATTTTGTTTCTTCACCCCCAGAGGGAAACGCTGCACAGAGAACACTCACAATCAGTGGTATCACACACACAGCATCACCCAGCGCCTCTCAGGAACGGGCTATCCGCAACAACAAAGCACTGCCAGTTACAAGTGCTCAGAGCTTCTTTCTCAAAAGACGGATTTTTAGTACCATTTTTCACTCTAATTTGGATTCAGGAAGGGAACTGCTGTCTCGAATCTTTATGAAAGGCATCCAACGCTGCCGCACCCCGCCCGCCCGCCCGCTGCGCGTCGCCTCGAGTGACGTCACGTCGCCACGCGCCCGTTGCCCGGACTTGCCCTCACTCAGCATGGCGGGCCGAGCATCGCCGCCCGGACTGCGCACGCGCAGAGCAGGCAGCTGAGCGCCTGTTCGCCAGTGGAGAGAAAGCGTGGCGTCGTTCATCCAATCGTCCCTCCTTCCGGGATTTGAGTGACAGGAACGGCAGCCAATTGGAGACGAGGGGGCAAGCTGCTCAACGTCTTCACCTATGGACAGGCGTGACCGCCTCGGAGCGGAGATCAGCTGCCCTCTTGCGAAGTTATCGCTGGTGGCTTGTCCGCTCTGTCCTTCTTTGGGTGGCTCTGGCCCCCAGCAGCCTGGGATGTCGGAGGAGCTGGACCCCCTCTGGGACCTCAGTGCCGGCCAGGAGTGCCTTCCCTGTTCCCACGTGTCCCCCCGAATGCCCTTCTCCCTCGCCTGCTCCTCCCTGAGCCAGTGAACACTCCAGGACCACGACCCAAACTGTACCGAAAGAAGGGTGGAGGGCACCCACTGGTGGTTATGCCTCCCCAGTGCTCAAGTAGCACTGCTCCCAGTGCTCCCAGTCGTAGTCCATTGTCACCAGTACTCCTTAGTAACCCCCCCAGTCCTCAGTGCCTCCCAGCCACCCCTCCACATACTCCCAGTGTACAACACTATTCCCAGTGCCATCAGGGTCTCCAAGATCACCTACCCCCCCGTCCCCTCTCCTGGTGAAGGAGGTGGGTGCTGAGCACTCCTGCATTGCAGTGCCTCCCTTGGGGCCATCACTTGGGCAGCGTCCCCTGGCCGTATCTGGCGAGATTAGATTTGCCAGATACTGGCTGCTAACAGACATCTGATAAAACCTGCCCTTGAGAGGGAATGTCTGGGTGCCCTAACAGGCCCTTGTGCAACTGACCTCAGAGCTTGCAACATGCAAACTGCCCAGAACTGCAGATTTCTACCTGAAATATCCTGCACGCTCCCCCCTCCCCCAGTCCAGTCTTACCCCTACAGGCGTTTGTTCCACTTTGCTGCCCCTTGCAAACAATGGGGGAGGAAGCGGAGGATGGACTCGGACAAAAGCAGGAATATTGAAGGAAAAAAAAAAATTAAAAGCCTGAACACTGTGGGATTTCCTCCACTGAGTGGTGAATGGAATGCTTTCTGCTCCGCCCTGCATTGGGGCTGGCCATCCCTGACCCTACTGCTCACCCTGGGGTGCCCCACGTGAGACAGGCAGCAGGAAACAAATGCTGCACCAGGGAGGGAATGGGCCACTTAAGTGGTAGGGAGGAGTTGTCTTCAGAGGCACGCAGTATCTCAGTGAAGGCTTTTGGCTGCTGCAGCTGCCGGACCCCATGGCCACTTACAAGGTGGAGGTGGTGACGGGTGACACCCTTGACGCTGGGACCAGAAACAGCATCTACATCACCTTGGTGGGCACTCGAGGCGAGAGCCCACAGACAGCGATGAGATACAAGTTCCTGCCGGGGACGGTAGGCATGAGTACAGGGTCTCTGTAGGGTGAGGGGTAGCACAGGATGCCCCAGGGGTCTCAGCATAGGTTTTGCTTGAGAGAACTGGACAAGAGCTGGGTCTTCTCCGAGAGTTGGGCAGAATGGAGGAAAAGGATGACGGAGAGGTAGAGGAAATGGGTGCTGGGGGATGGAGGAAAGGGGAAAGATGTAGGAAGTGGTCTTGGAGGGATGGATGAGGGGGGTCCTGCAAAGATGCTCTGTTTCCTCACCCCACAAATGGGAAATGCTTGCACTGACTGACAAAACGCTGGGACAGACACGCTCCCATCCCTACCCATCGCTGCTCTCCCTTCCCAGGTGAAGGAGCGGACAGTGAAGTGCGAGCAGGATCTGGGCCCCATTGTGCTAATCCGCCTAACCGAGACACGGCTCTTCCTGGAGGATGCCTGGTTCTGCAAGGAGGTGCACGTGACAGCCCCCGATGGCACAGCCTATCGCTTCCCCTGCTACCAGTGGTTGGAGGGGATCACTACCCAGGAGTTCCGTGAGGGCACAGGTAGGGCTCATCTTACCTCCACCCTCCCATGGTAGCTGGGGCGCTTGCGTGGAAGAGGACAGTGGGGACACATATCACTCAGCCTGGCTCTGTCCAAGTAGCCCAGATCCCTTTTGGTGATATAGCGACAATGGAGGAGGAGGGGGGTGGATGCTGCCACATGCCCTGGAGACTCTGAAGCAACTGAAGTTTTCTGGAATGGAAACATTTTTTTCCAATCTCTCTGAAATCTGCTATGTCTCACCCCCTTGAGCTAGGTGTCTCTGCCAAATGGCACAACGGACACTGCTGTCCTGCAGCTATCAGCACAACGTCCTTGTGCCAGGTGGCAAAGGATGCTCAGGGTGGGGGATGCTGCCATTCCAAACCCAACCCCTTAGAAGCAGTATCTTTTTACCCCAATTTTTGGACTGCAGCACCAGCCCGGCACAGGGTGCAGCCTTGATTCCTCTTCTCCTTCCCACTAAGGGAAAAAAATGGCGGATGATGACCTGGAGATCCTCAAGGAGCACCGGCGCAAGGAACTGAAGGCACGGCAGGAAGCTTACCAGTGAGAGCAGTGGGGGAGGCGGGGGGATGGGGACCCAGCACTGCCAGTGGGGCGCCCTGTTATGGTGAGAGGTGATGCTGGAATCCCCATCTCCCTATGCAGGTGGAAGAACTACGCTGAAGGATGGCCCCGTTGCCTCAAGATGGACTCCATCTTTGACCTGGACTCAAACATACAGTTCTCCTGCACACGAGCCAAATCCTTCAAGGGCCTCCTCATCTACCAGTGAGCAACAGCCTGGAGTGATGGTGGCAGGTGGACACCTTCCTGGCCACTGTCTAGGTTGGAGGCAGGTGAAGGAATAAGGAAATGTGACTTCTGCCCCACAGGGGAGCCACACACCTGCCGTCAGGTTTCCTGAGCAGACTCCTGGAGAAGCCTGGATGAGATGCGGAGCATTTTCCCCAGGACTAAGGGTGGGGACATAGGTGCGTGCCTTGCCCTCCTTCTTCCAGCTCAGGGCCTCCCCCATTCCCACAAACCCAACAGTCATGGCCTGACGCAGGGGAGCAAACAGGGATGGGGCACTGACCTCAAGCCATCTCCTAGTCCCTGAGTACATTGCAAGCCACTGGCAAGAAGATGCCTTCTTTGGGTACCAGTTCCTCAGTGGCAACAACCCCATCATCATCCGGAATTGCACAGTACTGCCAGAAAAATTCCCAGTAACGCAAGAGATGGTAGCTGACTCCCTGGGAAGGGGTACCACCTTGGGCAAGGAAATGAAGGAAGGACGCATCTTCATTGTGTCCCCAGGTAGGGACATCCATGCCCAGTGCATGCCACCTCCCAGGGGACAACCCCACCCCCATGGGGCGCTGGTCCTACTGGACAGTTTTGTCCCACAGCTCGGCCAGATGCCCGGGCCCAGGAGCCCCATCTTCCTGCCCAGCGATGACAAATGGGACTGGCTCCTGGCCAAGACCTGGGTGCGCAACGCTGACTTCTACAGCCACCAGGTCATCACCCACCTTCTTCGGACCCACCTCTTCGGGGAGGTCTTTGCTCTTGCCACCTTGCGCCAACTGCCCGCCTGTCACCCACTCTTCAAGGCAGACGTCTGGGAGGTCCTTCGATGGTCTCAGCTCGCCCATCAGCCCAGTCCTGTAGCTGATCTCACCGCAGCAGTTGTCACACACCCAACCATTTCCAACTTCTTGGGAAATTGCTGGTCCCTCCAAGACTCCCACACCCTCTTCCTTTCTCAAAGTGCCCCAGGCCAAGCCCTGCTGACCCCACATGCCAGTGCTGACCTCCAGGACAGTCATTTTCTCTTTCTTTTTGCTGTGGCAAAGTCCTCTTTAGGCTTCGTTATTCACAGCAGCCAATCCCATGTGGCACTGCTGGGTCTGCACCTGGCCTGGGGTTCCAAGTTACCCTGGTGTCCTCTGGTCAGGGTGACCCATTTCCGTCTCTCCAGCTTCTTATCCCACACTTCCGCTTCACGTTGCACATCAACACACTGGCCCGGACCATCCTCATTAACCCTGGTGGTGTCATCGACAAGGTGAGCCTCGGGGACATCAGTGGGGGCTGATCACATCACGTGACGCCTTCTGCCTGAGCCCTGGTGGTGAGCAGTCAGTGGTGTCTTCTCCTCACTGGGGCTCAGGAGTTACCCACGAGGGGCTGCTGCCGATTCTTCAGCGGGGCTTGGAGAAGGTTACCTACACGTCACTCTGCCTCCCTGAGGACATACGAGCCCGAGGTGTCTCCTTCATCCCCAACTACCACTACCGGGATGATGGGATGAGCCTCTGGGAGGCCATCAAGAGGTGGAGTGGAGGACTCAGCAACAGTCACTGATGGCTCCGGGGACATCCTGCAGCCTCATTGTCCCTCTTCATGTGACAGGTTTGTCTCTGGGATGGTGGCTTTCTACTATACAGACAATGCAGTGGTGCAAGGTGACGTGGAGCTGCAGGCTTGGGTGATGGATATCTTCACCAATGGCTTCCTGGGCCGGACATCCTCAGGTACCATTCCGTAGCCCAGTGGGCACCCAGAGGCTCCTAGGTATCCCCAAAGCCAAGGGGGTGCCTTGGATGGGGCTCTTGATGGCTCTTCGCCCCCTGCCCTTCAGGCATCCCCTCCTCGCTGAAGACGGTGGCAGAGCTCAACAAGTTTCTTACCATGGTGATGTTCACTTGCTCAGCACAGCATGCAGCTGTCAACAATGGACAGGTGGGATAGGGACAGGGAACATGGCAGGGCACTTCTGCACTTCAGTCTGCCCCATTCTGGAGAGTTATTCCCTGCTGCCCTCTTTGCACACTGGAAGGACGTCTGTGTCTACCCTCTCTACATGACAGCGTTCCCTGTTTGTACTTAGTCTGCACTGAAGGGACAACCTCATCCAGTGCCTTCATGCGCTTAAGAAATTGTCCCCATCTGAGACCTCTCTGCAAGAGGATGGTCCTCCTTTCATGCTGTGGGGGGAACATCTGTCCCCCACTTACACTGGTAGAACATCCCTCTTATGCACCACGGGGACATCCCCATTGCATGCCAGAGAGCCATCTCCCCTCCATGTTGGAGGGATGTCCCCACCTCACTTTGGGACAATGTCCTCATCCAACCTGTCTCCATGCCAAATGGATGGCCCTGCCTAAACCCTCTGTTGACTGCAAACTTTCTGCCCACAGTATGACACGGGTGCCTTCCTACCCAATGCACCATCCTCCTTGCGCCACCCACCACCAGAGGAGAAGGGAAAGGCCTTCCTCCAGCACTTGCTGGACACTCTCCCTGAAGTCGATACCACTGCCAACACCCTGGTGGCTCTCCTCCTCCCCAGCTCCCACCTGGAAGACACTGTGAGCCTTCCTCACCACCTGGGTACACCCAAGCCCAGACAGCGGTCACCATTGCCTGACTGATGCCAGGTGGCTTGAGGCAACCATGCCAAGTGCCTGGACCTGACGGAGTCCGCATTCTTTTCTCCCTCGAGAGGCTCCTGGGGCATTATCCAGAGGAGCGTTTCACAGAGGCAGAACCCCGGCGGCTCATCAGGGCCTTCCAGCCCTTTTATCAGCTTTGTTGCCCTTGTTAAGAAGCTGGAACAATTTTTTGCTCAAATGCCCATCGGGGTAAGACTGGACTTGGGGAAGGGGGAGCGTGCAGGATGTTTCAGGTGAAAATCTGTAGTTCTGGGCAGTTTGCATGCGCAAGGGGCCACTAGAGCACTCAGACATTCCCTTTCAAGGGCAGGTTTTATCAGATGTCTGTTACCAGCCAGTATCTGGCAAATCTAATCTTACCAGATATGGCCAGGGGATGTTGCCCGAGTGATGGCCCCAGGGGAGACCTTATCACTCTTTACAACTCCCTGAGAGGAGGTAACAGTAATAGGATGACAGGTGGTGGCCTCAAGTTGTGACAGGGGAGGTTCAAGCTCACTTGCCCCACACATGCATCCATAATCTCTTTCTTAAGGTCTTGCTCAGCTCCAACCTCAAGGAATGAGGATCTGTGACACCAAGTGGGCAGCCACTACCACTGTCGATCAGGTGTGAGCCTGGAACAGTGAGTGAGCCAGCCTCACAGAGGGCACAGCTCTCCATCACTAAAGGAGCTGGCTCTGCAAGTTTGTTGGCCTGACTGTGAGTCTCGAGACCTGGGGGAGATGTAGGTGCACTGAGTGTGCCCATGGCCTCTGATCCCTTTTGAGGCAGTTCACTGTGCTGGGAAAGGAGTTTCCTCTGCATTCTGAGCCCCAGACAGTGTCTGCATCCCGATGAGGGAGTCAGGTCCTGATGGCTGAAAGGTCCAGGGGTTTCATTGTGCCACAAGCAGCTGCCATTGCCTCTCCTGGGCGCAGCTGGAGTTGTAGCACAGGAGGTGGCCTAGGGACTGGCCTTGGGCGTTGAGGAGTTGGGCCCTACAGCTGGAGCCCTCTGATTTCTTGCCTGCAACAAAGCTGGAAGGCACAGCAACCTGAGCCAGGACACTGCAGCTGGACACAGCACTATGGCAAGAGACTGGCTTCCATTGGATGTGAATGTGGCCCAGCCCTTGGCAACGGAGGCACCAGGAGCCCAGCCAGAAAGAGGTAACATGGGATTGCTATGGAGTCATGCCAAGGGTGAGCATAGCGCACCACAGAGAGCAGTGTCATGCTGGAGACAGGGGGCAGGGAAGGGCTCCCCTCCACAGACCGTGGAGTGGATTGAGATTGGACCTATGGGGCAGGAAGAGGGACACAGCGGGGTGACTTGAGACACAAGGACAGCTGGTGACATGAGAGAGACAGCGCTCCTGCAGAAGGGATGTGCAAGCTTGCAGGAGGGAAATGGTGCACCCCATGGTGCTAAGGTGAGTCTTGTTACTTAGCAAGGGCCATGGAAATGGTATTGCTTGTGGATGCACGTAGCATGAGAGGAGCTCCCATGGGTCCAACTTGGGCACGCTTTCCCCTGTAGGATCCAGCCTAGGAGCAGACTGTAGCGTGCCCTGGGTCCTGGGCCTCCTTCAGCCTCTGCCACCAACAGCTGCATGGGGAGATGTGTGGGTGAAGAAGCATTGGCTCAGTGACCTCAGGTGAGCCAGAACCCACAGTGTGTGGGGTCTCTGCTAGCCCCAGTTCCCCCCAGACTGGCACCTTTTCTAAAAATCTCATAGCCCTTGACTGCAGTGTTCCACTTGTATGAAAAGAGAAATAATAATACAGGCAAAAAACAAGGAAAGATTTTCTTAACATTTTCTGTTATATCCTGGCTGTTGCATAAGATAGCTGAGTACCTTATTGATGCTTTCCAAGTAGTTTCCTCACTACATCCTTGAGTTCCCGGTTCCTTGCGCTGTAGATGAGAGGCCTCACTGCTGGAGGCACCAGTGAGCCAAGACCAGGTCCAGGGGAAGAGATGGAGGTGGGCTTTGGGCAGACAGTCATGTCAGTGACAACAGAAAGGAAGACAACAGCCAGGCGAGGGAGGCACGTGGAAAAGGCTTTGTGCTGTCCCTGCTGAAAGGGCATCCTTTCACACAATCCTGAAGATCTGCACATAAGATACCACAATGAAAAAGAAATACCCAAATGCTGAAGAGGCAATAAAAATAAGAAGCCACACTTCCCTGAGTTAGGAGTCTGTGCAGGAGAGCTTGAAGATCTGGGGAATTTCTCAGAAGAACTGACCTAAAGCACTGAGAAACACCCAGCCCCAGGCAGCTGCTGCCACGGCAGCACAAGCTCTGCTGTCCAGGAGGGTGCCTGTAGTGCAGGGACTTGCAGATAGCAACATAGCAGTCGTGAGACATAATGATGAGAAGGGAATACTCTGCACTAAATAAGACTTGGGCAGTACATCCTTCATAGGAAATGACCCTGCTGTCCTGTACGGCAACTGTTAAGTCACAGCCCAAACCGGTGACGGAGCACCTGATGAAGGGGCATAGCCATCCCAGGGAGCACAGGTGGAAGTAATTCACTGGTGTAACCAACAGGTGAGGAGCCTGGCTCCTCCCTAACCTCATTTAAGTGTTGGCCATGGCAAGGAAAGGACCTGTACTTGGAGATTATCTCCTTTAGAATGTTTGGTGAGCCTCAATCCTTGGAGAGGGGTAAGCAATTCCTTCTGTATTATGAGATTGTGACCTCTACCTTGCTTGGGTGACCCTAAACTGGTTTAAAGTAACTGTATTTGCCTTCACCTTTCTCTGTGCGTCCAAAAAGGAGTTGCTCATGGTTTTGAGAACAATGGCAGAGATGCAGCCCATGTTGATGAGGGGGAGGAGGAGGAGGAAGTACATAAGGGGGGTGCGCAGGCAGTGGTTGCAGGCTGTGGCAAAGATGCTGCTGCTCAGGAGGGCAGCCAGGTGGATATCCAGGAGGAACTAGAAGTTGAGGTGCAGCTCCCTTGTGTCTGCAAATACCAGGAGGAGGAACTCAGTGATGGTGCTTCTGTTTGACATTGCTGTCTCTGTTCGTGGAGCCCGCCACAGGAAGAAAATTTAAAAAAAAAAAGAAAAGAAAGAAAGAAAATAATAATAATAATAATAATAAAATCAGATAGGCTTCTCTGAGGGCGAGATGAGGATGCTGACTCACAAGGGCTCTTGGACTGCAAAAATCCTTAAAAAGGAAAAAAAAATCCTCTGCAAGAGCTCTGGCTGCAGATAAGACAGCTCCTGCCCTGGATGGAGAAATCTTTCTCGCACTCAAAAGAAAGTTACTGAGTCAAAACTTCACCTTCCTTCAAAACTGTGATTTCTTTTTTTGTTGTCGTTGTTTTGCAGTTCAAACTTGCTAATGCTTTTGCATCACCACTTTTGCTTGTGTGTACCTAATCGAAAAAAAAAATCTTCAAAAAAGAACAAACAAAAAAACTGAAGACCTAATTTTTAATTGAGTAATGCTGTCAGGGAGAAAGTAAATCCCTAGTAATCAGCAGAAGCACATCAGTACTTCTAGTGTTGTGGAACAAGGTCAACTGGGGGATGGGCCTGAGTGATCGCACAAGAATTGCTAGATAGCAGCAGCTGAAGCGGAACCGCGGAACGGGATGTGATAAAGCGCCTTGCTGAGTGCCCCGTGACGACACCCTTTATGCAAGGGAGGACTCTGAGAGTGGGAAGGGTCATGCGCGTGTGGGGTTGTGTTGTTGGGTGTATGGGATGAGCCTGCGCGGAAGCCGTTGCCAGTATATAAGCAGTGTGACGCAGCAGTAAAGTGAGAGCAGGCCCCATGGCATCCGTGTTGTGTCTCTCTCCATACTGGATCCATGGACGGGGTCCATACTGGATGGGGTCTGGCCCGGGGTCGGTTGTCAGAAATGACACCTAGGATCCAGATGGGAGTTATTTTCCTTTCTTACTCTTTCTCAAAGGAATCCAGGAAGACGTGGCATATTGCTACGTTAAGCATAACTCATGGTAGTAATTTATCTCAGTCTGGAATTATTGTATAAACGTGCAGCACCTCTTTACTGGCAAACTGGAATGCAATGGTGTGAATATCACCGTGAATTTTTATTCACATGAGATACTGAGAAACAGCATAAAACAAGTGACAAAAACCCCCTTTGATACAAGCTCATCTGTTCTCCATTGCATACAAGCTTGCTCCCTTCTTGTAAGGGTCCGAAGTCAGACCTTAAAATAGAATAGGAAACACTTAAGCAGAAATAAAAAGCATGTGGTGTTTTAAGTCACAGCATCACTTGGGATGTTACTCGGGTGCAATACGGCAGAAACAACACAGAAATACTCACTGCAACAAGCAGTTAATTACTGGTCGTATGCAGTGGTCTGTATTCCCAGGTAATGTGACTGTCCTTATGCTGCTTCCTACATCCAATTAGAATGTCTATGTGACAGAAAAAGAAAAAATGGTTTCACTGGAGATTTACTTAATAAATTGGCATTAAGTAATGAGTCCAAACTTCGCAGCAAAAGGATATTCATACAGAATGGCTTGTGTTGGAAGAGGCCTTTAAAGATGTGCAAGCACTGGCAAAATTACTAGGCTGGAAGCAGGAGTGTCTCTTTGTCAGCAAGGCTTTATAAGTATGTGCTGGGTGTATCTGGGAGGAATGTCTCTTGCCTTGGTCTGGTGCCTGAAATCTCACCTATGCATAATGGGGCAAGAAGAAATTTGGCAGCAGCTCCTCTGCTGCGCAAGGTTTGTAAATGACACGTCTGTCCTACAATGGTTGTACAGATCTTCAGCAGGAATAAACTCAGTTAGTCCAGTTTTTCTCTGTGCACTGCTGCCAGCCCCCAGGACACCAACATACAACAGAGATCTATTGCACCCACACCTATGGGGAGAACTACAAGTGCAGCCTCTGAAATCGATGCAACGCCCCTTTCTCTGTCTGGAAGCTCAACTGTCACCCATCCTGCCGCTGAAGAGCCACAGGAGGGCGTTGCTGTCTGCCGAATTTGTGGTGCAGTGCACTGTAAATGAAAGCTCAACCGAAACACAATATAGTGTAGGAATCCTAGAGCCGAACTGAGCAGCAGGAAGCGAGTGTGTGTGGCAAAACAAGTGCAAAGCCTTCAACAGTTCTGTCTGACGTTCTGCTCAGCTGTTCAGTGCCAGTCACCAGCACGACATGTAGTAGTAGCCTGCTACCCCATGGAAAGGCAGCTTGTAAGAAGTGCGGGTGTAAGGAGTGTGTGCACGTGCAGGCACCTTCAAGGAGAGGTTTGCATCGTGTCTGAAACACTAGTAAGGTAGGATGCATTGGCCCATTGAGGTGGCAGTCACGCAGTGGCCACTGAGAGCAGCTGGCTGTCTCCATGTCCAGTCCCCACGTGCGTCTCTCAGACCACTGCAGGGATACTTTTGGTTGCACTGCTGTAAGTAGAAGCACAGGACAGCATGTCCTGTTTTCTGTTTAGTGAGATTTGTGATGCTGTTGGCACAAGACCACAGATATCTCTGCTTGCAAATACAATACTAGCGACTCCCAAGATGGTAATGCCTGTGATGTGTACGTGCCACTCTCATGCACCATGTGCAAATGCAGTCTTTAAACTCTTCTGAACATCACTGGTTACCAAAAGCTTCCTCAGCTGTGTGTGTGTCATGCTGTTATTTTAACCAGTTTCCATGACGATATGCTTACTGAGGCCTAGGGGGTTCTACAAAAGTGCTTTATAAGACTGGTCTCTGCAAACACTGGACAATGAAATATTTTGGACAGTAATTGCAGCAACTCTGAAATATTGCTCAGGTAATAAAAAAAAATAAAAATAGGACTTAAGTCTCAATGCCTGTACTTGAGATATTGCTTGTGGAAAAGGTATAACCCAGCCTCAAGGTAAAGATCAAATTTCCCAAGTAGTTTTCCTCACCTTGTAATGCCTCAAAGCAGTCTGGAAATACGTGGGCAGTGGAACTCCCTCTGATGTCACGATTTCATACGCTCAAGCTGCTGGTTGTATGTGGTACAGTAGGAACTCATTATTATGAATCTTATTCATGTACAGTATTACACTCTCCAACAATGTCCTCTCATAAAATTCAGAATTAGGAATTTCATTCAAAACATTAACCTGTATTTGTCAAGATCTGGGAATAAGGAATGGCCAGCAGGGCTCTGCAGAACAGGAGCCCTAGGACAGTTCTGAATTGGCCTGATCTTCCCCAAAAAAACATTTCTCACATTAGGAAAGTTGAGAGCTATTTGAAGCCAGTCCAGTCTAAACAAGTTTTAAACCAGATCTGAACAGTGACGTGACTGCTTGACCCACAGTCTTTCAATAAAACCGATTAGATAAGAATCTCTTCACTTTTCTTGGGGTTTAACTAAAGCGTTGTAGAGATCTTTCCAGTTTTCACAGGACATTTTTCCTTTGAGGCAGTGTCTCACTGTCCCCTAGATTAGGAGCATAGAGCTAGGCTTTATTAGCTGCTAATTTCAAGGAGAGAAAGCTTGAGACTCTGATGTGCAGTGGAGCCAATTTAAGCACGTTTAAACTCCAGTGCTAAGCTGCATCACAGCTATTTGTCAGATGCCAACTTCAGAACTGCACCTACTGAGACCTTACTAAAATCATCCCAAGTTGTTTCCCAGAGAGGCAAGCCAATGATATTAAATAGTTTGCCTTGGGTCACAGGCTACCAAAAACTGAATGGAATTTACATTTGACTTGACAAAAATCAGAGTGAATATTTCTAATGTATGTAGTAATTTGGTTTGTGTTTTCTCTTAGCAGTGAGATGTAGCAGACATTTCCTCTGAAAGAAATGTGGAGCTTTTATTTTGTTGTTTTTTTTCTTTCCTTAAAGCAGGAAATGACAGCTTCAAAATTACAGTTCAAAGACACAACGAAAATTCAGCACCGGTTCTCTTGGCATCATTATCATCATTCAGGAACTTTTAGTCATTCCCCTACAGTTACCAGCCTCGTCTGCCTGTTTTGCACAGTTCCTCACTTCTGCCTCCCAGTAGAAACCATTCTTCTACATGAAACATACATAAACACCCGGAGACAAAAACTGTCAGCTGAGAAATCCTGTGCTGAATTCAGATGTTCATCACTGACACAGTCCGTTGAATAGATGGGCTTACGTTTAAAAAGAACTTCCACAGTGAAATAGTTGAAATGTGACAGTGTACATTTCAGAGCAGGTTTGGGACCCACAGCTTCCACAGCCGAACAGGTCAAATAGTTTTAAAATTCATGGGGTTTGCTCCACAGCCTCATGGCATAAGGTGTAATAGAAGACCAAGACTTGAATTTTCTCAATGGCCTCAGAAAGTCAAACAAAAATTCAGACTGAAAGCATTGTTGACAAGGAAAGTCGCTCAACCTGGGCATGCGTTTTTCAAAAATCCACCTGTTTATCAGCCCAAGTGTCTCTCATTGTGCCCAGTGTGTTAATCTGCCCGTTTTGGCCTCCCTGCAGTAATGTCCTCTTGGATGTTAGAGCAGACCAGTTGCCTTAAGCAGCAGATTAACAATGGCACCAAAATGTCCACGACTCCAAAACAGGAGGATCCTGGCATGTGCTGTGGGTGGCAGAGGAAGGTGGTTACTGAAGTGGGTTGGGGAAGGAAAATCTGCCTCCCCAGCCTGGCAATTGTGCCCTGGTTCTCCTGTCTCTTTGATATGAGTGCTAAGTCCCGGCTCCTCAGGGTTGTCTCTTAGTACAAGATACAGAATCACAAAATCAGGAAGCCTTTGAGATGGGAAGGGGCCTCTTGAGACTATGCAGTCCATCGTGCCTGTTCAAACAGGGTCAGCCAGAGCTGATTGCCCAGGAGTGTGTCCAGAGAAGGGCAGCAAAGCTGCGAAGGGTTTGAAGCACAAGGTTTGCAAGGAGTGGCTGAGAGAACTGTGGTTGCTCAGTCTGAACAGTGTGGGCTGGTTCTTGGCCTGGATGCCACAAGCAGCAGCGCAGATAATGGCAACAACAGCAGAGTGTGCTACACAAACCTTGTCTTCCTGACCATCACTTCCTGAGAAGTGGTTTTACTTGGCTTTACCCTAAGGCTTGCCCTCAGTTCCATGCAGATATGTGAACATCCTTCCCGCAAGCTAATACTGGAGGGTAATTACTTTCCCTGTTATTTTCAGTTGATAAATCTTGTGTACTTCAAGTTTGGTGTGACGGATATAAGTGCAAAAGCATAGGTCATCTGTTTAAATTCCTCCCATTTTGCATTTGCATCCTTTTTAAAAAACATGGATTCATTGTGCTGCAGCATCCAGTGGCAAGGTCAGCACAAAGCAGTGCCAGCACTAAGATTTAATTTGGGGCGGGGATGGTATGCCAAGTTTCTGTGCCTTTATGTCAGCCAACCAACATTTTCAAGCTGATTTCACTGTGAGGATACAGGAGCTGCCTGTCTCCAATAGTGCAGAGGGAGCTTATTTCAGTAGGTTGGACTCAGGCATTTGTATGTGCTTCCTCAGAGATGGCACCAGCTTAGGATGATCTCACGCAAGTGAAGCTGTTTAGACAGGTTCTGTATTTCAGCATCTATTTTTAATATTATCAGTTATATATAACCATGTTATAATTTGTAATACCTGACATCAAATTTATTGTTGATAATCTGATATTGTTTTGGACAATGATATATCATTGCACTGTGCTGTGTCTTCACGTGGTGACAAAAAGCTATTCTGTTCAAATAGCTGAGAGCCTCAGCAACAGGCTGCCCTAGGTTATTCTAATTACGGATAAATACCTTGATTTCTCACCCAGGAATACACCAGAAGTGAGTCCATCTGATCTCACCATTCTGAATTTCCTTCATGGCCTACAAAAAAAATACTTCTCAGGCACTGATCCTCTTTTAGAATAAACACAGACGTGCCCTAGAATCAGATATACAAAACCAGTGAAGTTAACTTATTTCTGAGATCAAACACCTTACATCACCAGTGTGGATGGAGAACAAAAATGCACACTTTGTTCTTCAGACTGGGGGATCCAAGAGACAGAATGGAAGCAAACATACCCTACTGCTTTCTCATGTGCCCTGAAACGCTGACTGTGTCAGCTACAGCCATGCCACTCTGCTGCTTTGCTGGTCTTGGATATGTGATTCTAACATTGAAAAGAAACTGCTCTTGCTTCTTGTGGGAGGGAACTTATTTTTCTAGGCCTTAAACGTCAGTGGTGAAAGACCTGTCTCCTCTTTCTTCCTTCTGATGGAAAGCCAGATATTCCCTCATATGCAATCCTTAATTCTGCCATAGCACTGGATTTCAGCACAGGCAGAGTCGCTTGTTTTCCAAATGGGGAAATAACCTGGATGTTCATTTCAGAAGTTCTGGTGTGACACAAGCAGAGCTGCTGCGTAACTGCCCGTATGGCCTTTCTAACAAGAACTGGGTTACTTCAGGTTTCCCTTTAAGACCTTTGGCCTCACCGAGTCCGTACATACACATAGCAGTTACACTGTTAGCCTGACGCAGGCCTTTTTGGAGTTTTGTTGTTGTTTTTAATCAGTGCTGAGAATACGTGGTGAGGAGCAACCATTTCTATGATGAACATGACAGATCCACGCATGGAAAAGCAAAGGCAAGACACCAAGAAAAGAAAAGACTCTGACAAAGACCACAGTTGTTAAAGTCTTTCTGCTTTGTAGCTCAAGGAGCAGAATGCTGCATGCCTTCAGAAGTCCCGTGTGTCTCTTAATGAACAGTGACACCATTGCGTAATTCTGGTTCACTTTTTCCAAGCAGTGTTCCGAGGTTGCTGAATGTTTCCCACTTCAGCTTACATGGTTGTTACTTGGAACCTACCGTGTCCCACAGCACAGTTCCTTTTCCCTTGGAGTTTCATCCCAATCATCTGAGCTTTGTCCATGTAAAACTTGTAATTCACTCAGTGCTTCACAAGGTTCCGTAAATAACCCCATCACATCTCTGTACTTAAGAGCCTGGTCCTCCTGCCTTCTCTTTGAGGGTGCAGAGAAGGATGCTCTCAGTGGCATCAGAAACTACAACTATAATTGGAAAGCTCTGTGAATAGCAACATACTTAAAAATATCTCATCTGTCTTGCAGACTAGGGAGACCTAAAGCACACGATGCAGACAGGAGTACCGATGAAATCTACCACTCCGAAGAAATCAAGGTCAGGTAAATTAGTGAACTGGATCTGAACATCATCTGCATTTTAGGTGTTGCCCGATGTGTTGGATTCCAGCCCTGTTTCTGTGCCCCAGTCTGCCACCATTCTGTAGGAAGGCAACTCCACGTGTCCTGACAATCCAGCTTGTCTCAGAAGAATCTGCAGCACTGCCACAGCTTCCACGTGGATTCCTTCCCCTCTTTGTTCCTCAGGGTGTAGATGAGTGGATTCATGACTGGGCAGAAGACAATGCAGATCACACACACGTGCTGGTTGGAGGAGAAGCAAGAGAAGGGGAAGGTCAGGAAGCTGAACGCAACCCAGCACTGTGCCCACAGTCTTATAAATAGCAGGCAATACACAGCCATGCTTTCCATTCTAATAAAGAAATTTGAGAAGTGGTTTCAAGATTGCTGTAAAAAAAAATAAATCATTTTTTTGGGTATATTTGTGATTCTATTTTCTGCTGACATAATTACCTGCAAATTCTCAAATGTAGTGTACTGAGTTGCAATCAGGTATTCAACTCAGAAAAATATCTGCTCATGTCTCTTTACTAGACTTTCATACCTTTCTTACCAGAGAGAAATAGCCTTTGCCTCACAACCACACCTCATTCATGTCATCGTTTTAAGGCAGTACGTACCTTTGGGAGCACCTGCTGTCAAGGACGAAGTTACACAGAGAGTAAAATTTCAACAAAAATCTCTGACAAGCACCTTGAGAACCCACTACAAATTGCAGCCACTTCCACTGAGCCAAACTGATGCATTATTTTCACAAAGGTCAAATATCCCACCATTTGCCTGTGGATGCCCCAACCCTGGAGGGCTTCCAAAGCTGGGCTGGATGTGGCTCTGGGCAGCCTGGCCTGGTGGCTGGCGACCCTGCACGTAGCAGGGGGTTGGAACTGGATGAGTGTTGTGGTCCTTCGCAACCCAGGCCATTCTATCCTTATGGTTTTGTTACCCTCTCTTTTTGTTTGAATAAAAAAGTTTTGCTATGTGTACACATGAACTATATTAAATATCTTATGACATCTGCTCTGAAAGTAATGCCTGCAATTTTATGATGTCAGCCCATGGCATCAGACATTGGTGACATGATAGTAGATGTTGAATTTTCCCACCAGTATTCCACTATATTTTGTTGCCGTGTGACAAATGGCGGCAGAGGAGCAAATGGCATGAGACACTGAAGTGCAGATGAAGCAAAGGTGTATCGAGCTCCTCCACAGAGAACAAATGACACCCACTGACACCCATCAACATTTGCTGGACATTTCTGAAGACCAAACTGTATATGTATGTCAGCACAGTGAGGCAGTGGATGGTGCATTCCAGCAGTGGAGATGACTATAGATTTTAGTGCAGATTTTAAGGAGTGCGGCCTGCAGGCTCTTATTTATTGCTGGCAAAAATGCATAGTTAATGATGGTGAGTATGATATAAAAATAGTGTTTTGTAGCTGAGAACATGCTCTATTAAATAGAGCTATTGTGCTCCTTGTATCTGATTTAGTTTCCATGGAAATAAACAGGAGGCATTACTTTCTCTGCAACCCATGTATATGCAGCCCAAGACGATTCTTATTCGCTCAGTGTGGCTCAAGCAAGCCAAAAGGTTGGCAGGACCCGCATCAGTGAATGCACAAAGCCTCCTACCCAAGAAGCTGTCAGTAGCGAGCCGCGGCCATGTTTATTCATAACACTGGCGTAGTGAAGAGAATTGTCTACAGCAATGTGTCGTGGAATTCCAGGGTCACAGCCTGAACCAATGGGTGAGCTACGTGAGTATGTGAGCGCCTAGAGCAGCGGGGGGTCTGGAGCCACCCTACTTCCGTGCAATCTGAGCCTGCACGGGTTCCCCCTTCCACCCCCCCTGCCCTTCTCTCCTGCTGCGCGACTGTACAAACAGGGGAGGGTCGCATTCCTCAGCTCATCCCTTTCTCCAAGCTGTTACCGGCAGGGGTGAGTTAATTCCTTTTGATACCTTTTCCTATAGCGCCTATTTCTCAAATAAAGGCTCCGTCATTGCCCTCATTTGCCCTACGTTTTGATGAGCCAGGCAGCCAAATATCTTTAAAGGTACCCAATTATAAGCCCCCTAAAATAATTACCATGACATTTTTGAACAGTATCGTGGGATGGTTTGCATGGGAAAAGAGCAGCCCTGTGAGTGAAGTTTTGCCAGGGCACATCCCGGGATTCCTAAGATCCCCATATCACAGGATTGCTTGTATTGTTGAAAAACGGGGCCCCCTGCAGGACGGAGGAAATGTTCAGGAGTCCCCAGCCCGCCTAGCTGAGTATTTCAATAGTCTAAACAAAAATGCACTCGCTACGTGAGAACAACAGCTAGCTGCCTCCACGGTGGCGTGGCCACTGCTGATGGCCTTGAACTGGCTAAATAGAACTGAAGCAGCTCTCTCTGATGAAGATCAACTATTGCGTGACCGTACTGAAGAACTGGAAAGACAGGTTGCAATTTTGAGAGGGAAAAAAACCTAATCCTATCATTCCCCTACAAAAAATCTGGAAATCTCTCTAGAAATTACTGGGGACCCTGTACAAGAGAATCCACAGAATCTGGACTCTGTAAATGAAAGCACTACAAGGTCAGATCTGGAGGCTCCACTAGAGCTAGATCCCTTTGAGATCTGACCAGTTGTAACTCAAAAAGCAAAATAAACACAGGATAGGCCAGCGGGGCTGCCCCCTGACCAGTGGCCCCCTGCCCACAGCATGCTGCATGTAACAGCCCGCCCATACACGGCATCTGAATTAATGGATTTAGTTCAGCGGTTTCGACAAAAACCGAGAAAGAGCACGCCAGCGTGGCTGCTCCGGTTGTATGACATGGGGGCAGAGAGCGTTGTGGTGAATGCACCAGAAATTTCGAAACTGGCACCCATTGCCACTCACCCTGCGCTCAGGTAAAGACTATGTGCAGCCGTCCAACATAACGACGAAAATCATTCATTGATTACATGGTTAATGGCCGCATGCCATGCAACATGGACAAACAAGAGCGATATACCATTTAATAAAAGCCTATGGTCCTCTAGCGAAAGGACCTCCTTGCAAAACTACATTTGAGAATTAGGCATGAAGGAGGCAATCTGTGAGGAGGAGTTTGAAAGCCCGGACATGGTGAAATTTTCAGCAGGAATGAGGGACCTCAACCTGCAGCAAGCTCCACCACATCAGTATGGTACTTCGGTATCCATACTGAATCCCCTACTGGTCTCAGAGGCCATAATACAACAGGTTGCCCAACTGGTGGCAGATCTGGGGGAGACAGAGCGCCTATGGGCCAGGCGCAACGTCCAAATGGTGGTGGAAAAGTCGGACATCAATCCACCACCACGGCCTAGGAGACCTGCCCCTAAGGTAATTCAATCTGGACCCATCAGGGTCTCAAGAAAACAAATGTTCAATGCCCTGATTAGAGCACGAGTTCAATTTCAAGAGTTCCAAGGTCACAGCCTGAACCAACGGGTGAGCTACATGAGCGCATGGGTGCCTGGAGTGAGGCGGTGTGGGGTCTGGAGCCACCCCTTCTGACTCCGCAATACTTCCCATGCAATCTGAGTCTGCGTGTGTTCCCCTTTCCCCCCAGACCCTTCTCTCTGGTGGTGCGACGGTACAAACAGGGGAGGGAGCCTTTCCTCAGCTCTCTCCAGACTGTTACCAGGAGGTGTGAGTTAATTTCTTCTTGATATATTTTCCTATGGCACCTATTTCTCAAATAAAGGCTCTGTCATTGCCTTCGTTAGTTCTACACTCCACAACCTCCACGGGCAGTCTGTTGCAGTGCTCTGCCACCCTCACTGCGAAGAAGTTCCCTCACATATTGGTGTAGAACTTCCTATGCTACAGTTTGTGGCCATTTCCCCTTGTCTATCGCCACACACTGCTGAAGAGTCTGGCCTCATCCCTTTGCCTCCTGCACCTTAAATATTTATAGACATGGATCAGATCCCCTCTGAGTCCTATTTTCTCACGGCTGAACAGATCCAGGTCACTCAGTGTTTCCTCACAGGGCTTTGTGGCCCTCTGCTGGACTGTCTCCAGCAGATCCCCACCTTTCTTGTAACACGGAGCCCAGAACTGGATGCAGTACTCCAGGTAAGGCCTGACCAAGGCAGAGGGGAAGCATCACCTCCCTTGCCCTGCTGGTCACACTCCTTTTAATGCACCCCAGGATGCCACTGGTCCTCTTGGCTACCAGGGCACACTGCTGGCTCATGGCCAGCCTGTCATCCACCAGGACCCACAGGTCCTTCTCCGCAGAGCTCCTCTCCAGCAGGTTATGTCCCAGCCTCTACTGATACTTGCGGTTACTCCTTCCCAGACGCAAGGCTCTACTCTTGCTTTTATTAAGCCTCGTCTGGTTTATTGCTCTCCAGCCTGTTCAGGTCTTGCTGGATGGCAGCACAGACTTCAGGTGTGTCAGCCATTCCTCCCAGCTTTGTTTCATAGGCGTACTTACTGAGGGTGGACACTGTCAAGATCAGCAGTGAAGATACTGAACAAGACCAGACACAGAACCAACCCCTGGGGAACACTGCAGGTCACGGGTCTCCAACTGGACTCTGCACTGCCGATCACAACTCTTTGAGCTCGGCCGGTCAGGCAGTTCTCAACCCAGCTCACCATCCACTCATCTATCCCACACTTTCTCAGCTTCATTAACAAGATGTCATGCGAGACAGTATCAAAAGCTTTGCTGAAGTCAAGGTAGATGACATCATAGAATTTTAGAATCATAGAATCACAAGGTTGGAAAGGACCTACAAGATCATCTAGTCTAACCATCCTCCCATTACTGTTTGGAGTTGTGCCATACGTTCTCAGAATCATTTCAGACTATCTTGCGTTTGCTTGAGACAGCTGCACTCCCAACAAGTTCCAGAGAGTCCCTGCAAAAGTATATCCCTTGGACACACAGTAAATGCTCAAAAACCATCTCTGAAAGAAAGCAAAGTAGGCATGTAAGTTTGTGGTGGAGCTTGCAGATCTTAACAGCCAAATAAGAGTGACAGCAAAGTTGGAGGGCAGCTGGCAGAGCACTTGTTTCACCATCTTTTCTGCAGTGTATTTTTACCTTAATAAACAAAACCAAAACAACAAACATCTTACATCACTGGTCTATCAGCCCTTAGCAGCTCAGAAGGAACCAGGCTAGACCTTGTGGCAGGGCGTTCCATGCTGGGAAGACAGCAGCACTGTGAGCATACAGCTGTTTATGCCACGTGAAGCTGTGTGCACACAGCTGGCCTGGAGAATGGCCCTTCCAGCTAAGAACCCTGACGTGCAAGTCTCCTGGAAGGGACAATGTCAGGCCTCCAAGCCAAACCCAGCAGATGCCTGGCTGGGGCCCAGCCCATGGGGAATTTGCAGTGCTGTACAGAGCACCCTGATCCCAGCTGTACCATGCAGCTAGCACTAGCATCAGCTCGCGGTGAGGGGAGCAGAGTAGCTCCAAGACACAAGAGAGACTGAGCCCTGAGAGCCAGGTGTGGGGTGGGCAGCCAGAGCAGAGAGCTGTCTCCAGAAGGGGCTAAGAGGAAGCAGGAGGGAGGAGCACCATTACCTCTCTCTTCTCCCAGTGGATCCCATTGTCACTGAGGACATCACCCACTGCTTGTAGAATGCTCTCCTTCCTGGCAGACATCTGAGTAATACTCACATTCAGCTCCTGCCTTTTCTGCTTGAGCAAAACCAGAGAGTTCCTGAAGGCAAAGGAAAAGCAGGTCTCGTTCAGCAGCATCCACCCTGCAGGTCAGAGCTCAAATGCCGTGAGGTGAAGGATTCTGGGGCTTGTACCCTTCCTTATCCCCCAGCCCCTTTTGTTCCTTCAGTTTGCCAAGGACTCCCTTCCACCATCACGGGTACAGATGGGAAAGGTTGGAGCCCTGGGCACGAGGCAAAGGAATGCAAAGACCACACACCAGCTGAGGCCATGCTACAGAGCCAGGTGCATGGCAAGAAAGCATTCTTACCCCAGAGACAGGAGCTCATCCACAGGTCCTGCTAACGCTGCCTGGAAGAGAAGGGTATTCAATAGGAGAAAGCACAAGGAGCATCGCCAGGGCTTCCAAAGGAGCTTCCCAAGGAACTGCTGGCAGAATTTCCTGCTGCTTCCCAGCAGTTTGCAGAGGTTCCCCACCCAAAGTCGGGCTCTTTAGACAAGGGCAAACAACAACCATCAGTACATTGGAAGGTAGAAAAAGCCATCAGGGAAGACAGACAAGATAAAGGGGCTGAGTGCAGGGACACCATTCTTCCTCCTGCTCTGCTTCATCTCCCTTTTTTTCCTATCAGTCTTTGCAGAGCAAGGGGATGCTCACAGCCCATCACTAGCAGTCACAGTTTGGCTGAAAGGCCACGAGTCGGAAAGACCAACAAGGAAACGTGGGAAAAGCAGCTGAATGTCAAGGAAGAGACACGAAGCCGACAAGTTCATCGCCCTGCAATTGCCAGTCCAAGCAAGGGACGCCTACTGAAAGAGGCAGCACCATTTTTAAAAAGTTATTCTTGTTTTTATTTTAAACAAAGATATTTTGTTTGTATTTAGTATATATTTCAACAGAAAATAAAATGTGGAATACTGGTAATTACTAAAGACATACTATAAGTTCAGTTAATAAACATTTTGAAACAGGTATTGAGCTGTTAGGAACCAACTGGAAATACAGCACAATCCCACCTCAAACTTTATAACCACTGAGTAGTTATAAAGCAGGTATGTTTAATCAGCGCTGCGCACATGCCAGATGCAGGGGGGATATTTCCACCTAGCCTGCATACCAGAGGGCAAGAAAGGCACATACTTAAGGAGCAAGCTGCTTACATATGCATTAGATGTCCAAGAAAAGGCTGGGTTATTACAATGAGACCCCAAAATGACTGACATCCCCCCCTTGCCCCAAGTCTCAGCTCTTTTACACACACGTATCTCTTGGTGGTCTTCCCAGTGAAGGTCATCATGTCATTTTCTTGGGCTTGGGTTAGGATGGAGGATGCTTGGCTGGCTCTGGTTGGTCGTTTCATCGGCCACAACTCTGTTCACCAATCCACTGCTTCTTTGTTAAGTTGTGGTTCTACTGTTTGAGCCTGCTACCTTCCGTTCCAGAGACAGGATAGCTAACAATGTTATTTGAAAAAACAGGACACCCGCTGTGCACTAATTGTCTAAGTCTTTAGAAAAGCATCTGTTATCGGCAGTGAGAACCTGGCTTAGCAAGGTCAAATCTTCAGCTGTTGATTCAACACCTCATAGAGGCACATAACTTTTAGCCTAATTCACTTTCCTCAATTCACCCCCCAGAAAATGAAACCCCAGCATCCAGGATTTCCACTTAGCAATGAGTCATTCAGTCTCATTCAGTCAGAGAAAGAAGAAGCCTGCTGCTCCGAGGTAACAACCACACAGGGCTCATCCATCGCTAACCGGTTTTTGGCTGTGGAAGCACTCCTGCATTTCGGGTAACACATGCATTACTATTTCAGTACTCGCACTTCTGTTAGAAGAATGCAACAGAACCCACCTTTAGGGAACCTGCAGAAGGACAGAACTAGATAAAACAACTACCATCCTCATTCATGGAAACTCATAGTAAGATACTGGTTTTTGTTGTTCGCATGGGAATTTTTTTTCGTGTGTCTTTGCCCTGAGATGTCCAAGCAACTCTGGAGTGCTTTTGCCTCACATGCTTTGTTCTGTTCTCCTTGTGCTGCCCACCTGTCTCTTCCACCAACAGCAAGGGAGAGCAGCAAACATGGCCCTTCTCAAACCGACAGTTTCAGCAAATGCGCTGTTAGGCTTCTGGTAGAGAACAGACGCAGAACAGCACTGTTACCATACCTGGACTCACAATGCATTTGTCAACTGAGGATGGCAGTCTATGTATGCAAAAAGATGGCAGACTTGGAGCCCCACCACAGAACCTTTTCCTTCAAAGCTGCTCTGAGCCCTGAGGCACCTAACACAGCAGGTTCTCCCACTGACTCATTTGTGGTCTAAAAAGCCAAGATATGAGCTGGCATCAGGAAGCTCAAGATGTCTTACTCTGTGGCTACGTCACCACCTCTCACTCTCCAGTCCCATTTAGCCTTATTTCAGTCTCATACTACACTGCATGGTGACTGACCCATGAAATCACATCACATGAAGTCCTGCCTATGAGAAGTCCTCTTTGCTTGTAACACATCAGAAGCCCTTCCCTTCCAGTTTCCTTAGTTCCTCTGTTGTCTGCAAAAGGTAAAGCACAGCAATGCCAGAAAACCAAACAACATACTCGGATGCCTTTGGTACCATCTCCAAGGAAGCATTACTGGGATTCTTTTGTCTTTTGAGGCTTGTTGGTCAAGCCCTTATCATTTCTTTTTGGGTTTCTTACTTAGCTGCGCAGCGCTAGCCTTTGGTTTCTTCACCGTCTCCCAAGTCTTAGTCCCAAAACTGTCCGAGTCCTACAAGAATCAATTCAGAAACAGTCAGGAAACTTTTTCAGGTAACAACTGGCTGACAGCTCATTTAGGGAGCGCAGGTTTGGCTGCCAGAACTGGAAACCACCTTCCTGACATTAAGGCACACTAGAAACTCCACCTCTATCTTGTTCCCAAAAACATTTCCTGCAAGGCAGTCCCAGCAGAGGGAGACACTCTGCCTGGTGGTTAATAGGGCACATCAGCAGCAGGATGATAAGATAAGCTTGGACCTAAAGGCTTATTGTTTGCCATAAGGAAAAGCACACACACAGAAGGAAGACAGAACAAACTATAGCACTGTCACCAACGCCGGGGCACACTACCGTAGGCAACAGCTACAAATTGTTCCCTCCCATCCTATTTTCTGTGCATGCGAATCAATATCAGAGAGCACAACTTACTGTCTTACGGGACTTGGAAACTAGCAGGATAACGGCTAACACACAGAGAAGCTGGAAAATGGCTCCAAAGAAGAGCCGTGGTGCAGCACAGTCTCCATCAGCGTGGACTCAGGGATCTCAGGTGGGGAGAAATGCCATTCAGCAGCCATAATGCAGACAGCCTGCTGCTCTACTGCTCTCAAGGAGACCGGCTTCTACAACACTGAAAAAAAGTCACTATTTCTATTGTGCACTCTGGTGTTACTTTCTGCTGGCAAAAAATTTACAGGCTAACTTAGTGAAGTGTTCTGAAGATATCCTTGATCTACTGACCTAATAACAAAGAGGGACATGAAACTTGCATTTGTGTTGTCTTTTATCGCCTGCTGAAGAAAAGGGTCCTCAAACTTGAGTACTGGTACACTTGCCGGTAAGGGGCAGATGGGAAAAATAAGACAGGTGGACATAAAATAAGGGAAAAGCTTAACAGGCAAGAATAAACTTACCCCCAAAGTTGATCAAACATTCACAATGACTGTTTTATTAATACTAATAATTAGTATTATTAACAATATTAAAAGTTCATGTTTCACATTTTCATGTACCTCGTGTATATATTCACAGCCTTGCTGTTGCTGTGCTGTACAACACCAACTACTGAAATAAAGCACACAGAAAGCAGATCTGTTGAAGACAGTGGCATGAGCTGTGCTTGAACAACACTGTGTTAGCACATACTTACCGTAAGGCACATCTGCCTTGCAATGGTCACACAAGAAGTCTGTGACACAGTCACAAATTGTTCTCCCGAGTCCCAACTCAATTTCTCAGCCCCTCAGACTCTGTTCCCCAATAGTCTGCAACGGAAAAGTCGTAAGACAGAAATTCAAATAGTCAGAGATATCATCAAACCTCCATTCTCATGGCAGTCGCACTCATTTCTTTGGATAATAAACCAGGTGTGTGCTTACCGAATGAGCAGCGTTTACTTCCAGTTGATAGTAGCAATCTATGCCAAACACTAAAAGACAAAGAGTAACCTATGCCTAACGTTAAAATATGAAGAGTAATCCATTTCTAACACTAAAACTAAACACTAAAATCAACAACAACAAAACCAGAGACAAAGACCTAACACCTACAGGGGGAAGATGGAACTAGGGGCCCGCAGAACTTGGCTCCAGAGGAGCAACAAGGTGGAGGAGGAGCAGATGTTAAGCAATGCCACCCAGCTAATGCTGGGGGCGAGGGCCACGCAGCGGGTAAGGAGCCGAGTGCCTGGACCAGCAATGGTGGAGCTGTGATCGCACCAATGCGGGGCCTGGCACAGTGGTGTAGTGCCAGGCCAGCTATGCCGCAGGCAGATCCATCCCCATGGGCTCATCTGGAGGCAGATCCACCTCCATTGGCTTCACACGGTTGGTCACAGCGGTGGTCTGGGCGTGATGGTACCAGACTCTGTTCCTCATCCTCCACTTGATGGTCATGGCGGACCCCCTCCTCCTCTTTGGTTCTGGGGCCCCGAGCTCCCTCTTCCCATTTAAAATAGGGCTACCCTCAACTTTCGTTCTTTTTGCACTGGACACGGCTGTCACCAGCCCAGCACACTCAGAGGCGAGTGCGATGGGTGGGGCAGCAGTGACCAAGCTGAGAGCTGTGACATGGGGAAGGTTCTGCAATGATAACCGTGCTGCTGGGAGCGGCGTTCTGCATAGGATGAGGAGGGGGCTGGAGGACAGAGCACAGTACGGGAGGTAGAAGGCACTCCCTGTGCTCCCCCCTCCAGCAAGCAAGAGGGCACAGAAGAGCCGTCCCCAAGAAAAAGGCCCTCAGCTTCTTTCACCCTCCCCCTAGTCCCACAAGAGAATCCCCTTTTGGGGCTGGTGCACGCAGAACACAACAGCACACTGAGGGACCTCCTGAGGTTAGCAAAAAGAAAAGCAGGCTCCAAAGTGGACTTGACTACTCCTGCCTCCTGGGGGACAGAAGCCCCGGCTTCCATGTTAGCATCTAGTGCCTATTCCTGCGTGTCAGGTTTGGGGATTCAAACATTAGCCCCCCAAGAGGGCCAATGGCATCCTGGCCTGCATTAGAAATAGTGTGACCAGCAGGAGCAGGGTCATCCCCCCCTGTGCTCAGCACTGGTGAGGCCACACCTCAAGTACTGCGTTCAGTTTTGGGCCCCTCGTGACAAGAAAGACATTGAGGCCCTGGAACATGTCCAGAGAGGGGCAACGAGGCTGGTGAGGGGCCTGGAGCACAAGTCTTATGAGGAGCAGCTGAGGGAGCTGGGATTGTTTAGTCTGGAGAAGAGGAGGCTCAGGGGAGACCTCACTGCACTCTACAACTTCCTGAGGGGAGGTTGTGATGAGGAGGGGTTTGGCCTCTTCTCCCAAGCAACAAACAGGGTCTGAGGAAATGGCCACAAGTTGTACCAGAAGAGGTTCAGATGAGACATAAGGAAAAAGGTGGTCAGGCACTGGAATGGCTACCCAGGGAGGTGGTGGAGTCGCCGTCCCTGGCACTGTTCAAGAGGCGTCTGGATGAGGAGCTATGAGATATGGCTTAGTGACTTGTGCTAGCAACAGTAATGGGAGGATGGTTGGACTAGATGTAGGTCCTTTCCAACCTTGTGATTCTATGATTCTATGAGTACCCCCCATTTGTGTGCAATGGGACGCAACTGGATTGAATCCTGCCTTTGAATCAGGACACTGGATAGCCTGACTGCAGACCCAAAGACTTAGAACAGCCTCAACAAAGCAGGCAAAAATGCGATGCGTGCTCCTGACTGCTTGCAGTTTTAAAATCTCCCTCCCCCTCCTTCCAATCTATTAAGGCAGCCATTCTGATGCAACAAACAGAATCACAGAAAACTTCAGCCAGGACTTGTCCCACTCACTTAAATCCAGTGGAAGTACATCTTTAAAACATTCATCCTTGTCCACTCCCTCAATCAAACAGAACACCAAGGCATGCTGCTCACCTCACCTGGGGCTTTCTCGGTGCATATTCCAACTGGGAGTCCTCATTCAGACACCTGAAACACCAACGCACAAAAACACATCACAAAAGGGAACAGGATGAAAACACAAAAATCCCCTCCTCATATCCCACAAATCACCCTTCTTTTTCCCAGTTTACTTCTGTTTCACGCACCACCGATCCCAGCCATGCGACCAGCACTCAGAGCTCTCATATAGAGAGGGCCACTTCCACCACCTGCCTATGCCATAAGCTCACAGATGGCACAGCACACCACACTTGCATTCCGCATGAGCGCCTTCTGCTGATACCACTCAACTAAAGCAACAAAAAATGTCCCTACTCAAAAAAGGCTCCCAAACCTGCTCAGTTCACAGCTTAAACTTGAGGCAAACCAGCTGGCTACAGCGTTACTTGTAACCAGCGTTACAAGGACCAAAGCACACTGGTGACTCACAGCTTGGCATCAAACACACCACCTGCTGTACTTACTTGAAGGCAGCATCCCTAGCCTGTACTCACAGCTTTACATTCGCATGTCCTTCCCTGAGAGGAAGCTGCCCCCCGTGCCCCGCAGAACTTCCTGGCACTGCAGATACTGCCTCTGCCCACACGCCTCACTCCACCTCTGGAACATGCCAGCAGGAGGAGGCAAAAAAACTGAAGGACAACACCTCACATGCAGACTCTGACTATTTCTTAACTGCGCCGCGTCGCTATCAGGATTTTACGGTGAGTTAGCCACTGGCAAGCAAAGGGATAGACATCCTGCAGCACAACACAGCACAGCCAGAGCCACGCCACAAAACTGAGGGGGGGGGGGGGAGGGTCAGGCTCTGCCTCGAGTCTTTGCTGGGTAACTCCACAGGAAGACGATGCCGCTGTCATCCTTGCTGGAGGATCAGGCCCCACCATCCACAGCTTCGTGTTGTCGCGCTCGGGGCCGTAAGCAAAACTCCACAGTGCAAGGCCAAAAACAAAACATTCCATCCGTAGGTAGCCCCGCGCTTCCCGCCAGCATCTCCAAGGCCTGCCACGATGCCAAGAACATACAACGAGAGCAAGCGAGACGCCAGCTTCCCCTCCACGTACCAAGGAAGAGCGACAGAACGAGCGCAAAGCATGAGAGCTCCCACCGGACGACGGAGCACAGAACTGCCACCGCCCTTCCCAAGGCGGCAGCGGCGCCGGCTGGGAGCTGGGAGCCGCCCCGCTCGCCCCGGCCTGCGCTCCGGCATCCACAACCCTCGCGAAGCAACGCAGCACGCCTGCGAACCGAGACCTGCCTCTGGGCGCCGGCAGCACCACGAACTCCTCCCCCGACAGCGCCTCGACGCCCCCGCACCGAGGCCCCACCGTGCTCCCAGGACAAAACCCGCTACTCCCGGCTCCGCACGCCGCCATCCCGCCGCCATGACGCGCTGCCCCGGAAGTGCTCTCCGCCGGCAGGAAACACATCCTGTCCCACCCCTAGCAACCGCCTGTGGCGTCACGTGGCTAAGGGCAGCCTAGGAAATGTCTGTGGGGGCGGGGCGGAAGATGGCTGCCGGATTCCTCTCGGGTGGCGCCGGAGGCATGGAAATTCCCTTTCCCCTCCCCATTCCCCTTCCCCCCTTCCTCTGCCTTCTCCTCCCCTTCAGGTCCCTTTCCAATCCACACCATTCGATGATTTCTGTGACGACTCGTACGATGATTTCTGTGGTTTCTAATCTCTGACCGCCATCAAGCAGGCTGTCGTCTATTCACCCGCAGGCATAAGCATTGCACTGGCAGCCTTCGCTACCATGTTGTTTCTCCTAGATGTGCTCAGTGCTGGAAACTCCTCCTTCCCGGTGCTTCGTTCCCTCGCTGCCTGCCCTGATTCAGGGCAGTAGCCTAGAAGGACAACCCTTCACATATCAAGCCTCCCCAGCACTTCCCTGTTCTGGTGACAGTCCAATTAGAAAAGCAAGCTGAGGCTGGGACCAAGGAGTCCCTCGCTGGTGTGCAGCTGTCCAACAGCTTCCCTTGCACAAAATGCTGGCCTCAGCCCTATGCACTATAACCCAATGGAAACGGTCAAAGCAGCTGCTTTTGCACAAGGTGTCTTTATTTTTCAGAAAGTGGGGGTTTTCCGGGGAGCCCCAGCCCTGCTGACACAGGTAACTGGGGCACTAGATGGCTATGGGGAGCCCCGAGAACTGCGGGTATCTGGGGAAGAGACGCTGTCCATGGGAGAGCTGCTGGGACACGCGGGCCAAAGTGAAGGGTCTGTGCTGATTTTGCTGCACAGGTAGTCAAACTCTGTTTGACTACAGGGGAATGGGCTGGATCCGCTGCAGAGATTCTTGTTTTCTCGGGCAAGTACATCCTCTTTTGCTGCCTCTTGCAACTCTGCTTCACCTCCAGTTTGGCCTCTCTCCCACTCACTGTCAGGATGACCTTGTCCTGGAGCTGTCTCTTCTCTCTTGCGCACTCTGTGAGAATGAGTTTCAGAAAGCACTACTCACTGATGGGAACTAAGAGCACACTTAAAAGACATTGCAACATTCTATGCTAGCAGCATACTGCCAGCAGCTGATTTGGTCGTCCAGGATCATATCACCACAAATGCTTCATTGCCCAATGCAGCAATAAGGTATTTTGGGGAAAAGCCAACTCACGAGTATTCTCGCCACATCCATGACACAGCAATACAGGTCACCACCAGCCCAGACAGCAGCACAGCTACAAGCAGTGCAATCATTGGGGTGTAGTGCGATCGTAGAAAGTCGTCAACCGCAGCCCTTGTGTTTTTCCCAGCATCCACCCCTGAACGAAATGAGATAATGCTGCATGTTACCATCCCCTGCGCTACAGATGATCTCACAGTGTAACTCACGGACCCAAGGGATTTTGTTTTTCATCAGTGGATACTTCTGTCTCTGGTGTCTAAGCACCAGGGGGCAAGGAGGATTGCTTCCACTTCTTGTTGGGTAGGGAGAGGCTGTACCACCACTGCCCATGTGGGCCCCCTCTGGGCCGAGGGCTGAGGCTGTGCCCTGGGGTCTGGGCTTTGTCTGTGGGGAGCGCTGCAGAGCAGAAGCCCTCACGCTTTCCCCAGCTCATGTGTCCTGAGCTCTCCCCCAGGACATTCCCCAGGCTGAAGGGCGGGCTCGAGCCAGCACAGGGCGCAGCTGGAGCCAGCCCTGGGGAGAAAAAATCCCGCAGGCTCCTGCTGCACAGAGTCCAGCTCATCCCCCTTGGGTGGCTCTGTTCCCAAAATGGCCACGCTCACAACTCTCTGGGAGTGGTGGAAAGTGAGCAGTGTCACAGAGGTCTGCAAGTATCTTCTCAGACATGCTGATGGAAAATCTCTCCACATCCCATTGAGGACAGACATTTTCAGAGAGCTACTCCTGGCTGTTTTTACAACATGTGCTCTGTGCTCACACACTCAGGTTTGGCTGCTGACCTGATGTGGAGGAGCAGGCAAGAAGAGCCTGCTGGCACACAGTGATTCTGGTTGGTGACGCTGGATGACCACGGGCACAGAAATTACCTGGCATGCCAGTTGCTTGCTTTGCCTGTGTTTCCTTGTTGAAGACACGCCTTATGTGACTGTTGCCTTCCTTCAGTGCCTCCTTCTGCACAGTCGCTCGGCCGGTCCCTTCAGAAAGAAGGTAGGACAGCAGGGTTGGATGCAATGGGTCCTCATTAGGAACTGAGCTGTTCCGATCCCGGCCAGCACATGCCTGCAGCCCAGGCAGAGTCTGCTGGTCCCAGCCTCCCAAATCCGCCTGTGACCCCTTCCATTGCCCAAGGGCACTCTGCCCTCCTGGGAGCTGGAGGGTGCTGGCCCTTTCACACCTCCTGAGGAATCAGCTCCTATGTGAGGCCCTCACACACCGTGCCATGGGCATCACCAACCGTCACGTTCCGCCCATCATAGCCAGGCACCTGCAGGCTGAAATTCAAGCTCCAGCAGAAACATCTCCAGAATCAGCATCTCCACCTGGCTACCAGCATTAGGAAAGGGAGCCATCACTGCTTGAGATGCCTCTTATGCCCTGAACTTGCCCAGCTGCAAGGAGGGCTATGCGTGAACAAAAACGTAGTACTTGCCAGTTCCTGCCATCTAGCTGCACAAAGCAGCTCTGACAAGTTAACGGCAACGCTGGTGCAGCAGCTGCCCCTGGGTCTTGGCTCGAGGCAGAAGTGGCAGCAGACCATCTCTGGTGCTTGCCAGTGCCTGCAAGGTGTTACACTGAACACCACTACAGCAAGGCTCCGAGCAATCCCTTCCTGCTGTGCAGGCTACAGCTTGTCCACACATGTACATCAGACCTCAGCTTCCCAAGTCTCACGGTGAACGCACTGAAGTATACCCACCACGTGCTGCCTTCTCCATTTCCTTCACGAGTTCCTTCAGCACAGGAGATGACCTCTGTGAGTACTTTCCTCTTCTAGATGTATGCTTTCCTCTTTCCAGACCTAACAGAATGTATGAAGTTAAATCTCCTGTGCACGAAGTTTTGAAGATCAGCGGTGAGTCCGTGAATTCAGTAAAGATAAACTACTCACCCCTGGGATTCCAGCTGGGCTCCGGCACAGGAAAGAGCTGAGGACTTGGCAAGGCCTTCCCTGGGGGCACTTCTGCAACCAAAGACCCATGAAAAGTTTCCATCATACACAACGGCATAACTGCACTGCAGAGCGTACCAGGGGATCGTACAGTGAAAAGACGTACACCACACAGGACTACACTCTCACATCTGCCGAGAGACCTGGCTGACGTTTGGCCTTTGAACTGTCAGCTCTCAAAAGATCTAAAAAGCCATGACATACCCATGTGATACGACAGACTCCCATGTGTCCTGGATCGCAGAGGGGAGGCTGGATCACCTTCACCTCCAGTCACACCTGCAAACACAGCACAGAGCAACTCTCGTTGAACATTCTTCCAGTCAGAATGACAGAGGGTGCAATTAAAACAGGGGATTCCTTCATGACACTGTTCTCTCCCTTCTACTCAGGAGCATCTTCAGAACAGTTTCTGGGTGTCTGCAGTGGCACCACGATTGTACAAAACTAACCATGTGTGGAGCTTCCCAGAGGAAAGCCCTCCTGGAGCTCAGCCCAGCTTTAAACTCCAGTGAACTGTGCCTGCTGGCTCTGCAGAAGGCACTTGAAACAGCTCAGGGATGGAGTGGCTGGCAAAGGCAGCTTTGCAAGGCAAAGCATGCCATGCACGCCACTCATCCTGACCCACATCCTGACCCACATTGTCCCTTCTCTTCTGCAAAGGAAGTACGAAGACACATTTCACTTGGAAAGAACGTTAAAACCTAAATGCTCCCCCTTCTTAGTGACCTACCTACGGGACTGCGCTGAGTCTCATGGACCAGATTAAACTGAGACTTTGACAAGCCACTGCCTGTAGACACAGCTGTAATCGAGGGCAGATGAGAAACGTTCCCACTGCATGTTGTGATCTCCCTCTTCCTTAGTAACCAGCAGTGGCTGGAAGGGGCTCTGGTAATCACATGAGATGCAGGTGTGGGATGAAAGATCCAGAGGTGCAGAGGGGCCAGGTGACCTGTTGGCTTTTGAAAGCTGCTGAAGCAGCATTCAAAATAGTCTTCCCAGGCCACGTGAAAGAACTCTCAGGGACCTCACAGAAGAACATTCATCCCCTTGAGGCTTCATTACTGGGAGACCTCTGATGCACGAAGGCGAAGCCAACACGACACTGGGAGCATGTAGCACCCAAGAAATCATAAACGCCCATGCTTCTCGCAGAGAAGAACCCACTGGCCAATGAAAAGCTGAACCCTCACTGAACTATCACAACCAAATATGAACAAATATCAAGAAAATGAAGGCTGTTGACTTACCTCCGGCATCCACACCAGGCTCAGGGACAGGATTCCACTCTGCTGATTGACCAAGAGAGCCTGCAGGCACAAGTGTGATCAGAAACAGGTGAGGAGAGCTTCCACTGCAAACTGGGCCCTACATTTCCTGAGTGACCTGCAGGGTCTGGCGGTGGGTCAGGCAATGACATGGCCCAAATACGAAGGTCTGGGTGCTCTCAGCTGAAGGCAGGGGTAACCATCCCACTGATATGTGGCAGCTCTCCAAGTAACAAAATACTTATGACTTATCTGTGCAAGCCCTTCAAGGTGCAAGCAAATTAGGAAGACCCTGAGAGGATCTTCAGAAAAATTATGAACAGCTAGGGTATGAATTTTTCTGCCTTTGAGGAAACACACGCTCACAACTTGCCTCTGGGTTTCCCCTGAGGCACAAAATCTGGGTCCAGATGATCATCTGCATAGGAAACACCAAAGTCATCATCTAGAATCAAGAAGAGCAGATGAGAGTAGCTCCCACTGCATGTGGGAGCTACTTCTCCCACCTTCTCCCTTAGTAGCCGGAGGTGGGTCAGGTAACGGCATGGAAGAAAGACACAGGTCGCGATTTCCAAAGCTGCAGAGCAGCCAGGAGGACCCGTTTGGCTGGCACCTGGCAGCTCACAAAATACTTTCTCCAGGCCACGTGCAACATGCCTCATGGACCGCGTGGAAGAAGATACAGCCCCTCGCGGCTTTCTTACTGCGAGATCTCTGATGCACACAAAGGAAGGTCACACTGAAGCACTGGAGGAAACCATGCCCGTCTCTTCCTCCGGGCTGTGGGCCAGAGCTGTGTTGAAAACTGGGATTTGACTACAGGGAGTACCACGAGCCTGGGACAGAAACGCTCACGCTTTTCCCAGCACACATCTTCTGACCTTCCCCCCAGGACATCTCCCAGGATGAAGGCTGCGCTCCAGCCAGCAAGCGGCCAAGTCACGGCCTGACATGGCTGGAACCAGCTCTGGGGAGCAGTGCTGCCACGGGCTCCTTCCTGGCCCCTGAGGTGCTACCCGTCACCATCTGCCTAACGTGCCCACCATGGAAAGCAGGCCCCAGGGAACCGTGCTGTGGGACCGTGGGGATACAGCCTGACTTTTTGCCCCCAGTGCTCCTCAGTTTTCTGTCTCTGCCCTGTCTCTGCCCACCCACCTGCTCCTGGCGCTCGCCATGGAGCAGCATAGCTCTCCTGGGAACACATGGCAGTAAGTAGAAGAACGATGACGAGACGGACAGGGGCCGTGGCCCACCACGCTCGTGCCATGCTGCCACCACAGTTGCTGCAGCCACAGCAAATGCTGCTGTCGGGGCAGGCACAGAGTGATCCTGTAGCCCGGGACAGACGTCACAGATGGGCCTTGTGACCTCACGGCACAGCACAGCAAGGTGAGGCATTGTGACTTCATGGCTCCATGGTGCTGGGTGGAGGCTCCCCATGTACCCCTTGCCTTGTGATGCGCTGCACCGGGGCTGCTTGGGGCCGGTGCTTGGGGCACCCCATCTGGGGAGAGCAGGGGCTGTTTGGGTGGAACCGTGGCAGTGAAGCTGCAGCACAGCCCCTCCCTGCCCCCGGTGTGCACATCCTGTTGGGCAGCTCATGAGGGTGAGGGTCCACCCAGGGTAGGCGCAGAGCTCTGTCCCTTGCTGTGGGCACCATCACGGTGGGGTACGATTCCCTGACACCTAGAGAAAACCACAGCTGAGATTTTTCACAGTTACATCATAGAATCACAGCACCATCGAATGGCTTGGGTTGGAAGGGACTTGGTATGTCCAACCCCTCTGCCATGCACAGGGATGCCACCCACTGGGCCAGGCTGCGCAGGACTCTACCCAACCAGGCCTTGAACACCTCCACAGATGGGGCACCCACAACTTTGCTTGGCAGACTTTTATAGTGCCTTGACAACCCCAAGAAGGAATTTCTTCTTGCTCAGTAGGCCCATGGCACCGCAGGCCATCGAGGAAGAGATGCACTATAGAAACAGAATCAAGGACGCTATTGCACAGGATATCCAGGAATGTGAGACTTGCCCTGAAAACCAAGCAGATGAAGCCTCACTAGCATGGAGTTTGACGTCTGAAATATAAACATGGGGAGGTAGGTTACGTGACCTTCCCACAAACCTGGCAAGTTGTGTGTCATGTGCTTACATGTTTTTACATAGGCCAGATTGACTTTCCTGGGTCCTCATTTATTTGCAGTTCTTCTGATTTACAGCTCAGGATGAGTGTCTCCTATGAGGAACCTCATTACTTTCAATCCCACTGTCTTTATCAGTTGCCATAACCCCAACAGTTATGCAACTTGAGGGCTTATAGTTCTCTACATCTCCCCGAAGGGAGGTTGTGACGAGGTGCGAGTTGGCCTCTTCTCCCATGTAACTAGCAATAGAGATGGAATGGACTCAAGTTGTGCCAGGGGAGGTTCAGGATGGATATTAACAAGAATTGATTCTCTGAAAGAGTGCGCAGGCACTGGAATGGGCTGCCCAGGGAACTGGTTGAGTCACCCTCCACAGAGGCGTTCAAGAAATGTTTAAATGTTGAACTAAGGGACGTGGTTTAGTGGGGAAACGGCGGTGGTAGGTGGATGTTTGGACTGGGTGATCTTGGAGGTCTTTTCCTGCCTTGGTGATTCTGATTCCCTGTCCTGCCAGTGCCGAGCAGAGTGAGGCAATTTGAGAGAGGAGGGGGAAACAGGCGCTAGTTCAGAGAAGTAGGCAACCCCCATCCCGACCATCCTTGGTTCCCCAGGTGCCTCTGCAAAATAGGTTTGAGGCCCTGGAACTCGAGGGTGAACGAGGGTGCAGGGGGAGGTCCACCCGTGAGGTTGCCTTGGGCGAAGCAGTCAACCCCACGCCTCAAGACTACCTCCACCCAGAAGGATAGAAGGGTGGTTGTCATAGGCAACTCCCTTCTGGGAGGAACAGAGGGTCCTATATTTCAACCTGACCCTACCCTGCAGAGTTGTGCTGCCTCCCTAGGGCACGGGTCATAGATATTTCTAGAAAACTGCTGGTCTGATTCACCCCTGAGATTATTACCCCTTATTGCTAGTTCAGGCCAGCAGTGATGAAGTCGCTGAGAAAAGCCTGAGGACTATCAAAAAAGACTTCAGGGGACTGCGGTAGGTAGTTGATGAAGAGGGCGTGCAGGTGGATTTTTCTTCTATACCTTCAGTGGCGGGGAAGGATACTGAGAGGATCAAAACACCCACCTCATAAATAAATGGCTTAGAAGTTGGTGCAAACTCAGGAATTTTGTTTTTTTTTGACCATGGGGCAATTTACTCGGCACCTGGCATGGTGTCTGCAGGTGGAACTCGCCTGTCTCTAGGGGGTAAGAGGATCCTAGCCCAGGAACTGGCGGGACTCACTGAAACTTTAAACTAGGTATGAAGGGGGAAGGGGACAAAATGAGGGCCACTGCTCACTGGGGTTGAGCAGGTAGTTTGAGGGTTCATACCAAACTTGGTGGGTGGAGAGGGTGGAGTACAAAGGGATGGAGAAGAGCAGGGGGATGTACTAGGGAATCCTAGATCCTCTAGAAAGGCAGTGAGACAGAAAGCCCAGCTGAAGTGCCTTTATACCAATGCACACAGCCTGGGAAATAAGCAGGAGGAGCTGGAAACCATGATACACTCGGAAAGTTATGACCTTGTTGCTATCACAGAAACATGGTGGGATGACTCCCATAACTGGAATACCATCACTGGGGGGTACTGGCTCTTTAGAAGGGATAGGCAAGGTAGGAAGGGTGGGGGAGTTGCCCTCTATGTCAAAGAGTAGCAACTCTCATCCTGGTGGGGGACTTCAGCCATCCATCTATCTGTTGGAAAAACCACACAGCAAGCTGCAAGAGATCCAGGAGAATCCTGGAATCCAATGACAATAACTTTGTAGTTCATGAATTGGACAGACTGACCAGAGGTGAATCGTTGCTGGACCTGCTGCTCACCATTGCAGAGGAGGTCATTAAAGGCGTTAAGGTTGGAGGCAGCCTGGGCTGCAGTGACCATGCCCTGGTGGGCCTGGAAAAGAGCGGGGTCAGGACCCTGAACTTCCGAAGAGCAAACATTAGGCTGTTCAAGGAATTGTTGGCCAAGATCTCCTGGCATGCAGTCCTTGAGGACAAAGTTGTTGAAGGGAGCTGGCTACTCTTCAAGGATGCCTTTCTGAGAGCACAAGAGCTCTCCGTCCCTCTGAATAAGAGCGGGCAGAGGAGGCAGGAAACCGGCATGGCTCAGCAATGACCTGTTGGGCAAGCTGAGGGCAAAGAAAGGTGCCTACAAGCTCTAGAAACAAGGGCGTGTCACCTGGGAAGAATACAGGGATGCCATCCGGACTTGCAGACATGGGATCAGGAAAGCCAAGGCACACGCAGAACTGAACTTGGTGAGGGATGTGAAAAACAGTAAGAAGACATTCTACAAGCACATTGGCCAGAAGAGACAGGCCAAAGTGAGTGTACCTCCTTTGGTAAATGTAAAAGGAGAGCTGGCTTCAGTGGATGAGGAGAAGGCTGAGGTACTGAATGAGTTCTTTGCCTCAGTCTTCACTGGCAGCCAGGATTCTAATATTTCTCACATCCCTGAACCCTGCATCCCTAAACCTCTAGGTGCGGAGTGTGGGAGTAAATCCCCCCCCCCCAATGCAAGGGCAGAGCAAGTGTGAGACCGCCTCATGAGACGGAATGCATACAAGTCTTTGGGCCCAGATGTCATGTATCCCAGGGTTCTGAAGGAGCTGGCTGAGGTGGTTGCCGAGCTGCTCTCCATCATATCTGAAAAGTTGTGGCTATCAGATGAGGTCCCAGGTGACTGGAAAAAGGGTCACATCACTCCCATTTATAAGAAAGGGAGCGAGGAGGACCCGGGGAACTACAGGCTGGTGAGTCTCTCCTGTGTGTCTGGGAAGATCGTGGAACAGATCCTTATAGATGGCATGCTTTGATCACATGAGGAATGAGCGTGTGACCTGAGACAGCCAGCAGGGCTTCACCAGGGGAAAGTCATGCCTAACCAATCTGGTGGCCTTCTACGATGGAGTGACGGCACTGGTGGACAAAGGGAAGGTGACCGATGTCATTTACCTGGACTTCAGCAAGGCCTTTGACATGGCCATCCACCACATCCTTGTCTCCAAATTGGAGAGATGTGGATTTGACGGGTGGACCACCAATGGATAAGAAATTGGTTGGAAGGCCGCAGACAAAGGGTGGTGATTAATGGTTCTGTGTCCCAGTGGAGGCTGGTAACAAGCAGTGTCCCCCAGGGGTCTGTCTTGGGACCAGCGTTCTTCAGCATCTTTGCCAATGACATCAATGACGGAATTGAGTGCACGCTCAGCAAGTTTGTAGGCGACACCAAGCTGAGCATTGCAGCTGAGCACTGGACGGAAGGGAAGCCATCCAGAGAGACCTTGATAGTCTGGATAAGCAGGCCCATGAAAACCTAATGAGGTTCAACAAGACCAAGCGCAACACCTTGTCTGGGATTGTCTGGGACAATCCCAGGTATTTATACAGGCTGGAAGAAGATCTCATGAGAGCAGCCCTGCAGAGAAGGACTTGCAGGTCCCGATGGACGACAATCTGGACACGAGCCAGCAGTGTGCACCTGCAGCCTGCAAGGCCAACTGTGTTCTGGGCTGCATTAAAAAAGGGGTGGCCAGTAGGGAAAGGGAGGTGACTGTCCCCCTCTACTCAGCTCTTGTGAGGCCCCACCTGCAGTACTGCATCCAGACCTGGGGCCTCCAGCACAGGAAGAACGTGGAGCTCTCGGTGCGGGTCCAGAGGAGGGCCACTAAGATGATCAGAGGGCTGGAGCACCTCTCCTATGAGGAAAGGTTGTGGTTGGAAGGCACCTCCAGACATCAGGGGACTAAAGAACAAGTGCCATCAGTTACTCGGAGCCTGTTTTTCAAGTCTAGTTCAGGCTGTGCTCTTGTCAGACACCATCAACTAAGCCCAGCTGGGCTACTGCTTAGTACTTCCTCAGAGGAGAAAGCTGCCAGAGATGTCTCTGCAGGAGCTGGCAGGGAAACTGGACAGAGATGAGTACTTGGCTTTAAAGAAATGCCAGGACCTATGAATCATCCTGGAGAAAGTAATTCTGGGGAAGCCAGAGACACTGCAAGTCCTATCACAGCTCCCACGAGAATGGTGGTGTTAAATCTCACGTCCAGAAGAGCCAGGAAACTGACTCAATTCACTCTCTTTGGCCAAAAGGCTTCCTTTGTTTTCAGACTGACATGGGATTGGCTTACATGGTTTGGTTTAAGCAAATACAAATGTTGGATGGAGACTCCTTTCAGCACCAGGGAAAGCAGCGTGTTTACAGCTGGTGATTTCCTCCCCAAAGCCTACACAGCAAAACACACTCACGGAAACAGTAGATACACCGTGGTACAACAGAACGAAAAAAAAAGAAAAAAAAAAGAGCCCAGAAGATATAATTAGGTGTCAAGGTAATAGTCAAATCACATCACCAAACAACTCCTTCCGGCTGACTTCAGCCCCACACAGCATCCACTGCCTGAGCTATCTCGTAGTTCATCCTCGTAGGTTTAAGGAGGAGCACATCATTTTATTTATCACAGGAAGATAAAACTTTTCTGAGCACAAAGAAAATTAGGGCTAAGCTCTTGTGAAAATCAGCACATCTGCAGGGCAAAGCCCACATCCTTGTGGATTCCTCTACAAACCACCTTGGTGCCACAGCTCCTACGATGATCGAGATTTATTTGTACATCAGATGCTATTTCCGATCAATTTGCCATGTGATGCTGGTTTCGAATAGGTCACTTGGCAAACCTCCTTCTCTCAAGCAGCAGATGCCATCTGCTAGCCAGTTCTCCCAAGTGCTGCTGAACTGAGACGCTCGGTGCTTCGCTGCTTTTCTTTGGGCATGTAGCACACAGCCAGACACACAGCCAGAGAAGAGTCGTTGTAAATGGCTCCCTGGCAGTCAGCAGAGGCACCCTGGAGCACATCTGCTCCACACTCGGGCTTCATCTACAGAACGAACACATCTGGTAGAAACTTCCAGCCCACAGTAATGGCTGTGGTCAGTGTAATACTTCTGATCTAAACGTTATGTTGAATGCACACAACCAGCCTTTTTCGTGCAGCACTTCAATAAGCATTTGTACAACGGTGGGATGCTATCACCTGTGCTCCTGCTCCACCAGCAACTTGCCATTTCTAGATCACTTTCCTCCTCTATGTCCCAGGCCAACGGACTCTCCTTCTGCCAGAGGTGCAACCGGCGCAGGATGGGAGCGCTACGCCCCGCGGGAGAAGGGCCCCAGGTAACGGCCGCAGCCAGACCGCCGCGCCGCTTTCCCGCCCCGCCCCGCCCCGCCCCGCCCCGCCCCGCCCCGGAGCGCGGGGCCGGAAGTGACGTCTCCGGAAGTAGCCGCGCGTGGGGGCGCGCGTTGGTTCGCGCCCATCAAGGCGGGCGGCGGAGTGGCGGAGCGGCGGCGGCGAGCCGAGCCGAGCGCTCAGGTGGCGGAGGAGGGTGGCGGGGCTGGGAGGGAGAGGGGGCGGGGGTTGCGCCGGGGACTGCCCCGCCCCCCGGCACGGCGCCGCTCGCAGCCCCCGGAAGGACCGAGGCCGTGCCTCGCTGTACCGCGGCCCCGGCCCGCCTCAGGCCGTGTCCCGCCGGTCCGTTCCTGAGAGGAGAAACGGAGCGAACGGCCGCACTGCGGCGCCCGCAGCAGCCGCTGCGGCGCCCGCTCCACGAGGAGGGCTGAGGGTCTTCTGAGCGCCCGGAGCGGCTCCCGAGTCTCGTGAGAGCGGTACCAGGAGGTGCTCCGCCCGCTGCTCCGGGCTCGGGTTGGGAGAGGGTTCCCGACGGAGCGCTGTCAGGAGCGGATGGCCGCGCTGCTGAGGGGCGAAGTGCCTCTACGGGAGTGCTGCGGTGTGTGCCCAGCGCCTGCTGCGGGCGGGGCCGTCCGAGGACAGAAATTCGTCTTAACTAAAGACTTGGCGTTATTTTCTACTGGTATACGTTTAAAGCACTTCTGCCTTTCCTGGCCGTGAGGTGCTCTTCGAAGCAGTGCTTTGTGGGGCGGAGCAATGCCAGCTTCAGTGCTGTGTTAGCTGCGGTGCTGTAAAGCTCCTTGCTTCTGCCCTTCTTGGCACGTTCATGCTAAGCTTTTCTCTCCTTAAAAAAAGAAAAAGGTGCTTAGACTATTTTATTTTAACCAAACTTACTGTCGTTTACAGTGAGTTTGGGGAAAATGATTTTTCCGCCTTTCTCTGTCCCTTTGCAGTATGAGTGAATGAGTTGATGACCTGCAAAGCAAGACACGGTTATTTAGTCTCTTGCCAGACATCCCTCCCTGGAAGATGCTGTTCTGGCCTCTGCGTTTGAAGTCTCGTCAGCCAATCAGCTTGCAGTTTGTTTCTAATGGAGGTGTGAGAAAGTTCTGGGTTTAGCTGTAGTTGCTGATGAAGAACACGATTGTGATTTTTCAGTGATGGCTTCTGCATTGGGCTCCCAGAGCCACTGGAGAGGGAACAAAGGGGAAAGTGAGGGTGATATTGAGGTCCCAGAGCCTCTTGGACAGGGACCGAGGGGACGCAGGGGCACGGAACCACCGGGGGGGAACGATGAGGAAATGCTGGGTGTACAAAAGCTGCCAAGGGACATCAGGAGAGTGTGGGAGGAATTTTGGGTCCCATTAGAGTGATACAAAGGAGGCATCCCATAGAGGTTAGGGGCTCTTAGGGGTACTGATCTTTTGAGGGGGTAGTCTTATTGGGCTTGGGAGGGCTGGAGGTTTGCCATTGGGACTGGGGACTCCCAAGAGCTTCTGTTCTAATATTTTATTTTATTTTATTTTTTCATTGTTTATTTATTTATTTTTTTTGGAGTGGGTCTTATTTGGTTGGGAGGTTTGGGGAGTCCCATTGCGGTTGGGGGTCCCATTGGGTTGTGGGACTCTGGGCTCCTTTTTATTTCTTCTTTTTTATTTTTTTTAATTGGGGGGAACCCTGTAGGGATTGGGAGGGTCCGTGGGTTCCCATAGATCCTGCTTTTTCAGGTGGGCTTATTGCATTTGGGAGGGTGTGGGGACTCCCACTGGAGTTGGGGAATTTTGGAAGGGTCACAGGGGTCCCATGGAGATTGAGGGGTCCTGTGGGACATGAGGGGATCCCCTTGGGGTTGGGGACTCCTTAGGAGTGCTGTCTTATAGGAGTTGGGGTCCCAGAGTTTGCAGTGACCCCCCAGACCTGCAGACTGGAGCTCCTTAATCCAACCCTCCCACCTTGCCTCCCTTGCAGCCCCTCAAGACCCCTCAATGGCCCCTCAGTGGTTCCAGGAGCCCCTGGCCTGTGGCAGGATGTAACAGGACCACTCCTGGACCATGCTTGTTGGTTTTGGTGGCTGGGGGCTGCAGGGTTTGGAGGTCTCCAATCTCCCCCCATTTCAGGAGGGGGGACATGTGGTGATGCACACAGGAGGTGACAGGGACGTGACCACGGTGGCCTTGGAGATACCAGGATGCCCATGGGAATCCCCTTTTGTTGTCATGGTGGCTTTGGGGATCCCAGAACCAACAGTGGGGACAGCAGGACCCCTTTGTGTGGTTGGGATGGCTTTGGGGACACCGGGAACCCTCATGGGCCCACTGGGAAGCGACATGGAAGGGACACGGCAGAAGTGACACATAGGGACATAGAAGGGATGTGAAAGGGACGCATGAGAAGGTGATACGTAGGGACCTGGAGAGGAACAGAAGGATAGACGTGAGAAGGGGACGCAGGAGGAGATGCGCGAGGATCCTGCTGACGTGTCAGAGATAAAGTCACACGGAGCCAGAACCTCGTCACGTGATACCATTTTTATAAAACAAAAGCTTTTTTTAAAAACAAAATAATTTTTATAAAACAAAACTGTTTTCCCATTTTTAGCAGGAAGAGGTGGCATCGCTGGAGGTGTTGAGGGGATGCACGGAGGTGACACTGAGGTGACATTTCATGACAGCTCTCACGCTGTTGGTGGTTGGAATGGCGGTCCTGAAGGCCCTGTCTGCCGTCTCCATGATCTCATGGTGTTGATACCACCGGTCCCTGATGGACGTGTTTGTCCCCTAGCACAGCCCTGGTGGCAGCAGCCCAGGGAGGGCGCTGGTGGCCTCTTGGCAGTGCTGGGTGACCTTGGTGGCCTCAGTGACACTGGAGGTGGCCAGCAGGCTCCGAACACCCCGCAGTGTCCCCAAGAGGTGCTTCTGGGCCAGGCGGGCACTGGCATCCCACAGCGCCTCAGCCACCACCACTATCTCTGCTAGCTCCTTAGGGACACCCACGTCCCCCTGGGCGGCCCTGGGGACATCAGGGCCACCATCTCCAGTAGTGACACCCACCATGGCCTTGATGTCCCTGAGGCAATGCTCCACGTGACTATAGTAGTTATAGGCCCCCATACAGGCAGCTGCCAACTGGTCCAGGAGCCCATGGGCCACTGCCGCATGTTGTCCCCTCTCCTTGGCTGCTACTGCTGCCACCACCGCCACTGCCACCTCTTCGGTGGCCTTGGTGGCTGCCTGCAGCGCTTCCCTGGCCTCTGCCACCCGTGCATCGTGAGCTGCCACCACCTCCGTCACCTGGGCCACCTCTGAGGACAATGGCACCACCCTGGTGGCAGCTATCAACCCTTTGTGTGCTTTATCTTCCCGTGTCACCGCTTCCACCAAGTGGCCCTTGGTGGCCTCAGTGGTGGCCTTGGCAGTGGCCACAGTCCCACAGGCATTCCTCAGGCATGCAGCATCCTCCTGCAGCTTGGCCCAGATGTCCTTCACTGCGGTCACCGCCTTCTGCCACGAGTCAGTGATGGCTGTGGGGGCACCAGGCTGTTCCTTGGATGCCTCCAGGGCGCGTCGGAGGAGGGTGGCATCGCCGTCTGGGTGTACCATGGCTCTGCGCACGCCAGAGCTGAAGGTCAGCAGCCTGGCCCGCAGTGAGCCCATGTCCCCTCCCAGCGAGATGTCACCAGGGATGGTCCCCAACTTGCCCAAGGTGGCCACCACGGTCACCAGGGGCTGCAGCAGTTCTGGGGACACCTGCGGATGAGGACACGAGAGGTGGTGGTCCTCCCAAGACCTCTGTGTTGTCCCTGCTGTCCCCACCAGCTCCCTACCAGGTCCACCTTCCTGATGATAGCCCCAAGCCTTGCCCCCTGGTCCTCATGTCTCCAGGTCATGGCCAGCCACCCCATCCTCTCTGACCCCACTCCCCATCATCAACTGCTGTCCCCTCAGTCACCACCCCTGTCTCCCCCCCACCACTTCCTGTCTCCTTGCCCCTTCGCCACTCCCTTCCCCTGGTCCCCTCTGCCGTTCCCTGTCCCCCTGTCCCCCTCTCCCTGCTGTCACCTGCCAACCTGTCCCCTTCTCCTGTCAGCCACCTCCTGTTCCCTGTCCCCTTCTGCCACCCCTTGTTCCCTCTGCCACTCCCTGCCCCATGTCTCCTCGTCCCCCCTTCTGCCACCCCCCGAGCCCTTGTCCCCTCACCACCCCCTGTCCCTGTCCCCACCCCCACGACAGCTCCGCAGTCTGCCCCACCTCAGAGGGGCCGATGGCCCTGGTGACATCCTGTGTCCACATGGGTGGTGGCAGCAGGGCGACAATACGCCGGTACCAAAGTCGTTGCTTTCAGGCTGGATTGCACAGAGAACCCAAACTCCAACAAATTACTAAAACAGCTTATTTTGAGCCATTTTTTTCACAAAATAGGGAAAATAAAGTTAAATTTGAGGCTGGGGACCTATGGGTCCATCACTGTGGGTACTTGGAGCGGGGATTCAGCCGACCTCGGTAACAGTGTAAAGAAGGAAAGCGAATCCAAAACAGGGCTGGGCGCTGCCGGAGGGAATTGCAGAGGGAGAGGAAAACTTCCTGCAGAGCCAGAGGGCGATTGGCTGGAAACACGTGGTGTGGGGACACGCCGGGTTCTGTTCCGTTTCTGATCTTCCGGGAGGGAGATTCCGCCCTTTCCAGAGTTTTTTCCTCATTTGGGGGGTTATTCTTCCACTTTTCCTCCTCATCTCCTGACCACCCACCAACCCCAGTGTCCCCTGATGCCCCCAAATAGCTCCTGATGTCCCCCAGGACCCCAGGATGTCCTCAGCATGTCCTCATCACAGCTTCAACGGTGACTCCGGTGTTGTGCCCGACACCTCCCCAGTTTCCCAGTGCTGTCCTGGCACGTCCCCACAATGTCCCCCATGACTTGGGGGTATTCATGGGGACAATCTTGAGATCTTTAGGGGCATTCCCCCTCCTGCTGTCCCCACGTAGCCTCCTCCAACACTCTCCTAATGGTGCATCAATGGCTTTTCTGGCCTTGGTGGCGGTGGTGGTGTTGGTGGCAGTGGTCCAGGCTGGGTGTGCTAGTGGGACTTTTGTGACACTGATGCTTGATGGTGGTAGCCAGGTGGCCCTTGGATTTTTCCACAGCCGCCTGGCAGAGGCTGATGACAATGGCCAGGCAAGGGACAGGGTGGCTTTCCTGTGTCACCCTCAGCACATCCCACACAATGTCCAGGGGACACTAGGGGGACACTGGGGTATCAAAGGAAACGGGGATGTAACCTGGTGTTCCCCATCCCTCCTGGTGTCCCTTGTTCCCTCCCAGTGTCCCCATCCTCTTTCATTGTTCTGTGTCCCTCCCGATGTCCACATCCCCTCCCAGTGTCCCCTCATTCCCTCCCATTGTCCCCATTCTCTCTCAATGTCCCTATCTTCTCCCAGTGTCCCCTGGTCCATACTGGATGGCTCCATACTGGTCTGTTCTGGTCAGTGTGGGCTCCCATGTGCTCTGTACTGCTTCCTACATGTCTACAATGGTTCTTACTAGTCCACGCTGATCTTTACTGGTCTAGTCTTGGTAGGGAAGGGGAAAGACTACAGTGCTCTCTACCAGTATGTACTGGTCCCTACTGGTTTATGGTAGTTTCAAGTAATCGCGACTGGTTTTCAGTGGTCTCAAGTGGTCTGTAGGATACCCTAGTGGTCCATATGGGTCTATGTTGATCAGAGAAGGGCTTCCTGCTGCTCTGTACTGGTCCTACAGGACTGTAGAATTCTTTGCCATTGGTGATTCAAGTAGAACTTTAAGGCTTTCTACTTGACCCTATTGATTTCTGCTGGTGTGTACCCTTACTCATTTCTACTGGTTCCTGTTGGTGCTTACTGGCCTGTACTCATGCAGCAGGGCACAGAGGAGCAGCAGCCCCATGGTGATATTTTGCAGGATCTCCAGGAGCCATTGGCACTGTTGGTTCTGTCCCATCTGCCGTTCCAGCTCTTTGGCACCAGTGGTGATCTCCGAGGCTTGATAGAGCTTTCTGGCCTGCAATCCTTGTGCTGGCATCAGCTCCGCCACCTTCATCAGCACCAGCACCAACATGGCCTTGAGCCCCTTCAGTGGCACCTCAGCCATCTCCTCTGATGTCTTGGCCTCCTCCATTACTGCTGCCGTCAAGGCCTCCACTAGTCCCACCAGCAGCCATGTGGATGCTGACAAGGCTGAGGCCCTTGCTGAGGTTAATGCGGGTGAGGCCACCCTGCGGGGATTCAAAGAGTCAGGGCAGGGGAACATGCACTAGGGACCTGGGTGGTCAAATGGGACATGGGTGTCTGGTTGGGGATACTTCCTAAGGAGACAGTTATCTGGCTGGGGATATCTCTCGGGGACTCAAGTATTAAGGTTAGGGACACTTTTCAAGTATCTAGGTGTTTGTTTGGGGACATCTCTTGGGGCCCCATGTATCCATGTCTCTTTGGAGACCCAGCTATCTGGCTTGGGACAATTCCTGGGGACGCAGGGGATCAGAGGGGAACAACCCCAGAAAAAAAAGACCCAAGTATCTGAGAGGGACCAGCATTCCAGAAGGTGACACCTCCTGAAGGATGCAGGTGGGGACACCGCTATGGTTCTCACAGAGCTGTCCCCATCTGGCCACCTGTGGATGCGTCACCACCTGAAAACCAATGGACAGAGAGGGGACAACCTAGGAATGAGGCCCAGTGCACACCTCCCCTTGGGGACCCAGGTATTCACAAACAGTCACCTCCCCTTGGGGATCCAGGTTTCCATTTAGGGTCACCTGCTTTTGGGGAATCAGGTGTCCGGGGGGAGGGGGGGTCACCTTCCCTCTGGGACCCAAGTGGTTGCAGTGCCCACTGCTGTCCCCATGGGTGCTACCAAACTGCTGCCATCCCCATTGTGCTACCATGACCCTACCCTTACCCACTAACCCTACCCCAACCCCAACCCTACTTGGAGTTTTCTCCTAGTAAGTGCCGACCATGCTGATACTGTAAATTGGTTGATGAGGAAACTCTCTGTCTCAAGTTGGAGTGTTAGACAGCAGCCATTCTTTATTGTCAGCTCCAGTTGCACAAGAGGATCCTTCCACCTCATCATGTGTACGAAAGATCTTCAGCTTATGTACACTACTTGTGTTACATATGCAAAGACTTTCTCAGGCAGTACATACATATTCAAGACTTCCCCCAGTACCATTGACATTCCACCTCCTTGCACACGCTCCGTCTCTTTGCGGCAGTCATTCTGAGACCCTCTGGATGAAGTCAGTGGTCTTCCTCACTGCAACCACTGGTTGGACCCAGTCTTCACGCTCAGTCAGCTCTGTGCCTTGATGGCACAGTACTCACTTCCACAAAGTCGGCTGACTCAAGCAGAACCTCCTTATCTGCCTGGTGTCCGGGTGTCAGTACATCATCCATTCACTAAATGAATACATTGGTCCTTAAGCTCATCTATTGATCCCAATTGGTAATCCAACCTGTATCACTATCTGTTGCAGGACTCTTCCTGCTTTCTAAGCAAACTACAGGGCTGCCCATCCATGAGCATTAGCAAGCTTAGCAATATTGCTACATCTTGTATCAACGCCTAGAGGATGAGGGATTTGGGCCTGGAAAGGAGAGATGTACTGAGAAACGCCATTCTCCGGATATGGATCCTGTAAAAGGTCACTTTGGCATAAATATCGCCAGCAGCACTCACGCTGCACCAAGCCTATTTTCCACAGAGAAGCTCTGTCCGTCCGCGACGCAAACACACCGCCTCTACCCAGCAGCGTTCCCACACCCAACATGGCTCCTCAATGGCTTCACCCACTCTTCAGCGTCGCCCTCCATCAAGGCAGCCCACCGTCCCACCGGTCTGGACTTGCCGTGCCCTTTCTCAAAATGGCGGCCGTCAGCTTCATCGCGCGGCTGCCCGGCGAGGGCTGGGACGCCTTTCCCTAGAGTAAAATGGCGGCGAGGAGGGCTCGCGCCTCGCCCCGCCCTGCCCGGGTGACGGCCAGGTCGCGCGGTCACGTGGTGGGATCGTAGAATCACTCAGGTTGGAAGGGACCTGAAAAGATCATCAAGTCCAACCGCAGCCTAGCCATAGTGCCCTAACTCTAACAACCCTCGTCCTGTCACCTGTCACCACTGAGAAGAGACCAGCCCCGCTCTCTCTGTAAGCACCTTTCAGATACTGGAAGAGAGTAACAAGGTCTCCCCTCAGCCGCCTCTTCCCCAGACTAAACAGCTGTAGCTCCCTCAGCCTCTCAGGGGTGATTTTCCAAGCCCTTCGCTAGCCTCGTTGCCCTTCTCAATGGGTGTGAGGAGACAGAGCGGTGCCGGGTTCTGCCGTGAGCTCGTTTCCCGCTCGGCTCCAGGTGGGGTCCGCGGCCTCTCGGGATCGGTGCTGCTTACGTGCGGGACGATGCCGGTGGGCTGGGATCTGCGGTGGCGGGGCGAGTGGGGCCGGTGGGCGCGGGGCTCCGAGCTTCTGGGACGGCTGCAGCTGGGGGCGGGGGGGTGGAGGTATTGGGGGGCTGCAGCCGTGTTTTGAGGGCGGGGGCGGCGGAGAGGAGGAGCTGTGCGGGCTGTTGAGGCGACGTACGGAAAGGCGACTGCGGCGGAGCGGTGCTGTGCTCGTGGTGTCGGTGCGATCTCCCAGTAGCCTTGCTCTCCGGGCTCTACTCTTTGCAGGGTGCTGCAGGTGGGCAGGGCATCTCGCACCTGCAGCATCAGAGCTGTGTGAGTGAGAGGTTAGAGCGAGCTTTGGTTCTCTTCTGCAAGTTCTCGATGCTGTGTTTAATTTTGTAACGTAATTAGGTATGTGGAAGTGCCTCTATTTGAAAAACATGGATATGCTTGGATGTTTGAATATTAGGGTATTTGTGTTTTCATTTTCTTTATGTTTCAGGCTGCGTTTAGATTCCTTGTGAGGTGCCAAGAACCTGTCTCTCCCAGTCCTGAGGTTTCCTGTTGGAGGAGACAGCTGTGCTCTGCTACTTCATTGTCTGCTTCCGTGCACAGCTTGTGACCGTTGTGTGTTGGGATGCCTGTAGTACGTTCAGTCTGACTCAGGGTGAGACAAGCTGCATCTTGTAAAACATCTATTTAAAGTTGCTTTTTTGACTTGACACTTGAACATCGTAGAAAAATAGCGGAAGTAATAGTTGGGATTAATACCTACGAGTTCCTAGCTCTTCACAAGAGTTCGGATCATGCTGTGAAAAGCTCTATGTTACAAGTATGAGTTTTCTGAAGGAATCAATATGAACTTACTAAAAGAAAATCCAGTTGTGAGAGCATGGTTTTTGAAGAATTTCCGATGTTTTCTTTCACCCAAACCTCTAAAAGCATTATGAGCTATGTGGGAAGAGGCTTTTCCTGATTTTCTCCTTGTATTTAATGTCAATCAGCTTGCATGGTAGAGACGGAAAAGGGTATGTGTAGAAGATTAAAATAAAAAATGGCACAAGGAGAGATGGAAAACTGGTGAATACTTGCGTCTTATTTAAAAAAGAGGGGAAAAAAACTTTCAGGCCAAGCAAACTATTGTCTATGTAGTTGTAGGCTTCTCCTTCTTCATTAAGAAGTTTGTTACTAAATCTTACGAACTCTTTTTTCTTTTTGTTTTTTATTGGATGCCGAAATTATACTTGGGTCATTCCATGGAGGAGGCCAGCTCTCTTTGTCCTTGTTAAAATAGTGGTTTGTTGTAAATTCTGACTTGAGCATCTCTAAAACCACCAGTTGCTGAAAGAACACCCTAGGAGTTGGATGAATTATGTGTGCTTAAATTCTGTGTTCTGTTTGCCAGTCAGATGCAAGGGAAACAGGGTAGTGGACCAGGAGGCTGTTTGTTTTCCAGTATGGCAGTTTTTCTTCTCTTGTAACCTGCTAACTACAGAAAAGGTAATTTCTGATCCATATGTATGCTCTTTAATATAGGCTGTCTGAGCCTTTACATTTAAGAACGAATTATATATGAGGGTTATAGGCTTAAGCATTTGATTTTTATTTTTTTAAGAAAGCAATAAATCTGACTTTGAGTAACATTAAAAATCCTTTAATGTTCTTCATAAAGATTATCTTCCGCTTTATGAACTTTTCAATATTTTCTTTACCATAATCAATTTAACATCTAGAGAGTGAGGCAAAGTGTCACTAACTGTGCAACAGTCAGTAAAACTGACAACAGACCAGTATTCTATTTACCTTGCCTGGTTTCCTTTGGAAGTACGATTTTTTTATAGTCTCTCATCTGTTGCCGTGCACCTGGCAACCCATGTTCTTTTAGCTCTGTGCCTGTGCTGGACTATTGGGTAAAACCTACCCTGGCCAAAGAACTGCACATGAATACCAATATGGTGAGCAGAAAAATGGCGTTTATTGCGTCGTGCGATTTACCTAAATACCTATCCTACTTCGTCTATGCCCCTTATGCATACATTAACCCTTCAACACCGAGCAAGGGGAGAGTCCTACCACGTCACATCCCAAATCCTCGCTGTCGCCTACTACAACACTCATCCTACCTGTTATGGGTGTTTTTAAAAAGTAATAATTTATATATATATATATATATATATGTATATGTTGAATTTCTAGCATCCTCAAAATTATATTCTGTTTCAAGTTATTGTCATTAGTCTGATTTTTCTCTCTCTCTTTCTTGTTTCCCTAGCCAAATTTTGATGCTGCTTTACACATCCTCCAAGTAGGGGCTGTAGGTGATGGACAACTAACAGGTATGGGTTGTGCAGGGTTTAGCTTCTCATTGCAGTGATGCTGGAAGTAATGTGTCCTACACAGTTCTCTTCAGTTGAGATGTGGAGATGTGTGTTCAGTAGTTCCGCTGAAGTTGAAATATTTAAGGTGATGTCTGCAGACTTGTAAAAGAAATTAACACTCACATTCTGCTCTCTTTCCTCCGCCCTTTTGATATAGAAATGTATCATATAGTAAATAGGTTCCATTCAAGAGCAAATGACTTCTCTGCAGAGTATTTTTGAAGTACTACTTTTGCAAAACAAACCCTATAAAAGTTGTGTAGGACTAGGTGGTGTCTGCCTAAAAACATGAAAATGTTTTTCAGAAAGCAGATCAGAAGCAATTATGTTACTTCAGTTTAATGAGCTGCTGTATTTCACTTTTACTGTGATAAAGATCTGAAAAGGAGGAACTAGATTACAATTCATACTGCTTTTTTTTCTTTTTTTCTCCCTTACTCCTTCTCCTCCTATGTCAGCATGTAGGCATGATGATGTCTATAAATCATGTCCATGTGATTTAAAAGGGAATTATAAACAGGAGGGGAATCAACTTTTTACTTGGGTAGGTGGTGATAGGACAAGGGGAAATAGTTTTAAGCTCAGGGAGGGAGGGTTTAGATTAGACACAGGGGGAAGTTCTTTACAGAGAGAATAGTGAGATTCTGGAACAGGCTGTCCAGAGAGGTTGTGGATGCTCTGTCACTGGAGGCAGATGGGGCATGTTCCCAGGTTGGATGGGGCCCTGGGCAACCTATCTAGTACCAGATCTGGAGGTTGATGGCCCTGCCCATGTCAGGGGGTTTGGAACTTTATGATCCTTGGCATCCCTTCCAATCCAGCCATTCTATGACTCTGTAATTCTGTGACCTGCTAAGTGTACTTTCAGTGGTGCTTTTTTTCCTTCTGATCCTAGTGCTGTAAATTTCCCAGTGGTTGTTGAGACCAAGGTAATCATAAATACAGGTTTTAGCATTATCATTTCTAGGAATAGAAAATGCCCAATAACTGATCACATTCTGATGCATAAAAGAGGACATAGTCCCTTTTCAGAAAAGCAAAAAACAACTCTCCCCCTCCAAAAAAACCCAAAAACAAACAACAAAAAAACCCAAATGTTGACGCTAAGTTAATATGCTGATATTGAAGAGTGGCAGTTTTGTTTGTTCCCTTCACTACTTACTCATTTTGCTTTGAAGTACAGAGCAAAGGATGTGTGAACTGTGTTGGAGCTGTGTGCCTGCTTGCATACTGTGGCAGTGAGCAGTGCTGAGAACTTTATAATGTGCAACAGCTAGTGACACAGAAGATAACTGTGAACTGCCTGTCTGTTTCCTTCCTAGATGGCACCGGGCCCTCCCATATGCTCTAGGAAAATGATGAGAATGACTTTCAAGGCTGTGAGTGGTGGCTGATGAGAGAAACTAAAGCGAGGAACCTCAAAATTAAACTGATTGATAAACTAATTCAAGCCTTTGGATTTATATGCTTTTGTTTCCTAACTAATATGTCTGACCCTTAGTTATTTTGTTGGACCAGTGTTTTTATGTTGCACTGCACAAGGTAGAGAATCTCTAGGGTTTGGTACACTTACTTTGATGCTTCTCTCAAACAGACTGTTTTTGCTTTTCTGTAGGTGCATTACTTTCTGGACAGTGACTTTCTAATGATTTGCTCGTGTCAAGTGACATTAATGCTTAGGCTTAATCACAGTGATGAATATAAATGATTTATTATGAGGGCTGCATTTCTGAATAATAAAGAGTTCACTGTCCACAGTAAAGCTTCTGAAGTTATGGTTCCCATCCCACAAGAAAGTCTGACCTTTCTACTGTAATATGGGAAGGTATACAATGCACATCTCTTCTGGGGTGTTTCCCTTTGTGTTGCTGACTGTTTTTGTCAGTATCAGTCTTGCACTCTGGGGAGCACATGGATGCTTGAGATATTAAACTTGGAGAGGGGTGGGGAGGGAGGTGTGTACTTGACAGGAGTTTTTGCCTTTGCTTTTAGAGTAGAATGTAAGTTCTACATATGAAGTATTTAAATAATGTCGTGTTTCTGTGTTGTTATTGACATTCTCTATGATGGTGTCTTGAAGCAAAATCATGGAGAAAAACATCGTCTAACAAGCTGTAGAGTCATTGTTAATCATATGTAATGTGTAACAAGGCTAACCATTGTAGAGAGCTCTCACAGCATGAGTGTTCTTTTCAGCAAGACTACAGGTGGCAGCAGGCTGAAGAATGAGAGAAACAAGTGTCTGCCTTGAATTTTCATACAGAATTTTTTCCTGGAGGGCTGATAAAACCAATCAGAGCAATTTCCTTTGGCAGTCTAAAACTGAGGAGTTCAGTAATGGTTGTGAAAGATTTATTTATGTATATATGCGATTACGTTATGTTTCAACACGTACTGATTTCTTGAAATGGGTTTTACTTTTTGCTTTGTAGACATGGAATGAAAGGGCATTTCACAGGAAATGGGTCAAGATATGTCTTTTTTTTTTCTCAAAACTGAAAGTTTCTTTGTTATCACATGTGATTTGCTTGTCTGACTTTTCTGTAGAACAGAGACCTTAATCCTATGAGTACTGGTCTAGTGGTTGGCGGACTTTGAAACAAGATGATCTTTGAGCTTTTCAACCCAGGCCATTCTGTGTTCATGATTCACTTACTGACCTCTTGTGGTAGTTGCAGGCATGAAACACTAACAGGATTGGACCCTTAGATATTTTATTTTATTTGAAACTTTTATTTGAACCTTGTAAGTCACTGTATGCTAAACATACACAGCATTTTAATGGAAGCTGCAGTTGAATTATACAAATTCATCTTGTTATTGGCTGGAAAATAGCTTATTTTATATGTTAAAGATCTAGAATTCCTTAAAATTCTCAAGTTCACTTCCAGTGGATATAATGACCCTAAATTATTGATATGCAGCTCCAGGTTTTTATTGCATGTTCTGATTTACCTTTTCCATAGAGTAGGAGCTCTGTATCTTAACTGTGCAAAAGTCAATACCTCATTTAGAACATGAGTTGGAGAGAGATGTTATTTCCTATTAGGTAATGCGAAGCTATCACTGTTTCCTTCCCTGCATGCCTTTCTTTGGAAGCTTTCTTCTGTTTGAGTTATGTCGTGCTGAAGTGGAACCTTAAGTATGAGTTCTATATTCATTTCCTTGTTGCTGCTTTGAGGCTAAGAAGCAATTGAAGTAAGAGAGGTAAGAAAGTAAGTAGGAGTTAAAGTAAAGTAAGAGTTAAGCTGAGAGTGGAGGAAACTGTTGATTCTTTTTTTTTTTTTTTTTCCCCCATTCACAACTTAGCAGAAATTGGATCCCTTCTGCTTCAAATTAGTCAGTGGCTATTAGAAAAGTTCTTTTAGTTTTTGTACTCTGTATAAAGGTCAGTTTTGTCATTTGTCCTTGATAACTTCTGTAGTTATTTCATTCAGTGTTTAGTTTTAGCAAAATAATGCAGAAAATTCTGTACAACAGTTAACCATGACATGACATTAGGAAGGGGAGAAAAAAACATTGGCTGCAATAAAACTTGAGTGTCATGAGCACCCGTTTGTCAAAAATCCTCACAGTTTGATATTGGAGCAAGGCGAGAGTTGGAGGTACAGAAGGATGGGAGAAACAGTGATAATTTGCCCATCCTGAGAACATGTCTTTTCTTTGGATGATTTTGTCTGATTTTGTCTTTTATATGCTTCTTAATGGGGGTTTAGAACATGTCCAAGGTTTAACATCCAGTTTGCTTTTACCGCTGGGCTGCCATAACTTGTGAAATGTTGGTATGAATCCCTGCTTGAGTTCAAATTCTGCACCCTGCCAGGCTGAAAACCATTTGGACCTGACTTGGCTGTTCTTTGGACCTGCTGTTGAATAGATTTTTGTGCAGGAGAAACATGCCTTCATCACTTGTGCTCCCTGACAAGTGCTTAACCAGAGGAGTTTGCTTGCAGGCACTTTCTTTTCCAACATCAATTTTGGTATTGCTGTGTGATGCCCGAAACATTTAATTATAGATACTGCCAGTAGGGGATCTGTGTCTCCCCAGGTGATGAGTAAACCTCAGCACAATGCAGGCTGCCAGAGAGGATAAATTTCTAGGTAATCCCCTTTTGGTGTCACTTAATTGTGAAATCAGACTTTAATAGGGTGTGAAATGGAATTAGAGAGGTGACACCAGATGTCTTCATTTGCATATGTTAATCAACACACCCAAACAACAGCAGCAAAAACAGAAGCCCTTCACAATGTTTGAAATGCTTCACGTTTGGCTGTAAGCTTCAAAAAATGTGCTACTTTGTAAATAGGTGGAAGGTCAATAGCATTTTTTAAACATGTACCAAAATAGCAACGTCCTACCAGAAGTACTCTGAAGTACTGTGTATTTCTGAAACACCAAATGTGGCTAGAGAAACCCATCATTACATGGTTTTCCTTTGAACAATAATTTGGAAAATACTTTTCCCTTTGTGAGCACAGCCTGTGGTGCAATGAATATCACACTGGAGTGGGCAGGTGTACTTGATCTAACAGAGTGCTTATTTCCAAATATCTGTTATTATTATAGTCACCAGGGTGTAGCAGGTGTTGACTGCTATACTTACAGAGTTTTGCCTTTTTGGTACCCAGCATAGAGATTCTACCCGTGACAGCAGGGAGAATATTTTGCTGGTTGTAGATGAACAGGAAGAGGAAAAATGTGGCTTTCTCAAGATGCACTATTTCTGCTAGCAAGAAAACATGTTAACCCTTCTTACAGAATGGAATGTTGTCTAAAAAGAGGTGAGCAATGATTTCATTTAATAATGAGAGTTAAGGGAACAGTCAAACTTGCAGCTGGATAAAGTCTGCTTTGTCAGTTGAGGGAAGAAGAACATTTTGGTTCCTTACTGGTGTTTCTTTTCCAGCTAGGAGGACTGTAGCTGTCTGATAGTAGTGCAAACAAGTAGTATGACTGCTTTAAAAAGGGGAACAAAATTTGTAATTAGGCTTTTCTTACACTGCTGAGGTTTTCAGCTCATTATGAATAATATAACCTATGAATGATATATATGATTTATTAGTAAAGCACAAGCATTCAGTAGTATAGAAAGCTGTTCCTACATTTTTCTCCTGTGCTTTGCAGGGTGTTTTAGCACTGTTTGCCTTAACTAATGTGCTTTCCACCTCAGATTCTTTTTATTGGCACTTTCTGTAATCTCTGTGCCAGTGGCAGACCAGCCTGCTGGGGGCACCAGTTCTGTGTCTGGAATCGCTTTCAGAATCAGAGAGGCGTGGGTGCAGGAGGGATCTGGGACTTGCTGTTCAGATGGATGAAGGGGCAGCAGGAGGGAGCATTGGTTGGGAGGCTGTTGATTGCTGGTTGCCCAGTTTTGCACGAAGTGAGGCTGTTGGCAAGGTGGCTTAAGCTGTAGCATTTAAAGGCACCAACTTCCTTTGTTTCCTATTGTGTGTTTTCTTGGTGTGCCACAGTGCTGTGTATGTAGGTGTACAAGAAGCAATCTTGTCAATTCTGCAGTTTGTCATGCTTGTAAACATAGCAACCGATAGCACCTTCTGATAAGTTTCCCCAGATAAGTGGTTGTATTTCCATGTGATAAATGAATAAGAGGGCACATAAAATGAATTCAAGTGTGTTGCAACTGTGGACAACACACAGGGAAAACTGGGAAAGTTGCACCCAGGCAGTAGAACAGCTATAGGGGCTGGAGTGTACGGTTGTACAATTGTACAATCAATAGGTAAACAGAGGTTTAAACAGATGTTTCATTACAAAAGATTATCATGATAGAAAGATAATCTGTAATAAATGGAAAGTGCTCACCAGTATTGAAGGCTCACAGTTACTCCACAAAGGAGCAATCTCCGTTGAAAGAGATTCTTCCTTAGTGGCAGTCAGCCCCTAAATGGGATCTAGGAGGGGTGCAGCCAGTTACCTTCACCTGTGCTCCTGCAGTTGACCCATTGCTTTCCTCAGGTGGTCAATCAGAGGTTCAGGCTGTGATCAACAGTTTCCCATACACTGGAGTGAGAAAGTTCTGTCATTCTCCTGCATCATGGGCTTTACTTGTTGCAGATACAAATGTAAAAAGTGTGAGGAAAAAGAGTTGGCTTAAAATCTGTACTCTGCAGTATTAAACTCAAAATATGAACTTGTGGGAAATTCCTAAAGTCAGGTCTTAATGGAACAAACTACTGCATTAAAATCGCTGAATGCCTATGTGACAATTTGCTGTTGTTTCTGTGCCAGCCCACCCCTGTGGCTGCCTGCACTCCCAGCACAGCAGCTGACATGCTCAGCTGATCTCTTGCTGGCTCCTGGAAGCTGAGGGCATTTGCAGTGACCTGGCCACTTCCCTGGCTAGGCTAGGTTTCCCTGGTCAGCCAGGATTTGGCCAGGCTTCTGGGCAGTCATTGAAATAGCAGCATGAAGTGGTGCTGAGAAGCTATCAGATGTTAAAATTTCTGTTTTAATCAGAGGGTTCAAAAGCACAGATGTGCAAAGAGGGAGCTGATGGTGCTCCTTCCTTCAGTGGTGAAAGAAATGCCAGGCAAGGGTAGAGTGGCTAAAATAAGAATTGCATGCATGGTTCGTGGTTCTTTGTGCACAGGAGTGCTGTTAGCTGAACAGGGAGGATTATGATAGCAAACTTTTCATTGTTGGAATGTTCATTTTGTTTAGAGAACACGTGCAGTGAACAGAGCTCTGTTGTACTGGGGAGCTGGGACTCTGTATGGGAAACTACTAATCACAGCCTGAACCTCTGATGAACCATCTGAGGCAAGTGACGGGTCAGCTGCGGGAGCACAGGTGAAGGTAATTCAGCTGTGCTCCTGGAAGGGGTGGAGCTTGACTCCACCTCTCCTAGATCCCATTTAAGGGCTGACCACCACTAAGGCAGCATCTCTTTTGGAGATTGCTCCTGTGCGGAGTTCCTTGTGGTGAGCATCCATCCTAGCCGTGAGCCTCAGAGTGGGTGAGTTGTTCCCCTATAACCTCTGGATATTCATCTGTTACAACCTTGTATAATAACAACTGTACATTTGGCAAGCCAGACAGGAGAGATAATGTTGTTTTTGTGGAGAATGTATAAATGGGTCAGGGGGGAGAACATCACCCCCTTAGGCAAGATGATTCCAGGGCAGATCCCAGGGTTTATGGGTTCTCCCTATTATCAATTGGCCACTATAGTTGAGAAGTGGGGTCCCCTGCGGGTTATGGGGAATTTTTCTCCATTCTGCATGGCAGAATACTTTGAAGGACTAAATAAGGACATCTTGATTACGAAAGAAAGGTCATTAGCTGCTTCTACAGTGGCATGGCCACTATTAACTGCCTTAAATCAAGCAGAAATCAGATTGAACGTATTAGAAAGTGAGAATCAATTATTAAAGGACTGTATCGGGAAATTAGAACAAGAACTTAGTATACTGATGGGGAAAAGGCCCCTATTACATTCGCCGGTCTCTTAGGTCCGTGATATTTTGATAAGTGATGATTGTGTATCTGAAACAACAGACCTGGTTAAACAAGGGGATGAAAATACTGAAGTTGACTTGGAAGAACCTGTTATTACGGACTCATAACAACTCCGTCCTATTATAACCCCAAAAACAAAGAAGGTCCAAGATAGACAGGCAGGGGTGCCCCCTGATCAGTGCCCCCCCTGCTGAAACCCATTTTCATGTCACGGCCCGACCATACATGGCCATGGAATTAATGGACCTGGTGCAGCAGTTTCAATGAAAACCCAGAGAAAGTGTACCAACTTGGTTGCTGTGCCTATGGGATTCAGGGGCGGAAAGCGTTACGGTCAGTGGACCTGAATTATCAAAACTGGCCACTGTAACTGTTCACCCTGCCCTTAGGCAGAGATTATATGGCGGAACCCAGTTCCCAGAGGAGAACCATTCTATTCTGGATTGGTTGATGGCTGCATGTTGTATGGTCTGGCCAAATAAGTCAGATATGCCATTAAATGCAGGATTATGGTCCTCTATGGAGGACCTTCAAAATTATATCAGGGAGCTAGGAATGAGAGAGCCCATTTATAAAGATGCCTTTGATAGCCCTGATATGGTTAGATTCTCAGGAGGAATGAGGGACCTAATCTTGCAACAGGCCCCTTCTCATATGTATGGCACTTTGGTGTCTATACTAAACCCTCTAGTAGCATCAGAGGCGGCAGTTCAACAGGCGGCTCAGCTAGTAGCTGATCTAGGAGAAACAGAGCGCCTGCAAACTAAACGTAATATTCGAGTGTTAGAGGAAGCTGAAGTTATGCCGGTGGTTAGAACTAAGGGGCCGGCTCCACGAGCTCCTCAGTCGGGACCCATAAGGGTATCCCGAAAGCAAATGTTCAATGATCTTATCAGGGCTGGCGTTCAATTTGTGAAAATTGATTGGCAGCCCAACCACATTCTCCTTCAGCTGTGGAAACAGTTGAAGGATGATCAGAAATTTCAAAATTACCCTAGGAAATCAAGGATAAGAATTATAGAAAGAAAGCTGTCAATAACATGGAATTTAGCAGACTTTATTGTTCCTGGTAAGAGAAAGAAGCCACCTCAGGTGTCTCGGGCCACAATGCCCGAGCCACCCCAGAGGTAAAAGACCTGAACCTGGCTCAGTTTATGGCATGACAAGGGATGTCAGCCCCCTAGGGCTTCCAGACGGGACTGGAGGCCCTATGTAGAATTGACGATATTCTGGTCCCGAGAAAATATTCAGAGAGTTATGGCCCTAGTCGATACAGGGGCAGAAACATCGATAATTTATGGGGATCCAGCCAAATTTCATGGTAGCAGGAGTGATGATTGGAGGCTTTGGGGGACAGATTATTCCAGTCACCTAAACCTGGTTAAAACTGGGGGTTGGGAGTCTCCGACCTCAGGAATATAAGGTATCTATTGCCCCAGTCCAGGAATATATTCTGGGCATAGATATCCTATGGGGTCTGGCTTTCCACATGACTGTGGGAGAATTCAGGCTCTGACAAAGGTGTATTAGTGTCTGGGTGGTACAGGCAATACTAAGAGGCCATGCAAAGCATGAGCCTATTTGTCTGCCGAAACCATGCTGGATTACTAATGTAAAGCAATATAGACCCCCGGGTGGGCAAGAGGAAATATAGAGAACAGTGCAGGAATTGGAGAAAGTGGGTATCGTAAGACCTGCACATAGCCTGTATAATTCCCCTATATGGCCAGTGCGGAAGTCGGATGGAACATGGAGGATGACGACAGTGGATTACAGAGAGCTGAACAAGGTCACGCCGCCTATTCATGCAGCCGTACCCAATATTGCCTCCCTAATGGACACATAGAGTAGAGAAATCAAAACATATCATTGTGTCTTGGATTTGGCAAATGCATTCTTCAGTATCCCGATTGCTGAAGAATCGCAAGATCAGTTTGCATTCACGTGGGGAGGCAGGCAGTGGACCTTTCAGGTCCTGCTTCAAGGATACGTGCATTCGCCAACATACTGTCATAATCTAGTAGCGCGTGGCCTGGCTAAATGGGAAAAACGGATAATGTCAATTTATATCATTATATTGACGATCTCCTGTTAACATCTGACTCGTTAGAGGCAGTGGGACAAGCGGCAGATTTGTTAACCACCTATCCGCAGGGAAGAGGATGGGCTATAAATCCTCAGAAGGTGCAAGGCCCAGGCCTATCTGTGAAATTCCTGGGGGTAGTTTGGTCCAGGAAAACCAACTGCCCAGTGCTGTAATAGATAAGGTTCAGGCATCCTAGCCGTGAGCCTCAGAGTGGGTGAGTTGTTCCCCTATAACCTCTGGATATTCATCTGTTACAACCTTGTATGATAACTATACAGACTCCCATCATGTGTGGATTTGCAACTTGCACGGTACCGGGGACTTGAGGGGAGCTTCACGAAACTTTAGCTTGGAGCAGTTTGATACCAGTGGAAAAGAAGGAAGGGTGAAGAACTGGCTTGCCATAAGCGGTGCTGTGTTTCGGGCACGTGATGGCAGGCTACTGTCATTTTTTTTCTTCAGAGCCCTGGTGGCAGACTTCTGTGCTGCACGTGAACACAATCCCTGCGTGCTTTACCTCCTTCTGTTTCTTTTGGCTCTTGTTAAACCCTACAGCTTGTCCTGTGGGACTTTCCAATGGACAGCAAGTGGGAAAGGAACACCACTGATTGCTCTACAGTGCAAATTGAGCATGAAATGGGCAGTGTGGAAATGGCTGACGGGGCTATGGATGCAGATCTTAAATGCTGTTCATAGGCACGTTCATCTGAAGAAGCAGCAGCACCAGGGAGAGAGGAGAGCGAAGGAACCAAATGTGGGGAGTTTGATTTGGTTTTGCTGGCCTGGAGCTCTTGCAGCACAGAGCCAACATCTGGAAGTTTTTCTCAGTTAGCTTCTGGGAAACTGAGAGACCTGGAACTGTTAGGCCTTGACTGGAAATCCACCCATGGAGGGAGTAGATTATTGTAGCGGGGAAGTAGTACACAGCCTTTCAGAGATCCTCTGTAGTTGGTATGAGATCAATTTTGTTTGCTGACCCAGTATAACAGCAGTGCTAAAATAAAAGTAGATGAAAGAAAGTCTTACAGATGGCACCAAATGTTAATGTAACAGTAAAGAATGGATCAACCACAATTAAACAGGCAGTGATTTCTTTGCAGAATTAGCAGATGTAATTCGGAGGGGCTGTATATTGCATTTTTGTGTAGATTATCTCATCTTGGAGATTTTAAAGATGAGGTAATGCAAGCTGTGGTCCTGCTTGCAGAAATTAACCCGTGTCCTTTTGGTAGGTTTTGTGCTGAGCGAGTCAGTCTGAGAGGAGTATTAATGAGGGAGGAGGAAATAGGTGGGAATGGGACTGGGGGATGTCCCAGCAGTGGGTTCCTACCTCAGCAGATCTGAATGGCTGTTCTGATTGATTTATTTTAACTTTTGTGAATACACTAATTAAAGAAGTGAGGAGCCCATGAAGAAAGGAATGTGCTGCATTTTTATTATGGTGCAAGATGTGCTCTGAACTGCTGCTGACAATACCTGGAACACTTGCTTTTTGTTGGGGAGAGATTTAGTAAGGTGTTAATTTTTTTTTTTTTTTTTTCAAATGAGAATAGTTCATAACATACTTCCTTTTCACTGATCTTTCATAGTACATCATGAAAAATTATCTTAGAATTATAGATTAATATTTATTGCTAAAGGGAATATGTACTCGCCCTGCAGTTTTATCTGCACATAGAATTTTCTAAGCATCGATGGATGTGTTTCTTTTTGACACGGATGGAGCTGTGTGGAACATAAATTTGGATGGATCTTTAGTCAGGTGCAGGGACATGTAATGCTCCTTTTAGGTGTCATGCTGACAGGAACAACAGAAAACAGTAGACAGGTAACTTTTTAAAGTATTGCATGCTTTTAATTTTTTGTATTTTTATTCTTTATTTTTCATTCATAGCCATAGAACCGTTAACCAGACAAAATCAATATTTGCCACCTGGACTTTCTGTGAGCAACTTCGTCCACATGCCCACCTCGAGCATTCCTGCCACAGGCAGCTTAGTACTACTCCAAATTCTACACAGGCATTGCAAATCAGTATGAAGCATCCGTAAGACCCCTGCAGAGTAATGATGAGAGTTACCCTGGTACCCTCCTTTGGAAAGCTGAAGCATCTGTAAGCTCTTAAGCTGTGCCATAACTCCTCCCGTTGTGCTGACTCAGCTCTCCCTGTCTTTTGTGAGTGAGCTGGACTTAAATTCCTTCCTGTTTCCTGCCTATCTGCTCCCTGCTTTGCACATGGCCTGGTGAGCCTTTTAATCCTCACACCCAGACTTGCACATGTGGATAAGGGCATCTGTTTATGTGCATTTATTTTCTGCTTGTGGTGTCAGGCTTAGTGACAACTCACATTTGCACTTGTGGTTAGCGAGACACGTAATAGCTGATGATATCTGTGTCACTAAAATGTGAGCTTCATAGCTGCTGTAAGTCAAAGAAACAGTGTCTGTGTTTTATTTCTGTGTTTGGCTGAGCGGTTAGAGCAGGACAAGGAGACTGATTTGGACATGCTGCTTTCAAAATACGGCGCTGTTTTCATAGCAGTGCTTTTTGTGTGCAAAATTCTGTAACTGTGAGATGTAGATTGATTCTTTGGAATTTGTTTAGTTGACTTGTGCAGGTTTCTTTCTCCTGCTGAATCCTTCCAGCATGCTTCTGTGCATAGCCATGGCCTTTGCTTCTTTCTTTCCTTCTTTCTTTGTTGAGTTTCACACTCTCCAAGCTGTGAGTTGCCAAGGAACAACTCGATGTGCTCTGGAGTTCAGGGGTACAAACTCCCAACAAACACCGTGTGGCTTCAAACCTCACAAGTTCGAAGAGATGAGAGATGTGCAGCGCTCTGCCTGGTGCAGGACATGATGTGCTCTGCAGGGTGCTTTCCATGAAGGTCTCAGATTCGTACTCAAACTCTTCTACATCAAAACCAACCTAACCCCCTCTGCTTGTTGTACCTGAAGGTATCAGTGTCAGGAGTTGCGGCATTGTGTGCAATGACATTTAGTCAGCAGTGTAATGCTAATGGGTTCCTGTACTCTCAGTCATTTAAAGCATCCTTGCAAATGCTTTTATTGGGGGAAATGTTTCATTTATGTGATATGTTGTTTTTTGGAAAATGAAACAGTTGACTTGTGTACCTCAAGACCATTTACATTTCTTCCTGGCCACAGTGCACTTCTTGCTTGCGCCCTCACCCTGTGCCCCTGCTGTGGGGTGGCTCAGCACCACAGAGTCCTTCACTCACACCACCCTTCCCAGTGGGATGGAGGAGAGAATCAGGGGAGAAAAAAAAATAGGACTTATGGGTTGAGATAAAGCTATTTACTACGATAGTTGTGCCTATGTAGTGTGTTTGTGTCTGTATAACAAGTAATGCGCCGGGAATTGCTCACCACCCCCAAGCGATGCCCAGCTAGCCCTCAGGTAGTGGAAGAGCACGGGATGAACTCTCACCCCCTTCAAAACTTTCCACTTGATGTCATGTGGCATGGAAAATCCCTTTGGCCGGATTAAGTCAGCCATCCTCATTCTGTTCCCTCCCAGCTCCTTGTGCCCTTCACTGAGAATGGCCTTTGCTCTGTGTCTCACTCCAATTTATATGAGGGGAGAGGAGGTTCTTTTATATATGTATACCCGATATGAGATTAAGAAACAACAGTTCAAATACTGGTCCGACCAGTTTATTATAAATCTTAATGAGGGAGATGGGGAAAGGAAGGCCAGTGACTATTATGATCTAGGGTGATGGGGAAGGGAAAGCGGGCGATAGGAAAGGTAGAAAAGAAGCAAGAATGGCTTAAAGCAGGGATAGTCACCACCAAGATCCTGCAGCATCCCGTTGCACGCCATTCTGATGGTCTGAGGCAAAAGTGCAGGGGGAGAGCAGCACCAGTGGCCAGCCTTAGGCAGCAAGCAGGTACAGCAACAGAGCAAGTCCAGGAGGAAGCGGCAGGTCTCAGTTAGCAGGCCCAAGAGAGTCCATCAGCAGGCAGGCACTGCTTCGTGAGGCTTCTGATGTCAGAAACCCATCCTCATGGTTGTTGGTCCCTTTTTTAATCCTTCTTCCAACGTGGCATTCCTGAGCGCTCGGATAAGAGCCATGTGCAGCACCGCTGAGAAGGCATCTCCCTTGAGATGAGCCCACACAAAAGACTGCTTCCTGGCCATTAAGCTGCAGCTTATTTCTCTCTTCTTGCTCCTGGCCTGCAAATCTTCAGACAAAAGATTTCACCAGTTTTGACCAGGCCTTGCCTGGACTTGTCCATCTGAGTCCCAGACAAAGGATTTCTCAACCCTGTCCATCAGTGTTCTTCAGCAAGCTTTGAGACGGTGGTGCAAAAGAATCGTCTCTTACACCACCGTGACTCAAAGGTTGCCTAAAATGGTACACTGGTGATCCATGATGGTGAGAAAAAGATAGTAAGTGTAAGGGTAAAGGAGGGAGGGGGCGGGCGAATCAAATGTTCTATATAATCATTATGAAAGATTTCTCAGGCTTGGTTACAAATGTTGCCCTGATCTGCAGATGTGCCCTTGGTTGAAGTGGTTACAAAGTACATAGAGGATACAACACCTTGTATAAGTAGTTGTACAAATAACAAACATAGCGTTGCAACAACTTTATCACTCACATTCAGTATTTTAAACAATAATTACGGTAATTCAATTTGCCACAGACACCACCCCATGATTCTTCAGTAGTGGTGACGTGAATGTTACATAATTGAATAGAAGGAGGAAAAGTGAAAAGAGACAATCATACTGAGTAAAGGTAGAAACCCTAGGATGATCCCTGTACAGGAGGGTTGTACAGGAGGGCCCCTGTACATGGATGGGGGGGGGCCTCGCTTGAATTCCGTAGAAATTAAAGAAGGGAGGAACCCTTACTTCAGAGGCAGAGTTTGGGGGGTGGCTTACTAGGAATAGGCAGGACTTGTGAGGAGTTTGGTAGAATGGGGGCAAGGCTTTCGCTTATCAATAGTGCATTGCAAAGGAAGAAGCTCCTGGAATTCCACACCTGAAACTTTCAGATAAGAAATGGGACCAATCACTGCAAAGGAGAACGTATTCAAACTGACTTGACTGTACACTGCGCGTGTCCAAGAAGGAGAGAAAAATGAGAAAACATTCAAGGAATTAGTTAGCATTGTTAGCACAATCTACCCACTGTCTACAGTGAGTTACCAATACCTGCCTTGTGGAATCATGAGTGTGCATTTTGAGTGGCATAAATATGGCTGCTTGAGGGACACTAGTGGTGCAATTAGGGCGGCGCAAGCCCCCCAGTGTGCCAGTGTATACACCTTAAATAAACTACTTTACGTTCTGACTCTTGTGAGTCTGAGTGCTGTTCTGCAGGTCAATACATTTAATGATAATAAATAAATATAACAAATAGAGGTACAACATTACCAGTCACAGAAACCCAAGCATAGTGTTATTGCAACCAAAATACAAAGTGTAATCAAGAGGTATATTCAGCACTCTAGTGTGATCAAATCTTCAATATTTCTGTCACAAAACACAAATTATTAGTCCTTGTCTGCATTCAGTCAAGGTCCCACAGGGGTGTTCTGTAAAATAAAACAAGACACCGACTTGCCCTTTTTGGGCTTTGTTGATATGGTTAAAAAATGAAGGAACAATCCAGTGAGTGTTGATTTTATATTCCTTTTGTTGTGAGCTTTCTAATGCATCCACCCTTCTCCCTCCAGCCCCACTCACTTGGGAGGGGTGAAGACAACAGTTTTCCAATGGCTTGGGTAGCTGTTCAGGTTCCTCGGGAGAAGCACCAGGACCTGGGGCTTTGCTTTCCTTGAGCTTAGTCAGCCATCCAGACACCAACATCTCAAGTCTATCTGTTGTTAGCCCATCCATCAAATCTCATGGAATACCCTTTTGCAAGCCTAGAGTCCAAAGTCCATTGTGTTTATGATCAATGTTTTGCCTACCTGTTTTTATTAGGAATGAAAACCTTTCACTTCCATTGAGCTTTGGGCTGGGTGCCCTGGGGGCAAGGCTGGCTGCTGCAAGCCTCACTCCCCTTGGCTCAAATTTACTGGAGGGAGAAACCGCCAGCCCATAGATAATGAACTCTTGGGCACCCTTCCCCCACGTCCATACTTTGTATCCCTGCAGATGGTTGGAGGTTATAGCTCCTTCTAACACTGCCCAGAGCTCTTTCTCCCTGAGATGTAGCCTGTATTTTTCCTTGTAGTTGTATGCTTACGGGTTTTGACGATTCTGGAATCCCTCTGATTAAAGGGGTCATCCTCTCAGGATCAACAGGCATCATCAGAGGTGATTCATGGTGTGGCTGCAGCTTTCTGTCATACGTCATTTGGAGGCAGGCAGCCTTTTGAACATTCTCTACTAACTGATCAACTGTTCCAGTAATGGCAAAAGGGTCTCCCCTTTCTACAAGGTTGATACCACCTGCCCAATAAGCAGCCCTCTGTGTTAAGGACCAGGAAGCATGATTGTTACCAGTAATTAAAAATACTCCTGGTCCCCAGTAACCTTCTGCTTCTTTTTCAGTTAACAGTATTTGGTCTCCACCAATAAGACTAACCCTCCATCCACGCTGTCTCTGATTCCTTTGGAGAGTGGTTAAAATCTCTTCTCAAGTTTGCTAAATCAGTGGCTGAGAAGGGAATTTCTTTAACATTCATTTAAGGATCTAGATCCTCACTGTTATCGAATGCATATTCAGTTTATATCAAAGGACACAATGGGGCTATTGGGGTTTCTAATTTATCTAGCCTTTCCTTTATTCCTTGTAGTTCCTCCTGAGGATAAGTTTTTTCTTGAGGTGCACTATGGATAACAGTGTCACTGGTGTCCTTACACGTTAACAGTTCCTTAAAGTCCATTTGCAACAAAGCTTAATTACGTTTCTCTCTTCCTAATTGTTCCTCGAGGTTTACTGTTTATTTCTGCAGAGTTTTTACCAATTCTTGTGTTACTGAATAAAGGGCTAATCTGTTATATTGTTAAAATTGTAAGAATAGTTGAGCACAAACAATGGGAACAATATGGGATCATTAGTTAGGGTTGCAGCTCGGGGTGTAGAATAGGTGTAGAATATTGTAATGAATTTCTAGAATTAATTGTAATAACCACTCCTTGTTCCATGAACATGCATGTATTCCCTCTATAAATAGGGATGTTTACCTGCTTTCGGTGTGCAGGCTAGAAAGGAGTTGTCCCCCCTGCACCCAGCCGGCCGAATAAAATGTACCTGCTCTATAACTACTTCATGGGTATAGAGTCTGTTCCGCAAGTCATTACTTTAACTATTTCCTGAACTGCTTGTATAGTTTGGGTTTCTGCCGAATGCTTTTCATGTCAGAACTCCACGGCAGCTTTTAAAGCAGCCCGAATACTGCGCAAATAAACGCTTTTCCTTTTCTGGCTCAGGTACAAGCCTCATTCTGTAGAACACTCATAAGGTCTGAAACACTCTGCAAGTTATGCCTGTTCTGTCGTGCCCAATCCACCCCTGATAACAAAGGTCAAGCACCATGCTTTTCTAAAAGGTCAAATAACGCATCTTCATTTCTCATAGTGACAATACTGTCACTCATTTCTCAATACACAGAAAGATCTACATTGAGGGAGGAGGAGGTACACGTATTCAAAAGCTCAAGTAACTCCTTACCCTCCCCAGGGAGGCACACACACCATCAAACAAATGCAAATACTCAAATCATTCTGTACAACAGTGCTTATCAGAAACTATGAACATGGCAGTGCTATCAGCATTGTTTTTCTCCTAGAACCAAAACATATAATCCTACCAGACACTCTGAAGAAAAACCCATCCCACCTGAAATTAAGACAGCCCGCAGTGCTTGTGCTGTGAGCCATGGGGACTTACAGGTTGTGTATTTCCCTGGTAGCATTAGCCAGCGGTACTTGGGCAGGTGTTAGTGCTCAGCTTGGACATCGTGCTGCTGCGCATGTCAGAGCAGCATGCTCTGTGCTCTCTGAGCAACAAAACAAGTGTTAAATCAACAACATGCCATCATACTTACTGGAACCAGATGCGTTTGTGTCTCTGTGGCTGGGTTTACCCTATGAGCTCTTCTTGCAATAACTGTTTTGATTTCCATCACAGATGTACTATCAGAGGTGCTTTTCCCCCTTGTTTTCTGTATTTTTCCTGGTGGGCAGAAGGAGCTGCTGGAGTCAGCAGCACATTCCGTTCATTTGCCCTCTGGTGCTCGGTCCCTGAAGCTCACTGCTGTGCAGTAGAGTACCGGTGTGTTTATTCCAAGGCTGCTGTAAATGAGAATCTGGTTGGCATAGCACTTAGCAGGACCTAATGGGCTCTCCAAAGGATAGCACTGCAGAAAGAGCGGGAGTGCCTGCACCCACCTGTACTCTCTGACACATTCTGGCAGTGATGCACCAGCTGTGGACACAGCTACTGAATGCAGGACTTGGCTTGGGGCTGCCATGTGGAACTTAGTACCTTGCTGCATGCCTGGCAAAGCACAGCCACCCCACACCCATGGAAAGTATTTGTCTTAATGTCATGTTTCATGCAGTCTTCTGAAACCTCAGGCACTGGAGGTAGCTTCCCCACAAGAAAAGGTGGAGAAAATGAGGTCGTCATGGTAGCAAGAAAGCAAGTATCTGCTCAGGAAAGAAATTTGTAAAGCAATCTGGTAGTAGTTCTGTATTTCTCCCATCTCTTCTGTAATTTCCTTACAGGTGAAATAGATTGCTGCTTTAACATGCCCTTGAATTAAAAAAGGACACCAGTGTGGATTTTACACAGGCCCTGCACTGCAAAGTATGTTTCTAGGGGGAAGTGTAAATCTGCCTGAGGGTAGGAAGGCCCTACCGAGGGCTCTGGGCAGGCTGGATAGATGGACTGAGGCCAGTTGTACAAGTTGTTCAACAAGACCAAGTGCTGGGTCCTGCACTTTGGTCACAACAACCCCATGCCAGCTTCTCCAGGATTTGGTGGAGATAAAAGTCAAATCACCCACTGATTTTAGGAGTGTTGGGGTGCTGTTTTTAAATAACATTATCCGTGGATGGATACCTATATGCTCCTCTATGGAAGTTTTAGCATCTCTATTTTGGTAGGAAGAATGGTAATGCTAATAAGAAAGTTCCATTTTTACTATTGGTATTAACAGAACCTTCAGAATCACCGGTGTAGGGCAGAGGATGCAAATTGTTCTTGTCTTCTTCCCTCGCCCTCAGTGTTGGACCAACCTAGTAGCCCTTAGCAATGTCATGAGCTCTGACAGTGCACCTTGCTTTTTGCACTCGTGTGCTGACTAAGTACCTTGCTCTTCACACAGTCTTCTGCAGCATCTTGTAGGTAAGCTTAGGAAGTGTGGGATAGACCAGAGGACAGTGAGGTGTGCTTAGAACTGGTGACTGGCTGAGCTCAGAAGGTTGTTCTAAGTGGTGCGGTCTGGTTGGAGGCTGTAACTAGCGGTGTTCCCCTGGGATTGGTGCTGGGTCTGGTTTTGTTTGACATCTTCATCAATGGCCTGGACAAAGGGGTAGAACGTGCCCTCAGCAAGTAATGGATTCAGCTAAAAGAATACGAAGTGGTGTTTGAATCTCCAGGGTAATTTGAAGGGTAGTGAAGGTATTGTCTACTAGGAGGCTGGAGCTGAGGCAGGTGATAAAAGATCATAGAATCATAGAATCATAGAATGGTCTGGGTTGAAAAGGACCACAGTGATTATCTAGTTTCAACCCCCCTGCTATGCTCAGGGTCACCAACCACCAGACCAGGCTGCCCAGAGCCACATCCAGCCTGGCTTTGAAGGCCTCCAGGGATGGGGCATCCACAACCTCCTTGGGCAACCTGTTCCAGTGTGTCACCACCCTCTGCGTGAAAAACTTCCTCCTAAGATCCAACCTAAACCTCCTGTCTCAGCTAGAAACCATTCATTCCCCCTTGTTCTATCACTATCCACCCTCATAAATAGCCATTCCCCCTCCTGTTTTATACACTCCCTTCAAGTGTTGGAAGGCTGCAATGAGGTCTCCCCAGAGCCTTCTCTTCTCCAAGCTAAACAAGCACAGTTCCCTCAACTTGTCCTCATAGGAGAGGTGCTCCAGCCCTCTGATCATCTCAGTGGCCCTCCTTTGGACCCGCCCCAAGAGCTCCATGTCCTTCCTGTACTGGGGACCCCAGGCCTGGATGCAATACTCCAGATGGGGCCTCACAATAGCTGAGTAGAGGAGGACAGTCAACTCCCTCTCCCTGATGGCCACCGCTTTTTTAATGCAGCCCAGCACACAGTTGGCCTTCTGAACTGCAAGTGCACACTACTGGCATGTGTCCAGCTTCTCATCTACCAGGACCCCCAAGTCCTCTGTAGGGCTGCTCTCAAGATCTTCCCCCAGTCTGCATAAATACCTGCGATTGCCCTGACCGAAATGCAGCACCCTGCACTTGCCCTTATTGAACTTCATTAGGTTGTCATGGTCCCACTTCTCTAGCCTGTCCAGGTCCCTCTGGATGGCTTCCCTTCCTTTCAGTGTATCGACTGCACCGCTCAGCTTGGTGTCATCTGCAGACTTACTGAGGGTGCACTCAATGCCATCATCTATGTCATTGATAAAAATGTTGAAGAACACTGGTCCCAAGACCCTGAGGGGCACTGCTTGTGACTGATACAGAACCGTTAATCACAACCCTTTGGCTGTGACCAGTCAACCAGTTCTTAATCCACCGAACAGTCCATCCTTCAAATCCATACCTTTCCAATTTAGAGAGAAGGATGTGGTGAGGGACCATGTCAAAGGCTTTGCAGAAGTCCAGCTAGGTGACATCCATCGCCCTTCCCCCATCCACCGAAGTCATCACTCCATCATAGAAGGCCACCAGATTGGTCAAGCAAGATCTGCCCTTGGTGAAGCCATGCTGGCTGTCTCGAATCACCTCTTTGTCTCGCATGTGCCTTAACAAAGCTTCTTGGAGGATCTGCTCCATGATCTTCCCAGGCACAGAGGTGAGGCGCACCAGCCTGTAGTTCCCCAGGTCTTCCTTTCTACCTTTCTTAAGAATGGGAGGAATGTTTCCCTTTTTCCAGTCACTGGGGACTTCACTGGACAGCCGTGATTTTTCATATGTGATGGAGAATGGCTCAGCAACCACATAAGCCATCTCTTTCAGAACCCTAGAATGGATATCATCCAGCCCCATGGGCTTATACACATTCAACTTCACGAGGAGGACTCGGACTTGTTCCACTGTTCTGTGGGACAGAAACCATTCCCCACACCCTCACCTAGAGGCTCAGAGTCCTGGCAGACGTGGGAAGCCTGACCATCTGTCTCACTCTAATTTATAGGAGGGAGAGGAGGTTCTTTGATATATGTATACCCGGTGTGAGATTAAGAAACAATGGTTCAAATGTTGGTCCAACGAGTTTATTACAAATCTTAATTAGGGAGATGGGGAAGGGGAGGACCGACATTACTTCGAATTAGGGCGATGGGGAAGGGAAGAAGGGCGATAGTAAAGATAGGAAATAGAAGTAAGGAGTCTTTATAGGAAGCAAGAGGGAGATATTCACCACCTTGGGTCCAACATCGTTCGTAGTTCAGTCACTGATGTACAGTAGTGGTGGGTCATCGGGCATTGTTGTTCCACTGATGACTATGGTGACCATGGTGACCATTTCCAAAGGCGGTACAAACTTAATTATAAATCCAAAGTGGTCAAGTCAGCTCCCTCTGGAGTGACAGCTCGAATCCAAAGTAGCTGAGTCAGCTCTCCTTGGAATGGCAGCTACTGATTCGATGATCTCAGCAGAAACTCGTTTGTTCCCATCTTCTGGGCCACACTAGCAGATAAGAGGGAGCAGGGATACCCACCTGCATCCTGTTTTTCACAGGACACGATGGTATCATTCCCCAATTTTCCCATACCAAGCTGGAGCTATTTAGTCACAGGCCAGATCTTCCACCAGTAAACACTCCTGAGCACTCTCTTCTGGAGGCAAGCAGCTCTGAAGGAAGGTGCTTTCAAATGTCTGGCAAAGTGATGTTGATTGTCACATGGTAGTACCTATCACTTGCCTCCTTAATAAATCAGTTAGAGTCTTATCACAAGAAATACCTCAGGAAGCAAGCTTTGAGCCAGAAAATAAAGAAGGGTTAAAGCACTCATTGAATACCTCAGCTTTTCCTATGTCTGAGAAAGCCAGATCCCCATTACCTTTCATCAGAGGGGGAACACTCTCCTTGGCCTGTCTCCTCCTGCCTATGTACCTGTAGAACACCTTCTTGTTATCTTTCACATCCCTTGCCAAGTTCAGCTCCTTCTGTGCCTTGGCTTTCCTAATCCTATCTCTACACGCAAGGACAACAGCCATGTATTCCTCCCAGGCTACACAACCGTGCTTCCACTTCCTGTACATTTCCCTCTTTTCCCTCAATTTAAGCTGCAGGTCCTTGCTCAGCCATGTCAGTCGCATGCCTCCCCTACTCGACTTCTTCTGCTGGGGGATGGAGAGCCATTGGGCTTTCAGAAGGGTGTCCTTAGAGAGCTGACAGCTCTGTTCTGTACCCATGCCCGTAAGGACAGTTTCCCAGGGGATCCCATCCAGCAGTTCCTTGAGCAGCCAGAAATTTGCACTCCTAAAGCACAGGGTCCTGACTGCTTTTTGCCAAACCTGCATTCTTCAAGGTCACAAACTCCACCAGGGCATGGTCACTACAGCCCAGGCCGTCTCCAATTTTAACCTCTCTAATGCTCTCTTCCGTATTGGTGAGCACCAGGTCCAGTAAGGCTTCACCTCGGGTTGGTCCATCTGTTACCTGGACCAGGAAGTTATTCTCGACAGATAATCCAGGAATCTCCTGGATTGTCTGCCACCCGCTGTGCCACTATCCCAGCAGATAACTCGGTGCTTTTGTTTTGATGAGTCTGCATCTCTTAGTTTGCTCAGTGTGAAGGCATTTAACTTCCTCAGGGTTTGTCCTGAGGATATTTGGGCCCTGGAGTTTTATGTTGTGGTTGTTTTTTTTGTTTGTTTGTTTGTCTGTTTGTTTGGTTTTGGTATTTTAATAGGGAAATATTTCACAGGAGAATTACTATCATATTTCTTAATTTTGATTAAGAAATAATACTTTTCACCCAATACATACATTACAAAGTGATACATAAAGGTGGAATTTGTTCTGTTTTTTCCTGCTTTTTATTTGCTAAATTGTGAAAACATCATAAATTAATGAGAGGACAGACAACGAGGAGACATTCAAAGTGTGATGGTTATGAAAGAAAACAAGTGCATTGCTACTATTGTCAGAAAATATTATCAGATGTAACAGTTGCTTGGAAACTTAATGAACTTTTGCTATGGCTGAGTTTCAGCAGCAGAAATTTCAGCCGTGTGTGGCTGCTTTTGCCAGGGAGTTAACCTTAAGTTTCATCCTGGAAAAATGTAAAAAGACCTCCTCCTCCTTCCTGCACCGCTGCACCAGATGCTGCTCAGCACAGCTGGGTGGGCTCTGTCACTGCAGTGAGGCTGTGCCCTCTAACCAGCCTTATATCTGAAGAGCAAAATAATTTTGATATTATGATGCCTTACAGTTAGAGAGACTGAAGAGAGCAGTTGTGTTCATTTTGTGTCTGTAGCTGCTTTGGTTGGCCACGAAATGCATTTTTCATGGGATGAGAACATGCATTTGCAGTATGTTATGCACAGGTAGGTGCAGTTTGTCCATTGTCGCACCACAGGTTTTACGGCAGTAATGGATGCACTGCATTTCATGCATGTAGATCCAAACAAGCAAGTGTCAGCGCTGCACACTCAGGAAGGTGTTGGCAGATGCACCTGCTGCTCAGGGTCAGGGACAGGCATAGTTCTGGCAGCATCTTGGTCTGAGATGCCAGAAATGTATCCAATGGATGAGGCTTGGCGATGGATTGCTCCCTGTGGCTTAATATTTGGTTGAATGTGTTTTAATAGTGTCACTGCATTGTTTGTGGGAGCCATTGTAGATATATAATAAGGCATAAGCTGTAGGTCGTTGGCTTTCCACTGACCCCAATCAGTGCGTCAAATGATGCACAGAACTTAGATAAGAACTTGATTTTGTGTGCAATATTAAGGTCAGCTCCAAGAGGATGTGATAGTTACCTTAAAGGTCTTTGCTGCTCTCTGTAGTGGTCCTCCAAGGATATGTCCCAGCTCCACTCATGCTTTGAGGCAGTTCCCAGTGGTCTGGTTTGTTAAAGCACAGTGCTGCAGGTTGTTCAGGGCCAAGACAGGGTGCTTCTGCTCCTTCCCTTTGGGAAAAGATTGGAGAAGTCATGCTTTCCTAGCCTCTAATCTTCTTTTTCTAATTAATTGTGAACAAATTATTGAATGCATCGAACATTACATTCTAACCTTAACTCTCTTTGTCACCTGCAGGTCAGTGGCACATCTGCGAGGAGCAGACAGCCCCACTGGCCTTGTGTAGCAAAGCCAGCTCTCACCTGGGAAGGATTTGTCGTTTCACTGTAGTGGCTAGCAGCCCTGGTCTTAGCAGGACATTCATGCGGGGCTCTTCCTTGAAAGGATTTGCTTTTCTGGCTGTGCTCACACTGACAAGCAAAATGTGCTCGGGGCACAGGGCTGCTCAGGAGCTGCCTCTGTCCCAGTGAAGAAAGATGGGGATCTGCTGGAGACAGTCCAGCAGAGGGCCACAAAGCCCTGTGAGGAAACACTGAGTGACCTGGATCTGTTCAGCCGTGAGAAAATAGGACTCAGAGGGGATCTGATCCATGTCTATAAATATTTAAGGTGCAGGAGGCAAAGGGATGAGGCCAGACTCTTCAGCAGTGTGTGGCGATAGACAAGGGGAAATGGCCACAAACTGTAGCATAGGAAGTTCTACACCAATATGTGAGGGAACTTCTTCGCAGTGAGGGTGGCAGAGCACTGCAACAGACTGCCCGTGGAGGTTGTGGAGTGTAGAACTAACGAAGGCAATGACAGAGCCTTTATTTGAGAAATAGGTGCCATAGGAAAATATATCAAGAAGAAATTAACTCACACCTCCTGGTAACAGTCTGGAGAGAGCTGAGGAAAGGCTCCCTCCCCTGTTTGTACCGTCGCACCACCAGAGAGAAGGGTCTGGGGGGAAAGGGGAACACACGCAGACTCAGATTGCATGGGAAGTATTGCGGAGTCAGAAGGGGTGGCTCCAGACCCCACACCGCCTCACTCCAGGCACCCATGCGCTCATGTAGCTCACCCGTTGGTTCAGGCTGTGACCTTGGAACTCTTGAAATTGAACTCGTGCTCTAATCAGGGCATTGAACATTTGTTTTCTTGAGACCCTGATGGGTCCAGATTGAATTACCTTAGGGGCAGGTCTCCTAGGCCGTGGTGGTGGATTGATGTCCGACTTTTCCACCACCATTTGGACGTTGCGCCTGGCCCATAGGCGCTCTGTCTCCCCCAGATCTGCCACCAGTTGGGCAACCTGTTGTATTATGGCCTCTGAGACCAGTAGGGGATTCAGTATGGATACCGAAGTACCATACTGATGTGGTGGAGCTTGCTGCAGGTTGAGGTCCCTCATTCCTGCTGAAAATTTCACCATGTCCGGGCTTTCAAACTCCTCCTCACAGATTGCCTCCTTCATGCCTAATTCTCAAATGTAGTTTTGCAAGGAGGTCCTTTCGCTAGAGGACCATAGGCTTTTATTAAATGGTATATCGCTCTTGTTTGTCCATGTTGCATGGCATGCGGCCATTAACCATGTAATCAATGAATGATTTTCGTCGTTATGTTGGACGGCTGCACATAGTCTTTACCTGAGCGCAGGGTGAGTGGCAATGGGTGCCAGTTTCGAAATTTCTGGTGCATTCACCACAACGCTCTCTGCCCCCATGTCATACAACCGGAGCAGCCACGCTGGCGTGCTCTTTCTCGGTTTTTGTCGAAACCGCTGAACTAAATCCATTAATTCAGATGCCGTGTATGGGCGGGCTGTTACATGCAGCATGCTGTGGGCAGGGGGCCACTGGTCAGGGGGCAGCCCCGCTGGCCTATCCTGTGTTTATTTTGCTTTTTGAGTTACAACTGGTCAGATCTCAAAGGGATCTAGCTCTAGTGGAGCCTCCAGATCTGACCTTGTAGTGCTTTCATTTACAGAGTCCAGATTCTGTGGATTCTCTTGTACAGGGTCCCCAGTAATTTCTAGAGAGATTTCCAGATTTTTTGTAGGGGAATGATAGGATTAGGTTTTTTTCCCTCTCAAAATTGCAACCTGTCTTTCCAGTTCTTCAGTACGGTCACGCAATAGTTGATCTTCATCAGAGAGAGCTGCTTCAGTTCTATTTAGCCAGTTCAAGGCCATCAGCAGTGGCCACGCCACCGTGGAGGCAGCTAGCTGTTGTTCTCACGTAGCGAGTGCATTTTTGTTTAGACTATTGAAATACTCAGCTAGGCGGGCTGGGGACTCCTGAACATTTCCTCCGTCCTGCAGGGGGCCCCGTTTTTCAACAATACAAGCAATCCTGTGATATGGGGATCTTAGGAATCCCGGGATGTGCCCTGGCAAAACTTCACTCACAGGGCTGCTCTTTTCCCATGCAAACCATCCCACGATACTGTTCAAAAATGTCATGGTAATTATTTTAGGGGGCTTATAATTGGGTACCTTTAAAGATATTTGGCTGCCTGGCTCATCAAAACGTAGGGCAAATGAGGGCAATGACGGAGCCTTTATTTGAGAAATAGGCGCTATAGGAAAAGGTATCAAAAGGAATTAACTCACCCCTGCCGGTAACAGCTTGGAGAAAGGGATGAGCTGAGGAATGCGACCCTCCCCTGTTTGTACAGTCGCGCAGCAGGAGAGAAGGGCAGGGGGGGTGGAAGGGGGAACCCGTGCAGGCTCAGATTGCACGGAAGTAGGGTGGCTCCAGACCCCCCGCTGCTCTAGGCGCTCACATACTCACGTAGCTCACCCATTGGTTCAGGCTGTGACCCTGGAATTCCACGACACATTGCTGTAGACAATTCTCTTCACTACGCCAGTGTTATGAATAAACATGGCCGCGGCTCGCTACTGACAGCTTCTTGGGTAGGAGGCTTTGTGCATTCACTGATGCGGGTCCTGCCAACCTTTTGGCTTGCTTGAGCCACACTGAGCGAATAAGAATCGTCTTGGGCTGCATATACATGGGTTGCAGAGAAAGTAATGCCTCCTGTTTATTTCCATGGAAACTAAATCAGATACAAGGAGCACAATAGCTCTATTTAATAGAGCATGTTCTCAGCTACAAAACACTATTTTTATATCATACTCACCATCATTAACTATGCATTTTTGCCAGCAATAAATAAGAGCCTGCAGGCCGCACTCCTTAAAATCTGCACTAAAATCTATAGTCATCTCCACTGCTGGAATGCACCATCCACTGCCTCACTGTGCTGACATACATATACAGTTTGGTCTTCAGAAATGTCCAGCAAATGTTGATGGGTGTCAGTGGGTGTCATTTGTTCTCTGTGGAGGAGCTCGATACACCTTTGCTTCATCTGCACTTCAGTGTCTCATGCCATTTGCTCCTCTGCCGCCATTTGTCACACGGCAACAAAATATAGTGGAATACTGGTGGGAAAATTCAACATCTACTATCATGTCACCAATGTCTGATGCCATGGGCTGACATCATAAAATTGCAGGCATTACTTTCAGAGCAGATGTCATAAGATATTTAATATAGTTCATGTGTACACATAGCAAAACTTTTTTATTCAAACAAAAAGAGAGGGTAACAAAACCATAAGGATAGAATGGCCTGGGTTGCGAAGGACCACAACACTCATCCAGTTCCAACCCCCTGCTACGTGCAGGGTCGCCAGCCACCAGGCCAGGCTGCCCAGAGCCACATCCAGCCCAGCTTTGGAAGCCCTCCAGGGTTGGGGCATCCACAGGCAAATGGTGGGATATTTGACCTTTGTGAAAATAATGCATCAGTTTGGCTCAGTGGAAGTGGCTGCAATTTGTAGTGGGTTCTCAAGGTGCTTGTCAGAGATTTTTGTTGAAATTTTACTCTCTGTGTAACTTCGTCCTTGACAGCAGGTGCTCCCAAAGGTACGTACTGCCTTAAAACGATGACATGAATGAGGTGTGGTTGTGAGGCAAAGGCTATTTCTCTCTGGTAAGAAAGGTATGAAAGTCTAGTAAAGAGACATGAGCAGATATTTTTCTGAGTTGAATACCTGATTGCAACTCAGTACACTACATTTGAGAATTTGCAGGTAATTATGTCAGCAGAAAATAGAATCACAAATATACCCAAAAAAATGATTTATTTTTTTTTACAGCAATCTTGAAACCACTTCTCAAATTTCTTTATTAGAATGGAAAGCATGGCTGTGTATTGCCTGCTATTTATAAGACTGTGGGCACAGTGCTGGGTTGCGTTCAGCTTCCTGACCTTCCCCTTCTCTTGCTTCTCCTCCAACCAGCACGTGTGTGTGATCTGCATTGTCTTCTGCCCAGTCATGAATCCACTCATCTACACCCTGAGGAACAAAGAGGGGAAGGAATCCACGTGGAAGCTGTGGCAGTGCTGCAGATTCTTCTGAGACAAGCTGGATTGTCAGGACACGTGGAGTTGCCTTCCTACAGAATGGTGGCAGACTGGGGCACAGAAACAGGGCTGGAATCCAACACATCGGGCAACACCTAAAATGCAGATGATGTTCAGATCCAGTTCACTAATTTACCTGACCTTGATTTCTTCGGAGTGGTAGATTTCATCGGTACTCCTGTCTGCATCGTGTGCTTTAGGTCTCCCTAGTCTGCAAGACAGATGAGATATTTTTAAGTATGTTGCTATTCACAGAGCTTTCCAATTATAGTTGTAGTTTCTGATGCCACTGAGAGCATCCTTCTCTGCACCCTCAAAGAGAAGGCAGGAGGACCAGGCTCTTAAGTACAGAGATGTGATGGGGTTATTTACGGAACCTTGTGAAGCACTGAGTGAATTACAAGTTTTACATGGACAAAGCTCAGATGATTGGGATGAAACTCCAAGGGAAAAGGAACTGTGCTGTGGGACACGGTAGGTTCCAAGTAACAACCATGTAAGCTGAAGTGGGAAACATTCAGCAACCTCGGAACACTGCTTGGAAAAAGTGAACCAGAATTACGCAATGGTGTCACTGTTCATTAAGAGACACACGGGACTTCTGAAGGCATGCAGCATTCTGCTCCTTGAGCTACAAAGCAGAAAGACTTTAACAACTGTGGTCTTTGTCAGAGTCTTTTCTTTTCTTGGTGTCTTGCCTTTGCTTTTCCATGCGTGGATCTGTCATGTTCATCATAGAAATGGTTGCTCCTCACCACGTATTCTCAGCACTGATTAAAAACAACAACAAAACTCCAAAAAGGCCTGCGTCAGGCTAACAGTGTAACTGCTATGTGTATGTACGGACTCGGTGAGGCCAAAGGTCTTAAAGGGAAACCTGAAGTAACCCAGTTCTTGTTAGAAAGGCCATACGGGCAGTTACGCAGCAGCTCTGCTTGTGTCACACCAGAACTTCTGAAATGAACATCCAGGTTATTTCCCCATTTGGAAAACAAGCGACTCTGCCTGTGCTGAAATCCAGTGCTATGGCAGAATTAAGGATTGCATATGAGGGAATATCTGGCTTTCCATCAGAAGGAAGAAAGAGGAGACAGGTCTTTCACCACTGACGTTTAAGGCCTAGAAAAATAAGTTCCCTCCCACAAGAAGCAAGAGCAGTTTCTTTTCAATGTTAGAATCACATATCCAAGACCAGCAAAGCAGCAGAGTGGCATGGCTGTAGCTGACACAGTCAGCGTTTCAGGGCACATGAGAAAGCAGTAGGGTATGTTTGCTTCCATTCTGTCTCTTGGATCCCCCAGTCTGAAGAACAAAGTGTGCATTTTTGTTCTCCATCCACACTGGTGATGTAAGGTGTTTGATCTCAGAAATAAGTTAACTTCACTGGTTTTGTATATCTGATTCTAGGGCACGTCTGTGTTTATTCTAAAAGAGGATCAGTGCCTGAGAAGTATTTTTTTTGTAGGCCATGAAGGAAATTCAGAATGGTGAGATCAGATGGACTCACTTCTGGTGTATTCCTGGGTGAGAAATCAAGGTATTTATCCGTAATTAGAATAACCTAGGGCAGCCTGTTGCTGAGGCTCTCAGCTATTTGAACAGAATAGCTTTTTGTCACCACGTGAAGACACAGCACAGTGCAATGATATATCATTGTCCAAAACAATATCAGATTATCAACAATAAATTTGATGTCAGGTATTACAAATTATAACATGGTTATATATAACTGATAATATTAAAAATAGATGCTGAAATACAGAACCTGTCTAAACAGCTTCACTTGCGTGAGATCATCCTAAGCTGGTGCCATCTCTGAGGAAGCACATACAAATGCCTGAGTCCAACCTACTGAAATAAGCTCCCTCTGCACTATTGGAGACAGGCAGCTCCTGTATCCTCACAGTGAAATCAGCTTGAAAATGTTGGTTGGCTGACATAAAGGCACAGAAACTTGGCATACCATCCCCGCCCCAAATTAAATCTTAGTGCTGGCACTGCTTTGTGCTGACCTTGCCACTGGATGCTGCAGCACAATGAATCCATGTTTTTTAAAAAGGATGCAAATGCAAAATGGGAGGAATTTAAACAGATGACCTATGCTTTTGCACTTATATCCGTCACACCAAACTTGAAGTACACAAGATTTATCAACTGAAAATAACAGGGAAAGTAATTACCCTCCAGTATTAGCTTGCGGGAAGGATGTTCACATATCTGCATGGAACTGAGGGCAAGCCTTAGGGTAAAGCCAAGTAAAACCACTTCTCAGGAAGTGATGGTCAGGAAGACAAGGTTTGTGTAGCACACTCTGCTGTTGTTGCCATTATCTGCGCTGCTGCTTGTGGCATCCAGGCCAAGAACCAGCCCACACTGTTCAGACTGAGCAACCACAGTTCTCTCAGCCACTCCTTGCAAACCTTGTGCTTCAAACCCTTCGCAGCTTTGCTGCCCTTCTCTGGACACACTCCTGGGCAATCAGCTCTGGCTGACCCTGTTTGAACAGGCACGATGGACTGCATAGTCTCAAGAGGCCCCTTCCCATCTCAAAGGCTTCCTGATTTTGTGATTCTGTATCTTGTACTAAGAGACAACCCTGAGGAGCCGGGACTTAGCACTCATATCAAAGAGACAGGAGAACCAGGGCACAATTGCCAGGCTGGGGAGGCAGATTTTCCTTCCCCAACCCACTTCAGTAACCACCTTCCTCTGCCACCCACAGCACATGCCAGGATCCTCCTGTTTTGGAGTCGTGGACATTTTGGTGCCATTGTTAATCTGCTGCTTAAGGCAACTGGTCTGCTCTAACATCCAAGAGGACATTACTGCAGGGAGGCCAAAACGGGCAGATTAACACACTGGGCACAATGAGAGACACTTGGGCTGATAAACAGGTGGATTTTTGAAAAACGCATGCCCAGGTTGAGCGACTTTCCTTGTCAACAATGCTTTCAGTCTGAATTTTTGTTTGACTTTCTGAGGCCATTGAGAAAATTCAAGTCTTGGTCTTCTATTACACCTTATGCCATGAGGCTGTGGAGCAAACCCCATGAATTTTAAAACTATTTGACCTGTTCGGCTGTGGAAGCTGTGGGTCCCAAACCTGCTCTGAAATGTACACTGTCACATTTCAACTATTTCACTGTGGAAGTTCTTTTTAAACGTAAGCCCATCTATTCAACGGACTGTGTCAGTGATGAACATCTGAATTCAGCACAGGATTTCTCAGCTGACAGTTTTTGTCTCCGGGTGTTTATGTATGTTTCATGTAGAAGAATGGTTTCTACTGGGAGGCAGAAGTGAGGAACTGTGCAAAACAGGCAGACGAGGCTGGTAACTGTAGGGGAATGACTAAAAGTTCCTGAATGATGATAATGATGCCAAGAGAACCGGTGCTGAATTTTCGTTGTGTCTTTGAACTGTAATTTTGAAGCTGTCATTTCCTGCTTTAAGGAAAGAAAAAAAACAACAAAATAAAAGCTCCACATTTCTTTCAGAGGAAATGTCTGCTACATCTCACTGCTAAGAGAAAACACAAACCAAATTACTACATACATTAGAAATATTCACTCTGATTTTTGTCAAGTCAAATGTAAATTCCATTCAGTTTTTGGTAGCCTGTGACCCAAGGCAAACTATTTAATATCATTGGCTTGCCTCTCTGGGAAACAACTTGGGATGATTTTAGTAAGGTCTCAGTAGGTGCAGTTCTGAAGTTGGCATCTGACAAATAGCTGTGATGCAGCTTAGCACTGGAGTTTAAACGTGCTTAAATTGGCTCCACTGCACATCAGAGTCTCAAGCTTTCTCTCCTTGAAATTAGCAGCTAATAAAGCCTAGCTCTATGCTCCTAATCTAGGGGACAGTGAGACACTGCCTCAAAGGAAAAATGTCCTGTGAAAACTGGAAAGATCTCTACAACGCTTTAGTTAAACCCCAAGAAAAGTGAAGAGATTCTTATCTAATCGGTTTTATTGAAAGACTGTGGGTCAAGCAGTCACGTCACTGTTCAGATCTGGTTTAAAACTTGTTTAGACTGGACTGGCTTCAAATAGCTCTCAACTTTCCTAATGTGAGAAATGTTTTTTTGGGGAAGATCAGGCCAATTCAGAACTGTCCTAGGGCTCCTGTTCTGCAGAGCCCTGCTGGCCATTCCTTATTCCCAGATCTTGACAAATACAGGTTAATGTTTTGAATGAAATTCCTAATTCTGAATTTTATGAGAGGACATTGTTGGAGAGTGTAATACTGTACATGAATAAGATTCATAATAATGAGTTCCTACTGTACCACATACAACCAGCAGCTTGAGCGTATGAAATCGTGACATCAGAGGGAGTTCCACTGCCCACGTATTTCCAGACTGCTTTGAGGCATTACAAGGTGAGGAAAACTACTTGGGAAATTTGATCTTTACCTTGAGGCTGGGTTATACCTTTTCCACAAGCAATATCTCAAGTACAGGCATTGAGACTTAAGTCCTATTTTTATTTTTTTTTATTACCTGAGCAATATTTCAGAGTTGCTGCAATTACTGTCCAAAATATTTCATTGTCCAGTGTTTGCAGAGACCAGTCTTATAAAGCACTTTTGTAGAACCCCCTAGGCCTCAGTAAGCATATCGTCATGGAAACTGGTTAAAATAACAGCATGACACACACACAGCTGAGGAAGCTTTTGGTAACCAGTGATGTTCAGAAGAGTTTAAAGACTGCATTTGCACATGGTGCATGAGAGTGGCACGTACACATCACAGGCATTACCATCTTGGGAGTCGCTAGTATTGTATTTGCAAGCAGAGATATCTGTGGTCTTGTGCCAACAGCATCACAAATCTCACTAAACAGAAAACAGGACATGCTGTCCTGTGCTTCTACTTACAGCAGTGCAACCAAAAGTATCCCTGCAGTGGTCTGAGAGACGCACGTGGGGACTGGACATGGAGACAGCCAGCTGCTCTCAGTGGCCACTGCGTGACTGCCACCTCAATGGGCCAATGCATCCTACCTTACTAGTGTTTCAGACACGATGCAAACCTCTCCTTGAAGGTGCCTGCACGTGCACACACTCCTTACACCCGCACCTCTTACAAGCTGCCTTTCCATGGGGTAGCAGGCTACTACTACATGTCGTGCTGGTGACTGGCACTGAACAGCTGAGCAGAACGTCAGACAGAACTGTTGAAGGCTTTGCACTTGTTTTGCCACACACACTCGCTTCCTGCTGCTCAGTTCGGCTCTAGGATTCCTACACTATATTGTGTTTCGGTTGAGCTTTCATTTACAGTGCACTGCACCACAAATTCGGCAGACAGCAACGCCCTCCTGTGGCTCTTCAGCGGCAGGATGGGTGACAGTTGAGCTTCCAGACAGAGAAAGGGGCGTTGCATCGATTTCAGAGGCTGCACTTGTAGTTCTCCCCATAGGTGTGGGTGCAATAGATCTCTGTTGTATGTTGGTGTCCTGGGGGCTGGCAGCAGTGCACAGAGAAAAACTGGACTAACTGAGTTTATTCCTGCTGAAGATCTGTACAACCATTGTAGGACAGACGTGTCATTTACAAACCTTGCGCAGCAGAGGAGCTGCTGCCAAATTTCTTCTTGCCCCATTATGCATAGGTGAGATTTCAGGCACCAGACCAAGGCAAGAGACATTCCTCCCAGATACACCCAGCACATACTTATAAAGCCTTGCTGACAAAGAGACACTCCTGCTTCCAGCCTAGTAATTTTGCCAGTGCTTGCACATCTTTAAAGGCCTCTTCCAACACAAGCCATTCTGTATGAATATCCTTTTGCTGCGAAGTTTGGACTCATTACTTAATGCCAATTTATTAAGTAAATCTCCAGTGAAACCATTTTTTCTTTTTCTGTCACATAGACATTCTAATTGGATGTAGGAAGCAGCATAAGGACAGTCACATTACCTGGGAATACAGACCACTGCATACGACCAGTAATTAACTGCTTGTTGCAGTGAGTATTTCTGTGTTGTTTCTGCCGTATTGCACCCGAGTAACATCCCAAGTGATGCTGTGACTTAAAACACCACATGCTTTTTATTTCTGCTTAAGTGTTTCCTATTCTATTTTAAGGTCTGACTTCGGACCCTTACAAGAAGGGAGCAAGCTTGTATGCAATGGAGAACAGATGAGCTTGTATCAAAGGGGGTTTTTGTCACTTGTTTTATGCTGTTTCTCAGTATCTCATGTGAATAAAAATTCACGGTGATATTCACACCATTGCATTCCAGTTTGCCAGTAAAGAGGTGCTGCACGTTTATACAATAATTCCAGACTGAGATAAATTACTACCATGAGTTATGCTTAACGTAGCAATATGCCACGTCTTCCTGGATTCCTTTGAGAAAGAGTAAGAAAGGAAAATAACTCCCATCTGGATCCTAGGTGTCATTTCTGACAACCGACCCCGGGCCAGACCCCATCCAGTATGGACCCCGTCCATGGATCCAGTATGGAGAGAGACACAACACGGATGCCATGGGGCCTGCTCTCACTTTACTGCTGCGTCACACTGCTTATATACTGGCAACGGCTTCCGCGCAGGCTCATCCCATACACCCAACAACACAACCCCACACGCGCATGACCCTTCCCACTCTCAGAGTCCTCCCTTGCATAAAGGGTGTCGTCACGGGGCACTCAGCAAGGCGCTTTATCACATCCCGTTCCGCGGTTCCGCTTCAGCTGCTGCTATCTAGCAATTCTTGTGCGATCACTCAGGCCCATCCCCCAGTTGACCTTGTTCCACAACACTAGAAGTACTGATGTGCTTCTGCTGATTACTAGGGATTTACTTTCTCCCTGACAGCATTACTCAATTAAAAATTAGGTCTTCAGTTTTTTTGTTTGTTCTTTTTTGAAGATTTTTTTTTTCGATTAGGTACACACAAGCAAAAGTGGTGATGCAAAAGCATTAGCAAGTTTGAACTGCAAAACAACGACAACAAAAAAAGAAATCACAGTTTTGAAGGAAGGTGAAGTTTTGACTCAGTAACTTTCTTTTGAGTGCGAGAAAGATTTCTCCATCCAGGGCAGGAGCTGTCTTATCTGCAGCCAGAGCTCTTGCAGAGGATTTTTTTTTCCTTTTTAAGGATTTTTGCAGTCCAAGAGCCCTTGTGAGTCAGCATCCTCATCTCGCCCTCAGAGAAGCCTATCTGATTTTATTATTATTATTATTATTATTTTCTTTCTTTCTTTTCTTTTTTTTTTTAAATTTTCTTCCTGTGGCGGGCTCCACGAACAGAGACAGCAATGTCAAACAGAAGCACCATCACTGAGTTCCTCCTCCTGGTATTTGCAGACACAAGGGAGCTGCACCTCAACTTCTAGTTCCTCCTGGATATCCACCTGGCTGCCCTCCTGAGCAGCAGCATCTTTGCCACAGCCTGCAACCACTGCCTGCGCACCCCCCTTATGTACTTCCTCCTCCTCCTCCCCCTCATCAACATGGGCTGCATCTCTGCCATTGTTCTCAAAACCATGAGCAACTCCTTTTTGGACGCACAGAGAAAGGTGAAGGCAAATACAGTTACTTTAAACCAGTTTAGGGTCACCCAAGCAAGGTAGAGGTCACAATCTCATAATACAGAAGGAATTGCTTACCCCTCTCCAAGGATTGAGGCTCACCAAACATTCTAAAGGAGATAATCTCCAAGTACAGGTCCTTTCCTTGCCATGGCCAACACTTAAATGAGGTTAGGGAGGAGCCAGGCTCCTCACCTGTTGGTTACACCAGTGAATTACTTCCACCTGTGCTCCCTGGGATGGCTATGCCCCTTCATCAGGTGCTCCGTCACCGGTTTGGGCTGCGACTTAACAGTTGCCGTACAGGACAGCAGGGTCATTTCCTATGAAGGATGTACTGCCCAAGTCTTATTTAGTGCAGAGTATTCCCTTCTCATCATTATGTCTCACGACTGCTATGTTGCTATCTGCAAGTCCCTGCACTACAGGCACCCTCCTGGACAGCAGAGCTTGTGCTGCCGTGGCAGCAGCTGCCTGGGGCTGGGTGTTTCTCAGTGCTTTAGGTCAGTTCTTCTGAGAAATTCCCCAGATCTTCAAGCTCTCCTGCACAGACTCCTAACTCAGGGAAGTGTGGCTTCTTATTTTTATTGCCTCTTCAGCATTTGGGTATTTCTTTTTCATTGTGGTATCTTATGTGCAGATCTTCAGGATTGTGTGAAAGGATGCCCTTTCAGCAGGGACAGCACAAAGCCTTTTCCACGTGCCTCCCTCGCCTGGCTGTTGTCTTCCTTTCTGTTGTCACTGACATGACTGTCTGCCCAAAGCCCACCTCCATCTCTTCCCCTGGACCTGGTCTTGGCTCACTGGTGCCTCCAGCAGTGAGGCCTCTCATCTACAGCGCAAGGAACCGGGAACTCAAGGATGTAGTGAGGAAACTACTTGGAAAGCATCAATAAGGTACTCAGCTATCTTATGCAACAGCCAGGATATAACAGAAAATGTTAAGAAAATCTTTCCTTGTTTTTTGCCTGTATTATTATTTCTCTTTTCATACAAGTGGAACACTGCAGTCAAGGGCTATGAGATTTTTAGAAAAGGTGCCAGTCTGGGGGGAACTGGGGCTAGCAGAGACCCCACACACTGTGGGTTCTGGCTCACCTGAGGTCACTGAGCCAATGCTTCTTCACCCACACATCTCCCCATGCAGCTGTTGGTGGCAGAGGCTGAAGGAGGCCCAGGACCCAGGGCACGCTACAGTCTGCTCCTAGGCTGGATCCTACAGGGGAAAGCGTGCCCAAGTTGGACCCATGGGAGCTCCTCTCATGCTACGTGCATCCACAAGCAATACCATTTCCATGGCCCTTGCTAAGTAACAAGACTCACCTTAGCACCATGGGGTGCACCATTTCCCTCCTGCAAGCTTGCACATCCCTTCTGCAGGAGCGCTGTCTCTCTCATGTCACCAGCTGTCCTTGTGTCTCAAGTCACCCCGCTGTGTCCCTCTTCCTGCCCCATAGGTCCAATCTCAATCCACTCCACGGTCTGTGGAGGGGAGCCCTTCCCTGCCCCCTGTCTCCAGCATGACACTGCTCTCTGTGGTGCGCTATGCTCACCCTTGGCATGACTCCATAGCAATCCCATGTTACCTCTTTCTGGCTGGGCTCCTGGTGCCTCCGTTGCCAAGGGCTGGGCCACATTCACATCCAATGGAAGCCAGTCTCTTGCCATAGTGCTGTGTCCAGCTGCAGTGTCCTGGCTCAGGTTGCTGTGCCTTCCAGCTTTGTTGCAGGCAAGAAATCAGAGGGCTCCAGCTGTAGGGCCCAACTCCTCAACGCCCAAGGCCAGTCCCTAGGCCACCTCCTGTGCTACAACTCCAGCTGCGCCCAGGAGAGGCAATGGCAGCTGCTTGTGGCACAATGAAACCCCTGGACCTTTCAGCCATCAGGACCTGACTCCCTCATCGGGATGCAGACACTGTCTGGGGCTCAGAATGCAGAGGAAACTCCTTTCCCAGCACAGTGAACTGCCTCAAAAGGGATCAGAGGCCATGGGCACACTCAGTGCACCTACATCTCCCCCAGGTCTCGAGACTCACAGTCAGGCCAACAAACTTGCAGAGCCAGCTCCTTTAGTGATGGAGAGCTGTGCCCTCTGTGAGGCTGGCTCACTCACTGTTCCAGGCTCACACCTGATCGACAGTGGTAGTGGCTGCCCACTTGGTGTCACAGATCCTCATTCCTTGAGGTTGGAGCTGAGCAAGACCTTAAGAAAGAGATTATGGATGCATGTGTGGGGCAAGTGAGCTTGAACCTCCCCTGTCACAACTTGAGGCCACCACCTGTCATCCTATTACTGTTACCTCCTCTCAGGGAGTTGTAAAGAGTGATAAGGTCTCCCCTGGGGCCATCACTCGGGCAACATCCCCTGGCCATATCTGGTAAGATTAGATTTGCCAGATACTGGCTGGTAACAGACATCTGATAAAACCTGCCCTTGAAAGGGAATGTCTGAGTGCTCTAGTGGCCCCTTGCGCATGCAAACTGCCCAGAACTACAGATTTTCACCTGAAACATCCTGCACGCTCCCCCTTCCCCAAGTCCAGTCTTACCCCGATGGGCATTTGAGCAAAAAATTGTTCCAGCTTCTTAACAAGGGCAACAAAGCTGATAAAAGGGCTGGAAGGCCCTGATGAGCCGCCGGGGTTCTGCCTCTGTGAAACGCTCCTCTGGATAATGCCCCAGGAGCCTCTCGAGGGAGAAAAGAATGCGGACTCCGTCAGGTCCAGGCACTTGGCATGGTTGCCTCAAGCCACCTGGCATCAGTCAGGCAATGGTGACCGCTGTCTGGGCTTGGGTGTACCCAGGTGGTGAGGAAGGCTCACAGTGTCTTCCAGGCGGGAGCTGGGGAGGAGGAGAGCCACCAGGGTGTTGGCAGTGGTATCGACTTCAGGGAGAGTGTCCAGCAAGTGCTGGAGGAAGGCCTTTCCCTTCTCCTCTGGTGGTGGGTGGCGCAAGGAGGATGGTGCATTGGGTAGGAAGGCACCCGTGTCATACTGTGGGCAGAAAGTTTGCAGTCAACAGAGGGTTTAGGCAGGGCCATCCATTTGGCATGGAGACAGGTTGGATGAGGACATTGTCCCAAAGTGAGGTGGGGACATCCCTCCAACATGGAGGGGAGATGGCTCTCTGGCATGCAATGGGGATGTCCCCGTGGTGCATAAGAGGGATGTTCTACCAGTGTAAGTGGGGGACAGATGTTCCCCCCACAGCATGAAAGGAGGACCATCCTCTTGCAGAGAGGTCTCAGATGGGGACAATTTCTTAAGCGCATGAAGGCACTGGATGAGGTTGTCCCTTCAGTGCAGACTAAGTACAAACAGGGAACGCTGTCATGTAGAGAGGGTAGACACAGACGTCCTTCCAGTGTGCAAAGAGGGCAGCAGGGAATAACTCTCCAGAATGGGGCAGACTGAAGTGCAGAAGTGCCCTGCCATGTTCCCTGTCCCTATCCCACCTGTCCATTGTTGACAGCTGCATGCTGTGCTGAGCAAGTGAACATCACCATGGTAAGAAACTTGTTGAGCTCTGCCACCGTCTTCAGCGAGGAGGGGATGCCTGAAGGGCAGGGGGCGAAGAGCCATCAAGAGCCCCATCCAAGGCACCCCCTTGGCTTTGGGGATACCTAGGAGCCTCTGGGTGCCCACTGGGCTACGGAATGGTACCTGAGGATGTCCGGCCCAGGAAGCCATTGGTGAAGATATCCATCACCCAAGCCTGCAGCTCCACGTCACCTTGCACCACTGCATTGTCTGTATAGTAGAAAGCCACCATCCCAGAGACAAACCTGTCACATGAAGAGGGACAATGAGGCTGCAGGATGTCCCCGGAGCCATCAGTGACTGTTGCTGAGTCCTCCACTCCACCTCTTGATGGCCTCCCAGAGGCTCATCCCATCATCCCGGTAGTGGTAGTTGGGGATGAAGGAGACACCTCGGGCTCGTATGTCCTCAGGGAGGCAGAGTGACGTGTAGGTAACCTTCTCCAAGCCCCGCTGAAGAATCGGCAGCAGCCCCTCGTGGGTAACTCCTGAGCCCCAGTGAGGAGAAGACACCACTGACTGCTCACCACCAGGGCTCAGGCAGAAGGCGTCACGTGATGTGATCAGCCCCCACTGATGTCCCCGAGGCTCACCTTGTCGATGACACCACCAGGGTTAATGAGGATGGTCCGGGCCAGTGTGTTGATGTGCAACGTGAAGCGGAAGTGTGGGATAAGAAGCTGGAGAGACGGAAATGGGTCACCCTGACCAGAGGACACCAGGGTAACTTGGAACCCCAGGCCAGGTGCAGACCCAGCAGTGCCACATGGGATTGGCTGCTGTGAATAACGAAGCCTAAAGAGGACTTTGCCACAGCAAAAAGAAAGAGAAAATGACTGTCCTGGAGGTCAGCACTGGCATGTGGGGTCAGCAGGGCTTGGCCTGGGGCACTTTGAGAAAGGAAGAGGGTGTGGGAGTCTTGGAGGGACCAGCAATTTCCCAAGAAGTTGGAAATGGTTGGGTGTGTGACAACTGCTGCGGTGAGATCAGCTACAGGACTGGGCTGATGGGCGAGCTGAGACCATCGAAGGACCTCCCAGACGTCTGCCTTGAAGAGTGGGTGACAGGCGGGCAGTTGGCGCAAGGTGGCAAGAGCAAAGACCTCCCCGAAGAGGTGGGTCCGAAGAAGGTGGGTGATGACCTGGTGGCTGTAGAAGTCAGCGTTGCGCACCCAGGTCTTGGCCAGGAGCCAGTCCCATTTGTCATCGCTGGGCAGGAAGATGGGGCTCCTGGGCCCGGGCATCTGGCCGAGCTGTGGGACAAAACTGTCCAGTAGGACCAGCGCCCCATGGGGGTGGGGTTGTCCCCTGGGAGGTGGCATGCACTGGGCATGGATGTCCCTACCTGGGGACACAATGAAGATGCGTCCTTCCTTCATTTCCTTGCCCAAGGTGGTACCCCTTCCCAGGGAGTCAGCTACCATCTCTTGCGTTACTGGGAATTTTTCTGGCAGTACTGTGCAATTCCGGATGATGATGGGGTTGTTGCCACTGAGGAACTGGTACCCAAAGAAGGCATCTTCTTGCCAGTGGCTTGCAATGTACTCAGGGACTAGGAGATGGCTTGAGGTCAGTGCCCCATCCCTGTTTGCTCCCCTGCGTCAGGCCATGACTGTTGGGTTTGTGGGAATGGGGGAGGCCCTGAGCTGGAAGAAGGAGGGCAAGGCACGCACCTATGTCCCCACCCTTAGTCCTGGGGAAAATGCTCCGCATCTCATCCAGGCTTCTCCAGGAGTCTGCTCAGGAAACCTGACGGCAGGTGTGTGGCTCCCCTGTGGGGCAGAAGTCACATTTCCTTATTCCTTCACCTGCCTCCAACCTAGACAGTGGCCAGGAAGGTGTCCACCTGCCACCATCACTCCAGGCTGTTGCTCACTGGTAGATGAGGAGGCCCTTGAAGGATTTGGCTCGTGTGCAGGAGAACTGTATGTTTGAGTCCAGGTCAAAGATGGAGTCCATCTTGAGGCAACGGGGCCATCCTTCAGCGTAGTTCTTCCACCTGCATAGGGAGATGGGGATTCCAGCATCACCTCTCACCATAACAGGGCGCCCCACTGGCAGTGCTGGGTCCCCATCCCCCCGCCTCCCCCACTGCTCTCACTGGTAAGCTTCCTGCCGTGCCTTCAGTTCCTTGCGCCGGTGCTCCTTGAGGATCTCCAGGTCATCATCCGCCATTTTTTTCCCTTAGTGGGAAGGAGAAGAGGAATCAAGGCTGCACCCTGTGCCGGGCTGGTGCTGCAGTCCAAAAATTGGGGTAAAAAGATACTGCTTCTAAGGGGTTGGGTTTGGAATGGCAGCATCCCCCACCCTGAGCATCCTTTGCCACCTGGCACAAGGACGTTGTGCTGATAGCTGCAGGACAGCAGTGTCCGTTGTGCCATTTGGCAGAGACACCTAGCTCAAGGGGGTGAGACATAGCAGATTTCAGAGAGATTGGAAAAAAATGTTTCCATTCCAGAAAACTTCAGTTGCTTCAGAGTCTCCAGGGCATGTGGCAGCATCCACCCCCCTCCTCCTCCATTGTCGCTATATCACCAAAAGGGATCTGGGCTACTTGGACAGAGCCAGGCTGAGTGATATGTGTCCCCACTGTCCTCTTCCACGCAAGCGCCCCAGCTACCATGGGAGGGTGGAGGTAAGATGAGCCCTACCTGTGCCCTCACGGAACTCCTGGGTAGTGATCCCCTCCAACCACTGGTAGCAGGGGAAGCGATAGGCTGTGCCATCGGGGGCTGTCACGTGCACCTCCTTGCAGAACCAGGCATCCTCCAGGAAGAGCCGTGTCTCGGTTAGGCGGATTAGCACAATGGGGCCCAGATCCTGCTCGCACTTCACTGTCCGCTCCTTCACCTGGGAAGGGAGAGCAGCGATGGGTAGGGATGGGAGCGTGTCTGTCCCAGCGTTTTGTCAGTCAGTGCAAGCATTTCCCATTTGTGGGGTGAGGAAACAGAGCATCTTTGCAGGACCCCCCTCATCCATCCCTCCAAGACCACTTCCTACATCTTTCCCCTTTCCTCCATCCCCCAGCACCCATTTCCTCTACCTCTCCGTCATCCTTTTCCTCCATTCTGCCCAACTCTCGGAGAAGACCCAGCTCTTGTCCAGTTCTCTCAAGCAAAACCTATGCTGAGACCCCTGGGGCATCCTGTGCTACCCCTCACCCTACAGAGACCCTGTACTCATGCCTACCGTCCCCGGCAGGAACTTGTATCTCATCGCTGTCTGTGGGCTCTCGCCTCGAGTGCCCACCAAGGTGATGTAGATGCTGTTTCTGGTCCCAGCGTCAAGGGTGTCACCCGTCACCACCTCCACCTTGTAAGTGGCCATGGGGTCCGGCAGCTGCAGCAGCCAAAAGCCTTCACTGAGATACTGCGTGCCTCTGAAGACAACTCCTCCCTACCACTTAAGTGGCCCATTCCCTCCCTGGTGCAGCATTTGTTTCCTGCTGCCTGTCTCACGTGGGGCACCCCAGGGTGAGCAGTAGGGTCAGGGATGGCCAGCCCCAATGCAGGGCGGAGCAGAAAGCATTCCATTCACCACTCAGTGGAGGAAATCCCACAGTGTTCAGGCTTTTAATTTTTTTTTTTCCTTCAATATTCCTGCTTTTGTCCGAGTCCATCCTCCGCTTCCTCCCCCATTGTTTGCAAGGGGCAGCAAAGTGGAACAAACGCCTGTAGGGGTAAGACTGGACTGGGGGAGGGGGGAGCGTGCAGGATATTTCAGGTAGAAATCTGCAGTTCTGGGCAGTTTGCATGTTGCAAGCTCTGAGGTCAGTTGCACAAGGGCCTGTTAGGGCACCCAGACATTCCCTCTCAAGGGCAGGTTTTATCAGATGTCTGTTAGCAGCCAGTATCTGGCAAATCTAATCTCGCCAGATACGGCCAGGGGACGCTGCCCAAGTGATGGCCCCAAGGGAGGCACTGCAATGCAGGAGTGCTCAGCACCCACCTCCTTCACCAGGAGAGGGGACGGGGGGGTAGGTGATCTTGGAGACCCTGATGGCACTGGGAATAGTGTTGTACACTGGGAGTATGTGGAGGGGTGGCTGGGAGGCACTGAGGACTGGGGGGGTTACTAAGGAGTACTGGTGACAATGGACTACGACTGGGAGCACTGGGAGCAGTGCTACTTGAGCACTGGGGAGGCATAACCACCAGTGGGTGCCCTCCACCCTTCTTTCGGTACAGTTTGGGTCGTGGTCCTGGAGTGTTCACTGGCTCAGGGAGGAGCAGGCGAGGGAGAAGGGCATTCGGGGGGACACGTGGGAACAGGGAAGGCACTCCTGGCCGGCACTGAGGTCCCAGAGGGGGTCCAGCTCCTCCGACATCCCAGGCTGCTGGGGGCCAGAGCCACCCAAAGAAGGACAGAGCGGACAAGCCACCAGCGATAACTTCGCAAGAGGGCAGCTGATCTCCGCTCCGAGGCGGTCACGCCTGTCCATAGGTGAAGACGTTGAGCAGCTTGCCCCCTCGTCTCCAATTGGCTGCCGTTCCTGTCACTCAAATCCCGGAAGGAGGGACGATTGGATGAACGACGCCACGCTTTCTCTCCACTGGCGAACAGGCGCTCAGCTGCCTGCTCTGCGCGTGCGCAGTCCGGGCGGCGATGCTCGGCCCGCCATGCTGAGTGAGGGCAAGTCCGGGCAACGGGCGCGTGGCGACGTGACGTCACTCGAGGCGACGCGCAGCGGGCGGGCGGGCGGGGTGCGGCAGCGTTGGATGCCTTTCATAAAGATTCGAGACAGCAGTTCCCTTCCTGAATCCAAATTAGAGTGAAAAATGGTACTAAAAATCCGTCTTTTGAGAAAGAAGCTCTGAGCACTTGTAACTGGCAGTGCTTTGTTGTTGCGGATAGCCCGTTCCTGAGAGGCGCTGGGTGATGCTGTGTGTGTGATACCACTGATTGTGAGTGTTCTCTGTGCAGCGTTTCCCTCTGGGGGTGAAGAAACAAAATATGGTGATTTGATGCTGCGGGGTTATTATGGGGTCGCTAGAGACTAGGATTCTAGAGTCCGAGGGTTCTGTGAAGATGCTATGAGGATACTATCTCTTGTGATTGTAGGTTGTGTTATTTCAGATTCTGTGATCGTTTCCCAGTTCTAGTTTTTCTGACTCTGTGATGATCCTGGGCTTCAATTTTGTGATTCTGATTTCTCAGTAAGAGGATGGATTCCCAGATTTGTAGCTGTGCGATATGATGTTTTTCCATCCACCCTCCTGTGTAGTGTGTGGAATAGTTGTAAGTGGCTGACACAACCCAAGCAAAAGCAATTTCTGTAGGTTTTAAAATAAGTAAATAAATAAAATGTTTGGTTCCTGCTCCCTGTTCCTGTCTATTCCTGTTCTCTGTGTTGCTTCGTATATAACTTCCAAACCTGGCATTTTACAGATAACCCCTTTCCACCCCTCTTTGTTTTACAGCCCCTGATGATCTCTTGTTTCTCACTTATAACAGTTGTCGAGGACAGGGGCTTGAAGAGTAAGAAAGGATTCACAGAAGGTAGGAAATTGGAGGGTAATAAAAAGTCCACAGAAACAGAGGGTAGAAGGGAGTTAGAGATAGTATACAGAAGCAAATATGTAGAGGCCGCTAGAAGAATGGGATAGTAACAAGCTGGCATTAGGACAGTGTGGGGGATGGGAGAGATAAAGATAAGGGTTTGAGAACAGCTTGAAGACACCCAGAGAGGAGGTGATAAGATGTTCACTGAGCAAGTTAGAACTGGTTTGGGGGCTACCCCTCCTGCAGGGTTGAAAGTTTACAGCGAGGAAGACGATGAGCCTTCATCCCACGACCACCAGGAGGTGACCCCCACTGCTCACGACGCATGCATGAGAGGGAGGGACCATATACTAGGGGGTTCTTGGAAATACAATGAATGTGTATGGGAATTCCAGGAATATCACTGATTATGTATTAGCTGTGCCTGTATCTGTATCAAGCTTTTGCCTAATGGTGTGCAAGACAGGAGGAGTAATCCCCCTTGCAACCGGCATATGTGCACCACTAAAATAAGCATACCTGCTCTCTATCTGTCAAGCTATAGAGTTTGATTTCCGCACATCAGGCTGCTGCATTCCCTCACGCCTCCCCTGCCCTGATGCAGCCTGCAGGAGAGCAGCAAATGGCCATAGCACTTCCGTCTCTGCTGGGGGCTTGGGGAAGCAACCAGGAGAAGACAAGGGGCAAGAGATGGGAGTGCAGGGAGACAGCGAGATGCTCTCAGCCGGCATTTGTGTGCTGGGGACGGAAAAGCCGCTGGCACTGGAGTTTCTCTCCTCTCCGAGCTGCTTCCCTGGGCCTTGGCTGTTCCCAGCAAGGAGCACCTTGCTTGCAGGAGCCTGCGAGCTTTGTGGAGGTGGCCGTGTATTTCAGCAGGGAGGAGTAGGCGCAGTGAGCACTCTGCCGAGATGTGATGCTGAAGACATATGATTCCATGGCCTCGCTGGGAGAGGGCTTTGCTGCCTTTCCTCCTCATGAAGGCGCCTTTGGCACTGCAGAATGAGCCTGCACAAGCAGTAGAATAAATGCAGTGCATTTCCTTATTGGTGAACGCAACAGCAACTACAAAAGAAACACAGATAAGAGTTTCAGAGGAAATGAATGTGCTCAGGACTCTAAGACCCAGAGTCACCGCTGGCAAGCACGCGTCAGCCGGGAAGGGATCAGCTCTCTGCAAACAGCCCTTGTGCTGCCAAATTGCACGGTGCCACCGGCTCCTACGCCCAGACGGCTCCCAGGTTACTCCTGTGGAATGTTACGTGTCTCTGTTCCTTTCCCATAAACCAAAAGAGGTGCCGTTCCCTTGTGGTGCCCCAGTTCTGTTCCAGGCTGCTGGCCTAGCAGGCATTGCACAGCACCCCACGATGCTCAGGGTCCTGCTGGCCGCGGAGCTCCTGCACTACCTGCATCCGAAAATTATCTTTAGTGCACTGCAGGAACCGTCTGGACCGTGCATGCCTGGACGCGCTGCTTACTCGACAGATAGCCGGATGATCAAGGTCCCCCGTGAGAAGGAGTGCACGGGATTGCGAGGCTACTTCCAGCTGCTTGTAGAAGGCCTCATCGACTTTGTCCTCCTGATGTGGTGACCTGTAGGACACCCCCACAACCATGTCAGCCATACCAGCACACCCCTTAATTCTGGCCCACAAGCTCTCCACACGTTCTTCACCCTCTCCCAGGTGGAGCACATTCCGTTCCAGTTGCTCTCTCCTATAAAGGTGTCCTGGTTTTGTGATTTTTCTCGTTGTCGGTATTCCACATCATAGAATCACTCAGGTTGGAAGGGACCTCAAAGATCATCAAGTCCAACCGCATCATAACATCATGTAAGGCGCTGGGAGATGAAAATGTTCCGGTTCTGCGGACCATCGTTTCTGGGTGCTTGGTTCTCAGGGGGGAGAGGCTGCATTCCCCAGAGGAAGACTCTGCACCCAGGGGGAGAGAGGTGGAGCTCCTGGCAGGTCAGGAGCCTCTCTCTCTTTTTTCGCAGTCGAGGAGCACACGGTCCTTTGCCGCTTTTTGCCTGCAGCTTTAGAGTAAGGCCTTGGGTTTGGACACTCTCTTTCATTTTGGTTGATTTGTTGGCCTCGATTCCAATTGTAGTGTGTTATATTGTGTTATCTTGCATTCTGATATCATACTTAGTAAATTAACGTTCCTCCTCAGATCACTGCCGCTGTTGTGTTTTTTTAGACCCATCTGCTATAGAATCATAGAATCATAGAATCACTCAGGTTGGAAGGGACCTCGAAGATCATCAAGTCCAACCGCAGCCTAACCATAGTACCCTAACTCTAACGACCCTCTGCTAAGTCGTATCTCCAAGCACCACATCCAAACGACTCAAACACATCCAGGGACGGTGATTCAACCACCTCCCTGGGGAGCCTATTCCAATGTTTAACCACCCTTTCTGTAAAGAAGTGTTTCCTAACGTCCAACCTAAACCTACCTTGGCGCAACTTGAGGCCATTCCCCCTCGTCCTGTCACCTGTCACCACTGAGAAGAGACCAGCCCCGCTCTCTCTGTAAGCACCTTTCAGATACTGGAAGAGGGTAATAAGGTCTCCCCTCAGCTGCCTCTTCCCCAGACTAAACAGCTGTAGCTCCCTCAGCCTCTCCTCATAGGGCTGATTTTCCAGGCCCTTCACTAGCCTCGTTGCCCTTCTCTGGACCTGCTCCAGTTACCTCCATGTCCTTTCTGTACTGAGGTTCCCAAAACTGAACACAGAACTTGAGGTGAGGCCTCACCAATGCCGAGTACAGGGGCAGGATGACTTCCCTAGTCCCGCTCACCACACCATTCCCGATACAAGCCAGGATGCCATTGGCCTTCTTGGCTGCCAGGGCACACTGCTGGCTCATATTCAGCCGGCTGTCCACCAGTACACCAAGGTCCCTTTCCATCAGGCAGCTTTCCAGCCACACCTCCCCAAGCCTGTAGGGTTGCCTGGGGTTATTGTGGCCAAAACGCAGGACCCGACACTTAGCCCTGTTGAAACTCATGTCATTAACCTTGGCCCATCGATCCAGTCTGCCCAGGTCCTTCTCCCCTCTAGCAGATCAACACTCCCTGCCAGCTTGGTGTCATCTGCAAACTTACTGAGGGTGCACTCAATCCCCTCGTCAAGATCATCACTGAAGATGTTAAACAGTTTTTTTAGACCCATCTGCTATCTCCCTACTCTTCCTCCTTTTCCCCTTTCTTGGGGCATGGGTTTGTGGATCTCCTGCCTCACAGGCACAGCCCTCTGTGACAGCCTTCCAGTCATGCGAGCCGTCCCACCACATCTCCATGACTGCAATGAGATCTTGGCCCTGCAACTGTGCACAGCTCTCCAGTTTTTTTCTCCTCTTTACTTCCCATGCTGCACGCACTGGTATACAGGAACTTCAGGGAAGCAGCGGGTGCAGTTACCCCTAGAGGGACACAAGAAGATTTTGGATGGAGGATCGGCAACACTGCCTTCTCTGAGGAGCCCTTGCACGATCCTATGGGTCGACTCAGAGGTTTTTCCCCACAATCTCCAACAGCGACAACATCCCTCAGCCCTTCTCTGTCACATCTAACTCCCCTCCCTTTCCCCTTCGGACCCAGTTTAAAGCCCGGTAGTCAATCCGGGGAGCTTGTTTCGCAGCACACCTCTGCCCCACTCGCTCAGTTGGAGTCCGTCAGGAGCCCACATACCCAGTTTCTCAAAGGTCTGCGTGAGAACAAAACACCCAAAGCCTTGATCAAGACACCACCCCCTCAGCCAGTCGTTTTCCTGACATGTTCTCCTCCATCTTCCTGGGTCCCAGCCACCCACTGGAAGGACAGAGAAGAACGCTACCTGCACCCCCGATCCCTTCAACTTCTTTCCAAGGCATGCAAAGTCCTTTTGAACATTCTTTAGTTTCCTCATTCCAGCATCCTGGGACCCAGCCTGAACGACAACAGAAGGATAGCAGTTTTCCGGTTTAATGCCATGGTAGAGCCTTCCCAATGTCTCTAAGACGTGCCCCTGGAAGAGAGCACGCCTCACTGGAGAGATTATCTGGGCGGCAAATGGGAGCCTCAGTGCCCCCCAGCAAGGAGTCCCCAGTTACTAAGACTCTCTGCCCTTTTATGGTGGCACGGGTATTGATGCAGTGCCCTGACCGGCCCCGCTCCCTATGCTTGTTACTCCCGATATTCTCAGCGAGCTTCTCATGAAGGGCACGAGTTTGGACTACTTTGCACACCTTCATCCCTCTCCCATGCGAGAGCCTCTGTGAGAAACACGCTCAAGATAAGAATTTCCAGTCAGGCCAAGATCTCTGTGAAGAGCTGTTTATTCAGTATTGCAGTAGCGCGTGCGCCCACTACTGACAATTGTGCAACTTGTCATTGAAATCCATTCCGTTATATACCCCGGGTCCTTCTCCTGGCACCCATTGGTCGAGCATCTCAGGCTCACAGTCTACCGAAGCTCTTACTACGTTACACTTCCATAGCTACGTTACACTTCCACACAATGTCTGTTACCAACCCATTGTCTTTGGGTATGTTCTGTACTTCTTATGGTGAGAGCAGGTCAATATTTTCAACAGTCTGCACAGTAGTTCTGTCCTGTACCGGACTCTCCCCTACCCTACATAATTACCTTACCTGGCGCCTGTGCCAGTTTTTCTGTGGTCGGAATGCCCTAGTCTCAAGTTTACTCTGTTCGGAAGCTTTCTTTGTGAACGGCAAACTTATCCTATGCTACATACAGAAATACTGGAAATTTCCACTGCAAAAACACAATCTACCTCTCACACCTCAAAGCTGTTACTCAGGGACACTGTAGGGGACGCTGCAGGGGTTGGCAGCACTGTGGGGGCTTGGGGGCAGACGCTTCCTTCTGCTTTGAGCAGAGGCGAGGGTCCAGCCCCTTTCCTCTCGCGGGCTGTCTAGATCTCTGACCTGCAGGTGAGCAGCTGGATTGGCTAGTCCGACTCACAGGGACTTAGGATGAGGCTGCGTGTCTGCAGTGGAAGTAGGCTCACACCTCCTCGTATCTGTCTCCCTCAGAGATTCCCAAGAGCTCCTCAGGCTGCTGATTTCTTGCAACAGCCTGGCCATCTGCTCCAGCAGCAGGTACACCTGCAACCAGGTTCTTTTAACTTAACTGACTCGTGGGTATGGTGAGATATTTCCTTTATTGCCATCTAAGTGGAAATCACAATGAGTTGGACGGCCTACTGCTGTTTTTCTCCAGTGCCAGAGAAGTCCACATATCCCAGCACCACGAAAGGTCGTCCATACAGCCCAGCGCGGTGGGAGGCGGTTCCGCCCAACACCGCTTAAAGCCACTGTGCCCCAGCCTCCATTTTGTGCTGGGGCCAGAAGGCCACTGCCCCACCCTCCATTATGTGCTGGGGGCACAGGGTCGCACTGCCCCACAGCGTTCAAGGCCACTGCCCCGCCCTCCACTATGAGCTGGGCCAGAAGGCCGCACTGTCCAGTAGCACTGAAGGCCACTGCCCCGCCCTCCATTATGAGCTGGGCCTGCACACAGCGCAGAAGGCCGCTGGCGCACCACCCCCACGGCATTCACTGTCTGCACACCCTTGCGACAGGGACGAGAGGCAGTGGGCGCTACGGGGTCAGGGGCGGCTGTCCTTGCAGACCCCAGGAAGGAGAGCGACTGTCGGTGGCCTTTGGCCACAGCTTTTGGAGGCCAAGGGTCTCTTCAGATCCCCGTGGCCATGCTGTGGGACACCACGGGACGGGGACAGGCGAAGCGCAGCCGGCCCTCTCCCCACCAGGGCCTGGCACAGCCCCCGGCCTGCGCTGCGCAGCGGGAGGAGAACAGGTGGGAGCTGGAGGCGCTGCGGGCCCAGCTGGAGGGCGAGCGGCTCCGCTCCCAGGAGCAGCAGCGCTGCTGGGCTGCCAAGAGACGCGAGCTGCAGGAGGCGGCTGAGCGGGAGAGGCAGCTGCTGGCTGACCAACTGCATTGTGCCTGGGAGAAGCAGCAGATCCAGGAGGAGCAGCGGCTGAAGGAGTGGGAGCAGCGGCAGCGGGCGACGGTGACCCGGCAGCTGCTGCACTGGAAGGAGGCCGAGCTGCAGGCGACGAAGGAGCTGCTGCAGCGGGAGTGCGATGCGGCCCTGCGCCAGGCTCGGGAGCTGCAGAAGCAGCTGGCTGAGGTGCTGAGGAGCCCCCGCAAGAGCAGCAGGGTGGCCCGTGCCCAGCTGCAGGACGCCCTCAGCAAGCTGCGCTGGGAGACGGATGGTGAGCAGCCTGCCTGCATCCGCCACCTCCAGCATCAGCTGGAGCTGGAGAGGAGGCTGTTCAACCAGCACATCGTGGGGAGATGGGAGAGCGCGCCCCATCACACGGAAAGCCATGGAATGTCCTGCTCCCAGGACAGAGAGGGAGCTCTGGGCCGCCACTGTGCAGAGCAGGGCTCCAGTCGACCGGCTGTGAAGGACGCTCACGTCCAGGTGAGACGACACACTGAGAGAGTGGGAATTGTTCAGCACGGGGGAGGGGAGGCTCTGGGGACACCACAGAATGGCCCTCCAGTGCCTGAAGGAGGACAGGGGAAAGCTGGAGAGGGACTTGCTGTAAGGGAGGGTAGTGATACAACAAAGGACAATGCCCTGAAAGTAGAAGAGGGGAGATCTGGATGAGATATAAGGAAGAAAGATGGGGCACCGTGAGGGTGCAGAGGCGCTGGCACAGGCTGCCCAGAGAGGCTGTGGTTGCCACACCCCTGACAGCGCTCCAGGCCAGGCTGGAGGCACCTTTGGGCAACCTGACCTAGTGGAAGTTGTCCCTGCCCATGGCATGGGCTTGGGATGGGAGAGTCTTGAAGGCCCCTTCCTACCCAAACCATTCTGTTATTCTACGATTTTCTGATTGTAGGTGCCAGAGACAGCCAAGGAAGGCCTGGGGCTCCCAGGCAGCCGGCCCTCTCCCCGCCAGGGCCTGGCACAGCCCCCCGCCAGCCCTGTGCAGCGGGAGGAGCACAGTCAGGAGCTGAAGGCGCTGCGGGCCCAGCTGGAGGGCGAGCGGCTCCGCTCCCAGGAGCTGCAGCGCTGCTGGGCCGCCGAGAGACGTGAGCTGCAGGAGGTGGCAGAGCGGGAACGGCAGCGGCTGGCCGACCAACTACGCTCCAAGTGGGAGTGGGAGCGGGCGTCAAAGCTGCAGTGCCTGCGGGAGCAGAGCCAGAGGCAGTGGAATGCGGAGATCCGCCAACTGCTGCAGGTGAAGGAGGCCCAGCTCCGCCAGATGCAGGAGCAGCTGCAGAAGCAGCGCAACGACACCGTCCGCCAGGCATGGCGTCTGCAGCGGCAGCTGGTGGAGGAGCTGCTGAGGTGTGGCAGCAGCAGAGGGGACCGTGGAATGCAGCAGGAAGTCCAGCGGCAGCTCTGCTGGAAGTCCCGCAGAGAGCAGGCCGCCCATGTCCTGCGCCTCCGGTGTGAACTGCAGGAGCAGAGACGACGCTTCCTGCAGTACATCCTGGAGCACGGGGAGGGGCAGCCACCCACCTCCTGCAATGGGGCCTGCCATCGGGCTGTAGCAGAGGTGGGTGTTCAGGCTGCAGAGCAACAAGAGGCCTGCCCACCTGAGCGCAGGGAGCTGCAGGAGCAGAACGCCCATCTGCTGAGGGAGCTGAAGGACCTGCAGAGACAGTGCAGCCTCCTTGGAGAGGAGAACTGCCTGCTGAGGAACAGAAGCTCTCAGCAGATGAGGGAGGAGGTAGAGCGGCTCAAGGACAAGACGCGTACGCTCAGCCTCCTTACCCAGCAGCTGCGGGAAAGAGTCCGGCAGCTCAAGGAGGCCTCTTCCACATCCAGAGAGGCCACAGAAAAGGCAGAGGAAGTCAACCAGCTGCAGGGACAGCATTTGGAAAAGGAGAATGAGACGGCCGAGGAAGACATGGAGTTCCCAGGCAGCACAAGCAGCAAGCTGCTGGAGCAGCGTAGCTGCCTCCAACGAGCCCTAGGCAACCTGGAGAGGCAGTGCCAGGCCCTGAAGACCCAGAACCACCTGCTGAGAGAGGGACGCCCTCCAGAAGCGTGCCAGGAGCTGCAGACTCTCCAGCAGGCTGGGGCCAAACTTGGAGTACTCAGCAAGCGGATGGAGGAAAAATGCAGGCAGCTGCAGGAGACTGCGAAAAAGCTGAGGCCACACGGAAATCCCAAACAGGAATGCTCCAACCCCCAGGAAAAGCTGGAGGAGTCGGAAGTGTGGCCGATGGCAGTCTGCAGCGTGCATTCTCACAGACCAACATCACCACTAATACGAAGATTCTTAGCTCGTCACAGCTACAGTCCTTTTGAGAGCCCTAATGAGAACCCAGAAAACGAGCTTCCACTGACAGCTGGACAATACGTTTACATCTTTGGAGACGTGGATGAGGATGGCTGGTTTCTGGGAGAGCTGACAGACGGCACAAGAGGACTGGTCCCTTCCAATCTGGTGGAAGAGGTTTCAGATGACGACCTGGATACCACCGTGCCTCCAGAGCTTCATGATCTCCTGCTGGATACTGATGACGAAGAGAGACCAGGCAGCAGGAGCAGTGGCAGAAAGTGATGGTCACCATCCAGAAATCTGTGTGTGTTGGCTGAGCCTGGGGGACGCTGAGATTCCTCTCCATAAGACAGGAACATCCCATCAAAATTCAACATTTCTGAATGAAGACTACCTCCTGCTCCACTTGATGTTCAAGTGGAGCGTGGTCCATCAGCAGCAAGACCTTGAAAATTCATCACTTGTATGACTGAGAATTTATTACATTGGACTGGACTAAAAAAAAAAAAAAAAAAAAAAAATTTAAAAAAATTATTTAAAAAATTATTAAAAAAAAAATACAAAATAACCAAACCCCAAAAGCGTGTACAGTCTTCTTGTTTTCTGGCAGTCCGCTTTCGTAAAGCTACGAGGAAAGGAAGAGGCTGAGGAAAGCCTCCAAAGTCTTTCTCAAGCACTCTACCTACAAGTATTAGAACTGAGAGCAAAAGGAATCATCACTGCTTGCCTCTGTTCTTTGGGATGCCTAAAGTACCTTGGAAGGCCGCACTTTCTGAGCCTTTTTTGGGACATTCTGTCCCAAAACAGCTGTTTGACCATTTCCATTGGGTGACAATGCACAGCGCTTGCATTGTCTGAAGGCACGGACTCAGAGGCAAATCCAAATCCTTAACTGCAGGTCCATACATCCTTTAAGGTTTAAGGAATGCACAGCACAGACGCATTTTAAAAGTCCATTTGCAAAGGAAGAAAGCTGGACGTTACAGGGGGTCGGTGGAGTACTTACCTTGTAACACCCAACAGCTTTTTCTGTGTTGTCCTGAGCTTCAGAAATTTGTCCAAGAAACCTGTGTGCCCTGGGATCTCTCTCTTGGACACTGAGATAAGTAGATACATATCTGTAGAGCGAGAAAATCCAGAAAGATCAATACTCCTCAATAATACAAGTCCCCCCGCACCGCGTAGCTGAAGCTAAAGGGAATTTAATCTGTCAAATGGGAAGCGGGGCTGTATTTAGTTCTAGATACTTGACCTAGACCTTAACGTGTGGAACAGTATTATTTATACATGTACCAATGCTACTTACTTGCCAGCAAGTACTGACGTTCATTAAAAAAGCAGTAGCTCACAGAAAGAGACGCATCATATGATGAAATAAAAGTCACTTCAACTCCACGATTTCTGTGGTACCATATAACTAATGCAGTTGCTCTTTTAGAAGGATTTCATGGGCACCCAATCCTCCCATTTGCTGCTACCTTAAAACAGCATGATCGTCATCTTGATTTCTCTACTTTGTTTAGCTTTTCTATTACACTTTCAACAACAGATCAACAACGTACATCAACACGTATTACCTTTTATCAAGTTCATATTCTTTTATTTCAAAATACGGCTTAGCACAGATGAATCCTTTCAACGATTTCGGAATGGAAAAAAACCCCAAAAACACGACAGGCACATTTCAGATGTACAGTACTTCTGAAGTAACTGCATAGGGAGAGCCCTCTTTTCAGCAGCGCATAACACTTCTAACAGTTAATTACTAGTTATCAGCTCCGGTCCACTTCTTGTATTCAAGCCTTTGTTTCTGAAAGAGACAGAATTAAGAAAGGAATGTAGTTTCCAATAACCAGCAGGGGCTACCGAAGGAAAACTGAGGCTACTAGCAAAGCAAGCATCCACCTTTATACTTGGTACATTTCACAAACACTTCTGACTAATGAAATCAGAAGAATGGGGTCCGCTACAGCTGAGCAATTTGTTGTTGTTGTTGTCGTTGTTGCAGTGTAACAGTGTTGCAGGAGAAAACAAATCCTACAAACTAAGAGTGAAGATGTTACCCCAGCTCCTCCTGCTCGTGCTTCTGCCATCTTCCCCTCCTGCCGGCTCTGCCTTCAGGTTTGCCTTTTGCATTTTCACTCTTGTTTGCTCCTCCTACCCCCCCACAAATACCTTTGGAGACTTACGTTTCATCTTTCACTCATAGAGTGTGTGCTGTTATCTTGGGCTAATAACATCAGAAATAGACTACTGCATCCAAAAAGCATTTTCTACCTGCATTAAAGAGCTAGAGAACTAGTAAGTCACACGTAAAAACTTCACGGTAGACGTAAACTAAGTAACACAAAACAAGTCTCTGCAGTCTAAATACGCTTGAATTTCATCTCCAACCCTATTCCCACCCCAAATAGGGGGGGAAGTTACTCATGCAAAATTTTAAAAAGTGAATTCAAATGAAGGCAAGTCTTCTGCATTTCAGTCTGTATTCTGAAGAAAAACAGGGACACGCTGGCATACACAAGAGTGGAGTCGTGCTTGACATCTGGTAAATAGGGTTGAAAAGGAACTTCATCATACATGTTGGCAGTCTTGAAAGACCCTCCCTTCCAAAATCAACACAGCAAGAAAGCCAGTAACTACTTCCACCACTGACTGTGCTAGACAGTGAGTTGTAAGCATCACTGAAAAGATGAAACCGAACCCACAGAACTTGGCCTTGAGCAAAACGAGAGGCAGTGGTTTTTGTTGAGCCCAACAGGATTATCAAAATGCTTAAAGAGCATCTCCGAATTTGGCAGCGGTACGCTCTACGTTGTGTAGTCTAAACAGCATCCAAGTCAACTCAGCAAAGCCACAGGAGAACTTTGTTGCTGCTGGAAAAGGTCAAAATGAAGATGCACGCTGGCCTCGCATAAAGACCCTGCTGCAGAACGGTGAGCCTGCGTGCATTCACGCTCTGCAACACACTGCTGAATCTTCTGCCTCTGCAATAAAACCCACTCACGGCAGCGCAGCAGCACCTTTTAGGATTAAATAGCTCCCACAAGCTGCACTGGTTGGCTCTCTATGGTGTGTGCACCATTTTCCAGATCGCAGGGAATCATCTGGCTGTCAGGTCCAGCAGCAAAACTACGCTGGCCCAGCTCCCCCTCTCTTTTTCCTGACCTGTCACAATGCTGTCACACAGATGGGACTATCAACCACACAGCACATGAAAGAAAAGCAAAAGCATAAGAACACGTGTCCCCTCTTTGGGCTCTTAATTCCACAAAACCAGAGGGATCTGTACTGACTCGCACCGGTGGGCTCCTTGTAAATCTATCCAGGGCTCACCAGTTTGAAGAGTGCACAGTTCTGGCAAACCATGTTTCCAACAAGTCAACTCTGTGCCCTCCCACGCTTCCCTCAGCTTAGGGAAGTTAAGGAAATGGGGGAGGGGAGGAAAAAGGGAAGGAGAGGGAACAGAGGAGTGAAGGGAAAAAATAATAAAAATCTCTCTGGAGGATGACCAAAATCTCAAGAGAATGCCCAGAAGGATAGAAGGGAACCAAGATCAAAGTTCTCAAGTCCTTACCCTGGAGTTCTCTTGGGGCTCCTATCCACCATTAAAACTCATCAACATGAAATACCTCCAGAAAGAAACAAACAAACAACAAACAACAAACAAAAACCTCCTATCGTATTTTGGGGTGGTGCCATTCAGAAAAGCAGCTTGGGATATTTCTTAATGACTGTTTACAAAAAAGTAAGGTGAACTACATTGGGGTATCTCCCTCACATTTCAGATACACAGCGAGAAAGTCTACACAACATGGGGAAGAAAAGGAAAGGAAAAGGGAAAGACAAAGGAAAAGGAAAGGGAAAAAAGACCTTGCTCTTAGTGCCTACTGAGGATGTTCCACAGCACATCTGCAGGCTTTCTGCACAGCAGGAGGTTTTATCTTGAAATGACTCCTTTCTTTCCCTCTGCTGTACAGAAATGCCCATTGCTTTTGGAAGTTCTTCAGTTCTGCAGAGTTCCCAGAAATCACTGATTGTAGCCCTCCTTCTACTTTGGGTACTTTACCTCAATCTTTATAGTCGTCACAGAGACCCAAAGCACGGCTGAACAAGGCTTAATGAAGACTGTAAGAAATAAGAGCCGTGAGGAAAATGCAGACACATTCTGCATTCCTCTCCTGTCCCACACCTTCTGCCCCTGTCAGAGGGGAGAACGGCCGCGCTTCCACAGGGACATTCCTCCTGCAGTCACGCACCCCTCGGGTGGGAGCATTCCCAGCTGCAGGATGGGAAAACCAGTTCTGGCCATGTATCATCTCACCTGGCCATGTAACTCCTGGCTCCGGCCTTTCTGTGAGCACGGGGAAGGCGCAGGGGATGGCTGCTGCAGGTGCCACAGGCCGCAAACCTGCATCTCCTCAGCTCGGAGGAACCGAACCCAAAGCGTGCTCTCTCAGGCAGTCTGTCAGTACTCCAGCTGAAGCCACCTCCCCCCGCAGCCCGACTCCGGGTCGGGCTCTCTGGGCGAGCTCCTGGCTGACAGAACTGCTCCCCTCTGCCCTCGCCTGGGCCTGCTGGGAGCCGCAGGCCCCGCAGGAACTACCACTCCCAGGATGCTGTGCTGCAGCACCGGGCGCCGCCATGACAGTGCTGTGTGCAGTGCTGTGCAAGGCTGGGCCTGTGGGCTCAGGGCACCGGGTGCTCCTTCCCTGACCCTGCCAGGGCACCGGGTGCTCCTTCCCTGACCCTGCCAGCAGGTAAGGCGCTGTGACGATGGTTTGGGGGAGGTTTGGTCTGCAGTGTGCTGAGTGGTTGCTGTGCTGCCTGGGAAGGCCACAGCTCCCAGCCCATGGCTTGAGAAGGGAGAGCAGGGCCCATGTTTGGGTGCAGCAGTGCAGCACAGGCAGTAGCTGCGCTGTCCCGTGCTGCCAAGGAAGCATTTCTGTCTCGGGGAGCTCTGCTGATTTTGCTGCTCCAGATGGATCTGTGCTGGGCGCTCCTGGTTCTCCGTTGGCACGTTCCCCATAGGGATGAATGGCAGCTCCCCCTTCCTTCCCAGCAGTGCCTCAGCAGCTGTCAGTGCTCCTGGAGCCCTGTTCTGCGCAGCTGTCTGTGCCATGGGTGCACCGCTCTGAACGTCTGCAGCTCAGTTTCCTTCAGACAGACACACAGACAAAACCTTGCCTTTTGCCTTGCTTCCTCCTCTTGTCTGTGGTATTTTGTAGAATCCTGCAAGTTTTCTTTGTTATTTTTCTCTTCTAGAGTTTGCTTTGCTGTTTTTGTTTTTTTTTTTAAATCCTTTGCTATGCAATGATTTTCTTTCCTATTTGCTTTTTCTTTCTTGTTTTCTGTGTTTTCTATTCTTTTTTTTGTTTGTTTGTTTTTGCCTTTGGTTTGGTTTGCTTTTTTTTCTTTAATTTTCTTTGATTGGCATTGCTTTTTATTGCCTTCCTATTTTTTCCTACCATTATTTTGTTTGTTTTTCACAGCTGTGCTTTGCTTTTTCACTTCTTTGCATGGCTCTGCTTGGTTTTTCTCTGCTTTGCCTTGCGTTTCTTTTTCTTTCCTTTTTTTTTTCTTTCACATTTCTTTGTTTTTCCTGTTTTTTATTGTTTTTGATTTTCCTTTATTTGATTTCTACTATTTTTTTCTTTGCTTTGTGCAGCTTTTAAAATTTATTTTCCCACCTTTTCCAACAATTTCCCACCTTTCCCATGCTTTCCCATTTTTACCATGCATTCCAAATGGACACTTTTTCCATGTTTTCCCCATGCTTTCCCAACATTTGTCCTACTTCTCCCAACTTTTCCCAAATTCTTCTCCTTTATTTTTTTTACTACTTAAGCCAACTCTCCCCACTTTCCTGCTCTGCTTTATGGTTCTGTATGGAGCTGTATGGAGCAGTGGGTTGTGACATGGGCCACGTTCTCCTTCCTTCACTCTGCTGGGTGGTAAAGCACTTTTTGTTTTGTTTGTTTTGTTTTATTTTGTTTTGTTTTGTTTGTTTATTTGGGGGGACTGCCATGTTCCAAGCAGTTCTGTTGCTGGCAGTGAGGCTGCAGAGAGGTCGGTCATCTCAGCAGTCATTGTGGGTGTAAGTGCTGCAGCTCTGCAACCGTGTAAGCCATTACTAGTGTGCAGAGACAGACAGGACCCGGAGGGGTTATGGAGAGGATGTAGAGGGGAGGGGACATAGATTGGGCTCCGAAAGAAGATGGAGGGGATATGGAGAAGACTTGGGAGAGGACACAGAGAGGACATAGGTGGGACATGGAGGTGATATAGATGGGACGTGGACTGGATATAGAGAGGTGAGAAGGCAAGGCGGATTGTGGGGATATGGGCACAGGTCAAGGGCCAGATCCCACTCTGCAACCACAGCAAGACGTCAGGGACACAGGCCTGTGGCTGGAGATGGAGCAAGATGGGGGGGGGGGGACATTTTGGAGCCAAAAAAACTCTCAAAATGGGACTTTCTCCCTACCTCGGCCTGCAATGCAGCCACACGACCCAGCCAGCCCTCAGACTCTGATCCTGCTGCTGGACACTGCTGGGTGAGGCCTGGTTCAGTCCTCTCTGTACCTGGGGACTGATGGCTGTGGCTGGGATCGCCCAGAGCCTTCTCCTCTACAGGCTGAGCCACCCAGCTCTCCCAGAATTCCTGTACCCCTTTCCCATCCCTACATTCCCACGCAGTGCTGAATGAGGAGGGAAGGGGATCCTGAAGGGGAGGGTTGAGGCCGGTGGAGGCAAACCTGGGTCAGTGCCCTTTGTGCTGCCCAATTTGACCCGAAAATGGGCACAGGGTCCTGGAGGGGGCGTTGTTGCTGCATGAACGGCCGCAGGCAGACGTGTAGCAAAGTGGATGCAAAACATTTAATATCTTAACGTACAAAAGAGTAAATAAATGACAATATTCCCAACCATTTCCCACCCTAACAATTGTTTCTGATCCCACCCCCTAAGATCCCCACCCCCCAATCAGTTTCTCACCCCCCGCTCCCTCCCACCAGTAGTTCCGTCCCTCTGCAAAAAACTTCCCAGCCCCCCAAACTCCCACCCCAACAATTCCTTCCTCCACATTCCAACAATTTCGGCGTGTGACATTATCAGAGTACAATTTCTCACCCAGGATTGCCACCCCACAAAATTCCCTCCCCCTCCCCACATCCCCAGTGCCAGCAGTTACGGAACCCAATAAATTTTGATGCCAACCATCTCCCACCTCAGACATTTGTCTCCCCAGTCGTTTCCCACCCCCCAAATTCCCACCCCCCAGATTCCCACCCCACGATATCAGAGTACAGCCATTTCATTGCCCACCCCCAGAAGATCCCACCGCCCCAAGAATTCCCACCCCAAATTCCCACCCCCCAACCATTCCCCACCCCAACCGTCCCCCACCCCAAATTCCCACCCCCCAACCATTCCCCACCCCAACCGTCCCCCACCCCAAATTCCCCCCCGCCAGCCATCCCCCACCCTAATATTTGCCACCCCGATAATTCCCACCCCCCCAACCATTTCCCACCCCCCAGCCAGCATTTCCCAGCCCAGAGCTTGGACAGTCCAACACTTTTGCGGTCCATCAGCTTCAGAGTCCCACGTTGCCCCAGTCCAAGATGCCGTTTGTGGACAGCCCAGTTTGGGAGGGGTAGGGCTGGGGCCGGTGCTGGTGGCCCTGGAACACTGCCGCTGCTCTCTGGGTGTCGTGGGGGCCAGAGAGGAGCTCAGGGCTGCAGGGAGCCATACTGGTCGGCTACGGCCACGTCTCCTGCTACACCAAGTGGGCCGGTTTCTTGGTACGCTCCCGCTCGAGCCGCTCTCGGGGTGTGATGGGCACTGAGTCGTCCTGCTGGCCGCCGTGCTGACACAGGCAGCTTCGCCCAGCGCCGGTGTTTGTGGCCTGGAACCTCCTGGCACCGCGGTGGCTTCCTCTTTTCTGGCTGGAGTGCCGCTTGTGCCCGGAGCTCTCGCCTCTTGTGGTGGTGCAGGTGGGCGCTGGTCACTTGGCCGGCTCGCTGCTGTCCCGGCGGTGCTTGTCTGCCACCCGGCAGGAGATGCACCCGGGTGGCAGTGCCAGGCGGGTGAGAAGCACCCGGGGCTGCCTCCGCCGTGCCTCCTCCATCAGCTGTCCAGTTTGCATCAAAGGAGGCACGGGGTGCTTGGCTGGCTCGCTGCTGTCCCCGTGGTTGTTGTCTGCCACCCGGCAGGAGACGCACCCGGGTGGCAGTGCCAGGCGGGTGAGAAGCACCCGGGGCTGCCTCCGCCGTGCCTCCTCCATCAGCTGTCCAGTTTGCATCAAAGGAGGCACGGGGTGCTTGGCTGGCTCGCTGCTGTCCCCGTGATTGTTGTCTGCCACCCGGCAGGAGACGCACCCGGGTGGCAGTGCCAGGCGGGTGAGAAGCACCCGGGGCTGCCTCCGCCGTGCCTCCTCCATCAGCTGTCCAGTTTGCATCAAAGGAGGCACGGGGTGCTTGGCTGGCTCGCTGCTGTCCCCGTGGTTGTTGTCTGCCACCCGGCAGGAGACGCACCCGGGTGGCAGTGCCAGGCGGGTGAGAACCACCCGGGGCTGCCTCCGCCGCAGCTCTTCCGTCAGCCGTGCAGTGCAGGGCAAAAGGGGTGCGGGGGCAGCCATGGGGGTCGGCAGTGCCAGGCGGGTGAGAACCACCCGGGGCTGCCTCCGCCGCGCCTCTTCCATCAGATGTGCAGTGCGGGGCGACGGAGGTGCAGGGGCAGCCAGGGCGGTGGGCACAGGCAGCTCCTGGGATGCTGGCTGCCGCCAGAGCGAGTTGCTGAGGAGCCCTGCATCAGGCTGCGTGTCTTTGCTGAGCTCCGCGCTGGCCCTCGGGGAGTCAGGGGCCTCTGTGTTGGCAGAAGAGGAGTCGAGGCTGCTGGAGCCATCTGGGCTCAGTGGCTCCATGGCAGTGATGCGCTGCATCAGCTCTTCCCTTTTGCAGCTGTCCAGTTCTGCCAGCAGCTCGTCAGGATGATTTTCCTCTTCCACGTTCTCAAAGTCTTTGGTCCCCTCGCTTGTGACACCAGGCAGGTCCTGGTTGTGCCGGGGGACCTCCAGAGCACTCGCCGCTTCTGAAAAAGCAAGAACATCCCCCCAGACGATGATGGCAGCCTTCCCACCCCTGCTAGGTGCAGACACCCAGCCGTCACCTCTGTAAACCACAAACTCACCATCAATCCAGGAGAGCAAATGGTCAATTTCCACGTCGTCGTCAAGCCTGTGGGTGCTGGGTGTCTCTTCTGGAAAAGGAAGAAAATCCCCAGTGGGGCAGTGCCGGCTTTCCCACGCCCACTCGGTGCAGACACCCCCCCACCAGCTCTGCTGCCCGCAAACTCACCGTTGTTGATCCACGTGAGCAGCTCATCGATGTCTGCGTCGTCGTACAGGATGCCTGTCTTGGATGTCACTTCTGGAGAAGGAAGAAAATGCCCAGCAATGGGGCAATGCCATCTCTCCCACAGCCACTGGGTGCAAACAACCCCCGCCAGCTCTGTTGCCCCCAGACTCACCGTCGTTGATCCATGCCAGCAGGTCATCGATGTCCTCCGGGATGTCTGCGCTTGTTGTCACTGCTGGAAAAGCAAGAACATCGTCCCCGGTGGGGCAATGCCAGCTTTCCCACAGCCACCCGGTGCGGGCAGCCTGCCGCCCGCTCTGCAGCCCCTGAACTCACCGCCTGATTCCAGCGTCGCAGCGCTGCAGGTGAGCGGAGCCGTGGCGGGGTGGGGGCAGACGTTGGTGGGCGCTGGGTGCCCCTGGTCCTCCGTGAGCACCACGGCGTCTGGAAAGGGCTCCATCGGCGGCTCCCAGCTGGCAGGCAGGGTGCAGGGCACGGGGAGCACCTGCTGCTGCAGCGGTGGTACCTGCAAAAGAACTGGCGGGGGGCCGGGGCGGCCGGGGGCCTGCAGCAGGCAGGTGCCTGCGGGCTGCGGGGGCTCTGCATGGGACACGGCCCCAGGCCACAGCCCCATCGGCTGCTGGGGCAGCGGTGTCCCTGCCAGCAGGGGATGTCCCCAGCAGTGAGCGGGGGCAGTGGGGGGAGCCATAGCTGGGTGCAGCCCCCCGGGTAGCAGCTGCAGCACCGGGAAGCGCAGCCCCAGAGTTGGGGGCAGGCCCCCAGGTGGCAGCTGACCCAGAGTTGGGGGCAGCCCCCCAGGTGGGAGCTGCGCTGCCCGTCCCCAGACAGCTGGTACCCCAGGCCAGACAGAGGCCTGAGGCGCCAGGTAGGTGGCAGTGGGGACCGGGAGGGGTTGGGGTGGTACCGGCATCGGTCCGCGGATGGTGGGCTGCATCCAGGCGGGGTCCGGTGGCGGCACAGTCGCTTGGGTGAAAGTGGCGTCGGGTGTCAGAGGCACCGTCAGCGCTCCTCGAGGGATTCTCTCTGTGGGGAAAGGCCAAAAGGGGCACTGGGCTGAGATCTGGGGCACTGGGGTGGGATCTGGGGCACTGGGGCGGGATCTGGGGCACTGGGGCGGGATCTGGGGCACTGGGGTGGGATCTGGGGCCCTGGGGCCAGCTGAAGCATGGGAGCAGGGGGAGCCTGCTGGCCTTACCTGCCATGACAGCTGGAGAGTGGCAGTTAGGGGAGCCCCTCCCCCCACGGGGGTTCCGTGACCGTTGGGCCCAGCCCCCTTCCCCCAGGCTTGCGATGGTGTGACTTTTCGTACCCAAACATCCTTCCCATCCCATCTCTAACTTTCTATGGTGGACGTTTTCTCCTGGCTTCAAATGTATCTTGGGGCATGGCTGCTGAGGGCAGAACAGGCAGCGTAGTCTTTTCTGCTCTTCCCTCTTCTGTGCTTCCCTTTTCTGCTCTTCTCCTCACGTCGATGAGGAGAAGCCTTTCTCCCTTAGTGTTATCCACTCCTCTTCAGCTCTTCTGCTGGTTTTTTTCCCTCGTATTCTCCCTCCTCTCCTGAGTTTGTACTCCTCTTTGCCGTTCCCCAATAAGCTCCCTTTGCCTTCCAGTAAGGAAAGGAAGGTGCTTGCGAAGCAAAGGCAGGCAGGGGAGTGCAAGCAACCCACATTGCCCCAGTCCAAGATGTCGTTTGTGAACAGCCCGGTTCGGGAGGGGTCTGGGTTAGGGTTAGGGTTAGGGGTTAGGGTTAGGCACATTAGGGTTAGCGTTAGGGTTAGGGTTGCGGTCAGGGGTTAGGGGTTAGGGTTAGGGCTAGGGTTAGGGTTAGGGTTAGGGTAGGGTTGGTTTAGGGTCAGGGTTAGAGTTATGTTTAGGGTTAGGGTAGGGTTAGGATTAGGGTTAGGGTTGGGTAAAGGTTAGGGTTAGGGTTATGTTTAGGGTTAGGGTTAGGTTTAGGGTTAGGGTGTGGGTTAGGGCTAGGGTTAGGGCTAGGGAAGGCACATTGGGGTTAGGGTTATGGTTATGGTTAGGGTTAGGGTTAGATTTAGGGTTAGGTTTGGTTTAGGGTTAGGGTTTGGGTTAGGGTTAGGGGGAGGGCTAGGGTTAGGGCTAGGGAAGGCAGATTAGGGTTAGGGTTATGGTTAGGGTTAGGGTTGGGGTTAGGGTTAGGGTTAGAGTTAGGATTAGGCACATAAATTAGGGTTAGGGTTAGGGATAGGGGTTGGGTTAGTGTTAGGGTTATGTTTAGGGTTAAGGTTAGCGTAAGGGTTAGGGTTTCGTTTAGGGTTAGGGCTTGGGTTAGGGATAGGCACCTCAGTTAGGGTTAGGGTTAGGGTTAGTGTTGGGGTAAGGGTAAGGCTTAGGGCTAATGTTAGGGTTAGGTTTAGGGTTAGGGTTAGGGATAGGCACATCAATTGGGGTTAGTGTTAGGGTTAATGTTAGGTTTAGTTTTGGGGTAAATGTAAGGGTTAGGGTTAGGGTTAGGGTTAGGGCTAGGGTTAGGCACATCAATTAGGGTTAGGGTTCGGGATACGGTTAGGGTTAGGTTTAGGGTTAGTATATGGGTTAGGGTAGGGGTAGGTTTAGGGTTAGGGTTAGGCATATTAGGGTTGGGTTTAGGGTTAGGTTTGGTTAGGGTTAGGTTTAGGGTTAGGCACATCAATTCGGGTTAGGGTTATTGTTAGGGTTAGGGTTAGCGTAAGGTTTAGCGTTAGGGTTAGGGTTAGTGTTAGGGTTATTGTTAGGGTTAGGGTTAGGGTAAATATTAGGGTTAGGGTTAGGATTGGGTTAGGGTTAGGGTTAGGTTTAGGGTTTTGGGGTTAGGGTTTGGGTTAGGGTTAGGGTTAGGGTTTTCTTTGTTATTTTTCAAGTTTTCTTTGTTATTTTTCTCTTCTAGAGTTTGCTTTGCTGTTTTTGTTGTTTTTTTTAAATCCTTTGCTATGCAATGATTTTCTTTCCTATTTGCTTTTTCTTTCTGGGTTTCTGTGTGTTCTATGCTTTTTTTTTTTTTTTTTTTCCTTTGGTTTGGTTTGCTTTTTTCTTTAATTTTCTTTGATTGGCATTGCTTTTTATTTCCTTCCTATTTTTTCCTACCATTATTTTGTTTGTTTTTCACAGCTGTGCTTTGCTTTTTCACTTCTTTGCATGGCTCTGCTTGGTTTTTCTCTGCTTTGCCTTGTGTTTCTTTTTCTTTCCTTTTTTTTTTTCTTTCACATTTCTTTGTTTTTCCTGTTTTTTATTGTTTTTGAATTTCCTTTATTTGATTTCTACTATTTTTTTCTTTGCTTTGTGCAGCTTTTAAAATTTATTTTCCCACCTTTTCCAACAATTTCCCACCTTTCCCACGCTTTCCCATTTTTTACCATTAATTCCAAACGTACACTTTTTCCATGTTTTCCCCATGCTTTCCCAACATTTGTCCTACTTCTCCCAACTTTTCCCAAATTCTTTTCTTCTCATTTATTTTTTTTTACTACTTAAGCCAACTCTCCCCACTTTCCTGCTCTGCTTTATGGTTCTGTATGGAGCTGTATGGAGCAGTGGGTTGTGACATGGGCCACGTTCTCCTTCCTTCACTGTGCTGGGTGGTAAAGCACTTTTTTGTTTTGTTTGTTTTGTTTTGTTTGTTTATTTGGGGGGACTGCCATGTTCCAAGCAGTTCTGTTGCTGGCAGTGAGGCTGCAGAGAGGTCGGTCATCTCAGCAGTCATTGTGGGTGTAAGTGCTGCAGCTCTGCAACCGTGTAAGCCATTACTAGTGTGCAGAGACAGACAGGACCCGGAGGGGTTATGGAGAGGATGTAGAGGGGAGGGGACATAGATTGGGCTCCGAAAGAAGATGGAGGGGATATGGAGAAGACTTGGGAGAGGACACAGAGAGGACATAGGTGGGACATGGAGGTGATATAGATGGGACGTGGACTGGATATAGAGAGGTGAGAAGGCAAGGCGGATTGTGGGGATATGGGCACAGGTCAAGGGCCAGATCCCACTCTGCAACCACAGCAAGACGTCAGGGACACAGGCCTGTGGCTGGAGATGGAGCAAGATGGGGGGGGGGGGGACATTTTGGAGCCAAAAAAACTCTCAAAATGGGACTTTCTCCCTACCTCGGCCTGCAATGCAGCCACACGACCCAGCCAGCCCTCAGACTCTGATCCTGCTGCTGGACACTGCTGGGTGAGGCCTGGTTCAGTCCTCTCTGTACCTGGGGACTGATGGCTGTGGCTGGGATCGCCCAGAGCCTTCTCCTCTACAGGCTGAGCCACCCAGCTCTCCCAGAATTCCTGTACCCCTTTCCCATCCCTACATTCCCACGCAGTGCTGAATGAGGAGGGAAGGGGATCCTGAAGGGGAGGGTTGAGGCCGGTGGAGGCAAACCTGGGTCAGTGCCCTTTGTGCTGCCCAATTTGACCCGAAAATGGGCACAGGGTCCTGGAGGGGGCGTTGTTGCTGCATGAACGGCCGCAGGCAGACGTGTAGCAAAGTGGATGCAAAACATTTAATATCTTAACGTACAAAAGAGTAAATAAATGACAATATTCCCAACCATTTCCCACCCTAACAATTGTTTCTGATCCCACCCCCTAAGATCCCCACCCCCCAATCAGTTTCTCACCCCCCGCTCCCTCCCACCAGTAGTTCCGTCCCTCTGCAAAAAACTTCCCAGCCCCCCAAACTCCCACCCCAACAATTCCTTCCTCCACATTCCAACAATTTCGGCGTGTGACATTATCAGAGTACAATTTCTCACCCAGGATTGCCACCCCACAAAATTCCCTCCCCCTCCCCACATCCCCAGTGCCAGCAGTTACGGAACCCAATAAATTTTGATGCCAACCATCTCCCACCTCAGACATTTGTCTCCCCAGTCGTTTCCCACCCCCCAAATTCCCACCCCCCAGATTCCCACCCCACGATATCAGAGTACAGCCATTTCATTGCCCACCCCCAGAAGATCCCACCGCCCCAAGAATTCCCACCCCAAATTCCCACCCCCCAACCATTCCCCACCCCAACCGTCCCCCACCCCAAATTCCCACCCCCCAACCATTCCCCACCCCAACCGTCCCCCACCCCAAATTCCCCCCCGCCAGCCATCCCCCACCCTAATATTTGCCACCCCGATAATTCCCACCCCCCCAACCATTTCCCACCCCCCAGCCAGCATTTCCCAGCCCAGAGCTTGGACAGGCCAACACTTTTGCGGTCCATCAGCTTCAGAGTCCCACGTTGCCCCAGTCCAAGATGCCGTTTGTGGACAGCCCAGTTTGGGAGGGGTAGGGCTGGGGCCGGTGCTGGTGGCCCTGGAACACTGCCGCTGCTCTCTGGGTGTCGTGGGGGCCAGAGAGGAGCTCAGGGCTGCAGGGAGCCATACTGGTCGGCTACGGCCACGTCTCCTGCTACACCAAGTGGGCCGGTTTCTTGGTACGCTCCCGCTCGAGCCGCTCTCGGGGTGTGATGGGCACTGAGTCGTCCTGCTGGCCGCCGTGCTGACACAGGCAGCTTCGCCCAGCGCCGGTGTTTGTGGCCTGGAACCTCCTGGCACCGCGGTGGCTTCCTCTTTTCTGGCTGGAGTGCCGCTTGTGCCCGGAGCTCTCGCCTCTTGTGGTGGTGCAGGTGGGCGCTGGTCACTTGGCCGGCTCGCTGCTGTCCCGGCGGTGCTTGTCTGCCACCCGGCAGGAGATGCACCCGGGTGGCAGTGCCAGGCGGGTGAGAAGCACCCGGGGCTGCCTCCGCCGTGCCTCCTCCATCAGCTGTCCAGTTTGCATCAAAGGAGGCACGGGGTGCTTGGCTGGCTCGCTGCTGTCCCCGTGATTGTTGTCTGCCACCCGGCAGGAGACGCACCCGGGTGGCAGTGCCAGGCGGGTGAGAACCACCCGGGGCTGCCTCCGCCGTGCCTCCTCCATCAGCTGTCCAGTTTGCATCAAAGGAGGCACGGGGTGCTTGGCTGGCTCGCTGCTGTCCCCGTGGTTGTTGTCTGCCACCCGGCAGGAGACGCACCCGGGTGGCAGTGCCAGGCGGGTGAGAACCACCCGGGGCTGCCTCCGCCGCAGCTCTTCCGTCAGCCGTGCAGTGCAGGGCAAAAGGGGTGCGGGGGCAGCCATGGGGGTCGGCAGTGCCAGGCGGGTGAGAACCACCCGGGGCTGCCTCCGCCGCGCCTCTTCCATCAGATGTGCAGTGCGGGGCGACGGAGGTGCAGGGGCAGCCAGGGCGGTGGGCACAGGCAGCTCCTGGGATGCTGGCTTCCGCCAGAGCGAGTTGCTGAGGAGCCCTGCATCAGGCTGCGTGTCTTTGCTGAGCTCCGCGCTGGCCCTCGGGGAGTCAGGGGCCTCTGTGTTGGCAGAAGAGGAGTCGAGGCTGCTGGAGCCATCTGGGCTCAGTGGCTCCATGGCAGTGATGCGCTGCATCAGCTCTTCCCTTTTGCAGCTGTCCAGTTCTGCCAGCAGCTCGTCAGGATGATTTTCCTCTTCCACGTTCTCAAAGTCTTTGGTCCCCTCGCTTGTGACACCAGGCAGGTCCTGGTTGTGCCGGGGGACCTCCAGAGCACTCGCCGCTTCTGAAAAAGCAAGAACATCCCCCCAGACGATGATGGCAGCCTTCCCACCCCTGCTAGGTGCAGACACCCAGCCGTCACCTCTGTAAACCACAAACTCACCATCAATCCAGGAGAGCAAATGGTCAATTTCCACGTCGTCGTCAAGCCTGTGGGTGCTGGGTGTCTCTTCTGGAAAAGGAAGAAAATCCCCAGTGGGGCAGTGCCGGCTTTCCCACGCCCACTCGGTGCAGACACCCCCCCACCAGCTCTGCTGCCCGCAAACTCACCGTTGTTGATCCACGTGAGCAGCTCATCGATGTCTGCGTCGTCGTACAGGATGCCTGTCTTGGATGTCACTTCTGGAGAAGGAAGAAAATGCCCAGCAATGGGGCAATGCCATCTTTCCCACAGCCACTGGGTGCAAACAACCCCCGCCAGCTCTGTTGCCCCCAGACTCACCGTCGTTGATCCATGCCAGCAGGTCATCGATGTCCTCCGGGATGTCTGCGCTTGTTGTCACTGCTGGAAAAGCAAGAACATCATCCCCGGTGGGGCAATGCCAGCTTTCCCACAGCCACCCGGTGCGGGCAGCCTGCCGCCCGCTCTGCAGCCCCTGAACTCACCGCCTGATTCCAGCGTCGCAGCGCTGCAGGTGAGCGGAGCCGTGGCGGGGTGGGGGCAGACGTTGGTGGGCGCTGGGTGCCCCTGGTCCTCTGTGAGCACCACGGCGTCTGGAAAGGGCTCCATCGGCGGCTCCCAGCTGGCAGGCAGGGTGCAGGGCACGGGGAGCACCTGCTGCTGCAGCGGTGGTACCTGCAAAAGAACTGGCGGGGGGCCGGGGCGGCCGGGGGCCTGCAGCAGGCAGGTGCCTGCGGGCTGCGGGGGCTCTGCATGGGACACGGCCCCAGGCCACAGCCCCATCGGCTGCTGGGGCAGCGGCGTCCCTGCCAGCAGGGGATGTCCCCAGCAGTGAGCGGGGGCAGTGGGGGGAGCCATAGCTGGGTGCAGCCCCCCGGGTAGCAGCTGCAGCACCGGGAAGCGCAGCCCCAGAGTTGGGGGCAGGCCCCCAGGTGGCAGCTGACCCAGAGTTGGGGGCAGCCCCCCAGGTGGGAGCTGCGCTGCCCGTCCCCAGACAGCTGGTACCCCAGGCCAGACAGAGGCCTGAGGCGCCAGGTAGGTGGCAGTGGGGACCGGGAGGGGTTGGGGTGGTACCGGCATCGGTCCGCGGATGGTGGGCTGCATCCAGGCGGGGTCCGGTGGCGGCACAGTCGCTTGGGTGAAAGTGGCGTCGGGTGTCAGAGGCACCGTCAGCGCTCCTCGAGGGATTCTCTCTGTGGGGAAAGGCCAAAAGGGGCACTGGGCTGAGATCTGGGGCACTGGGGTGGGATCTGGGGCACTGGGGCGGGATCTGGGGCACTGGGGCGGGATCTGGGGCACTGGGGTGGGATCTGGGGCCCTGGGGCCAGCTGAAGCATGGGAGCAGGGGGAGCCTGCTGGCCTTACCTGCCATGACAGCTGGAGAGTGGCAGTTAGGGGAGCCCCTCCCCCCACGGGGGTTCCGTGACCGTTGGGCCCAGCCCCCTTCCCCCAGGCTTGCGATGGTGTGACTTTTCGTACCCAAACATCCTTCCCATCCCATCTCTAACTTTCTATGGTGGACGTTTTCTCCTGGCTTCAAATGTATCTTGGGGCATGGCTGCTGAGGGCAGAACAGGCAGCGTAGTCTTTTCTGCTCTTCCCTCTTCTGTGCTTCCCTTTTCTGCTCTTCTCCTCACGTCGATGAGGAGAAGCCTTTCTCCCTTAGTGTTATCCACTCCTCTTCAGCTCTTCTGCTGGTTTTTTTCCCTCGTATTCTCCCTCCTCTCCTGAGTTTGTACTCCTCTTTGCCGTTCCCCAATAAGCTCCCTTTGCCTTCCAGTAAGGAAAGGAAGGTGCTTGCGAAGCAAAGGCAGGCAGGGGAGTGCAAGCAACCCACATTGCCCCAGTCCAAGATGTCGTTTGTGAACAGCCCGGTTCGGGAGGGGTCTGGGTTAGGGTTAGGGTTAGGGGTTAGGGTTAGGCACATTAGGGTTAGCGTTAGGGTTAGGGTTACGGTCAGGGGTTAGGGGTTAGGGTTAGGGCTAGGGTTAGGGTTAGGGTTAGGGTAGGGTTGGTTTAGGGTCAGGGTTAGAGTTATGTTTAGGGTTAGGGTAGGGTTAGGATTAGGGTTAGGGTTGGGTAAAGGTTAGGGTTAGGGTTATGTTTAGGGTTAGGGTTAGGTTTAGGGTTAGGGTGTGGGTTAGGGCTAGGGTTAGGGCTAGGGAAGGCACATTGGGGTTAGGGTTATGGTTATGGTTAGGGTTAGATTTAGGGTTAGGTTTGGTTTAGGGTTAGGGTTTGGGTTAGGGTTAGGGGGAGGGCTAGGGTTAGGGCTAGGGAAGGCAGATTAGGGTTAGGGTTATGGTTAGGGTTAGGGTTGGGGTTAGGGTTAGGGTTAGAGTTAGGATCAGGCACATAAATTAGGGTTAGGGTTAGGGATAGGGGTTGGGTTAGTGTTAGGGTTATGTTTAGGGTTAAGGTTAGCGTAAGGGTTAGGGTTTCGTTTAGGGTTAGGGCTTGGGTTAGGGATAGGCACCTCAGTTAGGGTTAGGGTTAGGGTTAGTGTTGGGGTAAGGGTAAGGGTTAGGGCTAATGTTAGGGTTAGGTTTAGGGTTAGGGTTAGGGATAGGCACATCAATTGGGGTTAGTGTTAGGGTTAATGTTAGGTTTAGTTTTGGGGTAAATGTAAGGGTTAGGGTTAGGGTTAGGGTTAGGGCTAGGGTTAGGCACATCAATTAGGGTTAGGGTTCGGGATACGGTTAGGGTTAGGTTTAGGGTTAGTATATGGGTTAGGGTAGGGGTAGGTTTAGGGTTAGGGTTAGGCATATTAGGGTTGGGTTTAGGGTTAGGCACATCAATTCGGGTTAGGGTTATTGTTAGGGTTAGGGTTAGCGTAAGGTTTAGCGTTAGGGTTAGGGTTAGTGTTAGGGTTATTGTTAGGGTTAGGGTTAGGGTAAATATTAGGGTTAGGGTTAGGATTGGGTTAGGGTTAGGGTTAGGTTTAGGGTTTTGGGGTTAGGGTTTGGGTTAGGGTTAGGGTTAGGGTTTTCTTTGTTATTTTTCAAGTTTTCTTTGTTATTTTTCTCTTCTAGAGTTTGCTTTGCTGTTTTTGTTGTTTTTTTTAAATCCTTTGCTATGCAATGATTTTCTTTCCTATTTGCTTTTTCTTTCTGGGTTTCTGTGTGTTCTATGCTTTTTTTTTTTTTTTTTTTCCTTTGGTTTGGTTTGCTTTTTTCTTTAATTTTCTTTGATTGGCATTGCTTTTTATTTCCTTCCTATTTTTTCCTACCATTATTTTGTTTGTTTTTCACAGCTGTGCTTTGCTTTTTCACTTCTTTGCATGGCTCTGCTTGGTTTTTCTCTGCTTTGCCTTGTGTTTCTTTTTCTTTCCTTTTTTTTTTTCTTTCACATTTCTTTGTTTTTCCTGTTTTTTATTGTTTTTGAATTTCCTTTATTTGATTTCTACTATTTTTTTCTTTGCTTTGTGCAGCTTTTAAAATTTATTTTCCCACCTTTTCCAACAATTTCCCACCTTTCCCACGCTTTCCCATTTTTTACCATTAATTCCAAACGTACACTTTTTCCATGTTTTCCCCATGCTTTCCCAACATTTGTCCTACTTCTCCCAACTTTTCCCAAATTCTTTTCTTCTCATTTATTTTTTTTTACTACTTAAGCCAACTCTCCCCACTTTCCTGCTCTGCTTTATGGTTCTGTATGGAGCTGTATGGAGCAGTGGGTTGTGACATGGGCCACGTTCTCCTTCCTTCACTGTGCTGGGTGGTAAAGCACTTTTTTGTTTTGTTTGTTTTGTTTTGTTTGTTTATTTGGGGGGACTGCCATGTTCCAAGCAGTTCTGTTGCTGGCAGTGAGGCTGCAGAGAGGTCGGTCATCTCAGCAGTCATTGTGGGTGTAAGTGCTGCAGCTCTGCAACCGTGTAAGCCATTACTAGTGTGCAGAGACAGACAGGACCCGGAGGGGTTATGGAGAGGATGTAGAGGGGAGGGGACATAGATTGGGCTCCGAAAGAAGATGGAGGGGATATGGAGAAGACTTGGGAGAGGACACAGAGAGGACATAGGTGGGACATGGAGGTGATATAGATGGGACGTGGACTGGATATAGAGAGGTGAGAAGGCAAGGCGGATTGTGGGGATATGGGCACAGGTCAAGGGCCAGATCCCACTCTGCAACCACAGCAAGACGTCAGGGACACAGGCCTGTGGCTGGAGATGGAGCAAGATGGGGGGGGGGGGACATTTTGGAGCCAAAAAAACTCTCAAAATGGGACTTTCTCCCTACCTCGGCCTGCAATGCAGCCACACGACCCAGCCAGCCCTCAGACTCTGATCCTGCTGCTGGACACTGCTGGGTGAGGCCTGGTTCAGTCCTCTCTGTACCTGGGGACTGATGGCTGTGGCTGGGATCGCCCAGAGCCTTCTCCTCTACAGGCTGAGCCACCCAGCTCTCCCAGAATTCCTGTACCCCTTTCCCATCCCTACATTCCCACGCAGTGCTGAATGAGGAGGGAAGGGGATCCTGAAGGGGAGGGTTGAGGCCGGTGGAGGCAAACCTGGGTCAGTGCCCTTTGTGCTGCCCAATTTGACCCGAAAATGGGCACAGGGTCCTGGAGGGGGCGTTGTTGCTGCATGAACGGCCGCAGGCAGACGTGTAGCAAAGTGGATGCAAAACATTTAATATCTTAACGTACAAAAGAGTAAATAAATGACAATATTCCCAACCATTTCCCACCCTAACAATTGTTTCTGATCCCACCCCCTAAGATCCCCACCCCCCAATCAGTTTCTCACCCCCCGCTCCCTCCCACCAGTAGTTCCGTCCCTCTGCAAAAAACTTCCCAGCCCCCCAAACTCCCACCCCAACAATTCCTTCCTCCACATTCCAACAATTTCGGCGTGTGACATTATCAGAGTACAATTTCTCACCCAGGATTGCCACCCCACAAAATTCCCTCCCCCTCCCCACATCCCCAGTGCCAGCAGTTACGGAACCCAATAAATTTTGATGCCAACCATCTCCCACCTCAGACATTTGTCTCCCCAGTCGTTTCCCACCCCCCAAATTCCCACCCCCCAGATTCCCACCCCACGATATCAGAGTACAGCCATTTCATTGCCCACCCCCAGAAGATCCCACCGCCCCAAGAATTCCCACCCCAAATTCCCACCCCCCAACCATTCCCCACCCCAACCGTCCCCCACCCCAAATTCCCACCCCCCAACCATTCCCCACCCCAACCGTCCCCCACCCCAAATTCCCACCCCCCAACCATTCCCCACCCCAACCGTCCCCCACCCCAAATTCCCCCCCGCCAGCCATCCCCCACCCTAATATTTGCCACCCCGATAATTCCCACCCCCCCAACCATTTCCCACCCCCCAGCCAGCATTTCCCAGCCCAGAGCTTGGACAGGCCAACACTTTTGCGGTCCATCAGCTTCAGAGTCCCACGTTGCCCCAGTCCAAGATGCCGTTTGTGGACAGCCCAGTTTGGGAGGGGTAGGGCTGGGGCCGGTGCTGGTGGCCCTGGAACACTGCCGCTGCTCTCTGGGTGTCGTGGGGGCCAGAGAGGAGCTCAGGGCTGCAGGGAGCCATACTGGTCGGCTACGGCCACGTCTCCTGCTACACCAAGTGGGCCGGTTTCTTGGTACGCTCCCGCTCGAGCCGCTCTCGGGGTGTGATGGGCACTGAGTCGTCCTGCTGGCCGCCGTGCTGACACAGGCAGCTTCGCCCAGCGCCGGTGTTTGTGGCCTGGAACCTCCTGGCACCGCGGTGGCTTCCTCTTTTCTGGCTGGAGTGCCGCTTGTGCCCGGAGCTCTCGCCTCTTGTGGTGGTGCGGGTGGGCGCTGGTCACTTGGCCGGCTCGCTGCTGTCCCGGCGGTGCTTGTCTGCCACCCGGCAGGAGATGCACCCGGGTGGCAGTGCCAGGCGGGTGAGAAGCACCCGGGGCTGCCTCCGCCGTGCCTCCTCCATCAGCTGTCCAGTTTGCATCAAAGGAGGCACGGGGTGCTTGGCTGGCTCGCTGCTGTCCCCGTGATTGTTGTCTGCCACCCGGCAGGAGACGCACCCGGGTGGCAGTGCCAGGCGGGTGAGAACCACCCGGGGCTGCCTCCGCCGTGCCTCCTCCATCAGCTGTCCAGTTTGCATCAAAGGAGGCACGGGGTGCTTGGCTGGCTCGCTGCTGTCCCCGTGGTTGTTGTCTGCCACCCGGCAGGAGACGCACCCGGGTGGCAGTGCCAGGCGGGTGAGAACCACCCGGGGCTGCCTCCGCCGCAGCTCTTCTGTCAGCCGTGCAGTGCAGGGCAAAAGGGGTGCGGGGGCAGCCATGGGGGTCGGCAGTGCCAGGCGGGTGAGAACCACCCGGGGCTGCCTCCGCCGCGCCTCTTCCATCAGATGTGCAGTGCGGGGCGACGGAGGTGCAGGGGCAGCCAGGGCGGTGGGCACAGGCAGCTCCTGGGATGCTGGCTGCCGCCAGAGCGAGTTGCTGAGGAGCCCTGCATCAGGCTGCGTGTCTTTGCTGAGCTCCGCGCTGGCCCTCGGGGAGTCAGGGGCCTCTGTGTTGGCAGAAGAGGAGTCGAGGCTGCTGGAGCCATCTGGGCTCAGTGGCTCCATGGCAGTGATGCGCTGCATCAGCTCTTCCCTTTTGCAGCTGTCCAGTTCTGCCAGCAGCTCGTCAGGATGATTTTCCTCTTCCACGTTCTCAAAGTCTTTGGTCCCCTCGCTTGTGACACCAGGCAGGTCCTGGTTGTGCCGGGGGACCTCCAGAGCACTCGCCGCTTCTGAAAAAGCAAGAACATCCCCCCAGACGATGATGGCAGCCTTCCCACCCCTGCTAGGTGCAGACACCCAGCCGTCACCTCTGTAAACCACAAACTCACCATCAATCCAGGAGAGCAAATGGTCAATTTCCACGTCGTCGTCAAGCCTGTGGGTGCTGGGTGTCTCTTCTGGAAAAGGAAGAAAATCCCCAGTGGGGCAGTGCCGGCTTTCCCACGCCCACTCGGTGCAGACACCCCCCCACCAGCTCTGCTGCCCGCAAACTCACCGTTGTTGATCCACGTGAGCAGCTCATCGATGTCTGCGTCGTCGTACAGGATGCCTGTCTTGGATGTCACTTCTGGAGAAGGAAGAAAATGCCCAGCAATGGGGCAATGCCATCTCTCCCACAGCCACTGGGTGCAAACAACCCCCGCCAGCTCTGTTGCCCCCAGACTCACCGTCGTTGATCCATGCCAGCAGGTCATCGATGTCCTCCGGGATGTCTGCGCTTGTTGTCACTGCTGGAAAAGCAAGAACATCGTCCCCGGTGGGGCAATGCCAGCTTTCCCACAGCCACCCGGTGCGGGCAGCCTGCCGCCCGCTCTGCAGCCCCTGAACTCACCGCCTGATTCCAGCGTCGCAGCGCTGCAGGTGAGCGGAGCCGTGGCGGGGTGGGGGCAGACGTTGGTGGGCGCTGGGTGCCCCTGGTCCTCCGTGAGCACCACGGCGTCTGGAAAGGGCTCCATCGGCGGCTCCCAGCTGGCAGGCAGGGTGCAGGGCGCGGGGAGCACCTGCTGCTGCAGCGGTGGTACCTGCAAAAGAACTGGCGGGGGGCCGGGGCGGCCGGGGGCCTGCAGCAGGCAGGTGCCTGCGGGCTGCGGGGGCTCTGCATGGGACACGGCCCCAGGCCACAGCCCCATCGGCTGCTGGGGCAGCGGCGTCCCTGCCAGCAGGGGATGTCCCCAGCAGTGAGCGGGGGCAGTGGGGGGAGCCATAGCTGGGTGCAGCCCCCCGGGTAGCAGCTGCAGCACCGGGAAGCGCAGCCCCAGAGTTGGGGGCAGGCCCCCAGGTGGCAGCTGACCCAGAGTTGGGGGCAGCCCCCCAGGTGGGAGCTGCGCTGCCCGTCCCCAGACAACTGGTACCCCAGGCCAGACAGAGGCCTGAGGCGCCAGGTAGGTGGCAGTGGGGACCGGGAGGGGTTGGGGTGGTACCGGCATCGGTCCGCGGATGGTGGGCTGCATCCAGGCGGGGTCCGGTGGCGGCACAGTCGCTTGGGTGAAAGTGGCGTCGGGTGTCAGAGGCACCGTCAGCGCTCCTCGAGGGATTCTCTCTGTGGGGAAAGGCCAAAAGGGGCACTGGGCTGAGATCTGGGGCACTGGGGTGGGATCTGGGGCACTGGGGCGGGATCTGGGGCACTGGGGCGGGATCTGGGGCACTGGGGTGGGATCTGGGGCCCTGGGGCCAGCTGAAGCATGGGAGCAGGGGGAGCCTGCTGGCCTTACCTGCCATGACAGCTGGAGAGTGGCAGTTAGGGGAGCCCCTCCCCCCACGGGGGTTCCGTGACCGTTGGGCCCAGCCCCCTTCCCCCAGGCTTGCGATGGTGTGACTTTTCGTACCCAAACATCCTTCCCATCCCATCTCTAACTTTCTATGGTGGACGTTTTCTCCTGGCTTCAAATGTATCTTGGGGCATGGCTGCTGAGGGCAGAACAGGCAGCGTAGTCTTTTCTGCTCTTCCCTCTTCTGTGCTTCCCTTTTCTGCTCTTCTCCTCACGTCGATGAGGAGAAGCCTTTCTCCCTTAGTGTTATCCACTCCTCTTCAGCTCTTCTGCTGGTTTTTTTCCCTCGTATTCTCCCTCCTCTCCTGAGTTTGTACTCCTCTTTGCCGTTCCCCAATAAGCTCCCTTTGCCTTCCAGTAAGGAAAGGAAGGTGCTTGCGAAGCAAAGGCAGGCAGGGGAGTGCAAGCAACCCACATTGCCCCAGTCCAAGATGTCGTTTGTGAACAGCCCGGTTCGGGAGGGGTCTGGGTTAGGGTTAGGGTTAGGGGTTAGGGTTAGGCACATTAGGGTTAGCGTTAGGGTTAGGGTTACGGTCAGGGGTTAGGGGTTAGGGTTAGGGCTAGGGTTAGGGTTAGGGTTAGGGTAGGGTTGGTTTAGGGTCAGGGTTAGAGTTATGTTTAGGGTTAGGGTAGGGTTAGGATTAGGGTTAGGGTTGGGTAAAGGTTAGGGTTAGGGTTATGTTTAGGGTTAGGGTTAGGTTTAGGGTTAGGGTGTGGGTTAGGGCTAGGGTTAGGGCTAGGGAAGGCACATTGGGGTTAGGGTTATGGTTATGGTTAGGGTTAGGGTTAGATTTAGGGTTAGGTTTGGTTTAGGGTTAGGGTTTGGGTTAGGGTTAGGGGGAGGGCTAGGGTTAGGGCTAGGGAAGGCAGATTAGGGTTAGGGTTATGGTTAGGGTTAGGGTTGGGGTTAGGGTTAGGGTTAGAGTTAGGATCAGGCACATAAATTAGGGTTAGGGTTAGGGATAGGGGTTGGGTTAGTGTTAGGGTTATGTTTAGGGTTAAGGTTAGCGTAAGGGTTAGGGTTTCGTTTAGGGTTAGGGCTTGGGTTAGGGATAGGCACCTCAGTTAGGGTTAGGGTTAGGGTTAGTGTTGGGGTAAGGGTAAGGGTTAGGGCTAATGTTAGGGTTAGGTTTAGGGTTAGGGTTAGGGATAGGCACATCAATTGGGGTTAGTGTTAGGGTTAATGTTAGGTTTAGTTTTGGGGTAAATGTAAGGGTTAGGGTTAGGGTTAGGGTTAGGGCTAGGGTTAGGCACATCAATTAGGGTTAGGGTTCGGGATACGGTTAGGGTTAGGTTTAGGGTTAGTATATGGGTTAGGGTAGGGGTAGGTTTAGGGTTAGGGTTAGGCATATTAGGGTTGGGTTTAGGGTTAGGTTTGGTTAGGGTTAGGTTTAGGGTTAGGCACATCAATTCGGGTTAGGGTTATTGTTAGGGTTAGGGTTAGCGTAAGGTTTAGCGTTAGGGTTAGGGTTAGTGTTAGGGTTATTGTTAGGGTTAGGGTTAGGGTAAATATTAGGGTTAGGGTTAGGATTGGGTTAGGGTTAGGGTTAGGTTTAGGGTTTTGGGGTTAGGGTTTGGGTTAGGGTTAGGGTTAGGGTTTTCTTTGTTATTTTTCAAGTTTTCTTTGTTATTTTTCTCTTCTAGAGTTTGCTTTGCTGTTTTTGTTGTTTTTTTTAAATCCTTTGCTATGCAATGATTTTCTTTCCTATTTGCTTTTTCTTTCTGGGTTTCTGTGTGTTCTATGCTTTTTTTTTTTTTTTTTTTCCTTTGGTTTGGTTTGCTTTTTTCTTTAATTTTCTTTGATTGGCATTGCTTTTTATTTCCTTCCTATTTTTTCCTACCATTATTTTGTTTGTTTTTCACAGCTGTGCTTTGCTTTTTCACTTCTTTGCATGGCTCTGCTTGGTTTTTCTCTGCTTTGCCTTGTGTTTCTTTTTCTTTCCTTTTTTTTTTTCTTTCACATTTCTTTGTTTTTCCTGTTTTTTATTGTTTTTGAATTTCCTTTATTTGATTTCTACTATTTTTTTCTTTGCTTTGTGCAGCTTTTAAAATTTATTTTCCCACCTTTTCCAACAATTTCCCACCTTTCCCACGCTTTCCCATTTTTTACCATTAATTCCAAACGTACACTTTTTCCATGTTTTCCCCATGCTTTCCCAACATTTGTCCTACTTCTCCCAACTTTTCCCAAATTCTTTTCTTCTCATTTATTTTTTTTTACTACTTAAGCCAACTCTCCCCACTTTCCTGCTCTGCTTTATGGTTCTGTATGGAGCTGTATGGAGCAGTGGGTTGTGACATGGGCCACGTTCTCCTTCCTTCACTGTGCTGGGTGGTAAAGCACTTTTTTGTTTTGTTTGTTTTGTTTTGTTTGTTTATTTGGGGGGACTGCCATGTTCCAAGCAGTTCTGTTGCTGGCAGTGAGGCTGCAGAGAGGTCGGTCATCTCAGCAGTCATTGTGGGTGTAAGTGCTGCAGCTCTGCAACCGTGTAAGCCATTACTAGTGTGCAGAGACAGACAGGACCCGGAGGGGTTATGGAGAGGATGTAGAGGGGAGGGGACATAGATTGGGCTCCGAAAGAAGATGGAGGGGATATGGAGAAGACTTGGGAGAGGACACAGAGAGGACATAGGTGGGACATGGAGGTGATATAGATGGGACGTGGACTGGATATAGAGAGGTGAGAAGGCAAGGCGGATTGTGGGGATATGGGCACAGGTCAAGGGCCAGATCCCACTCTGCAACCACAGCAAGACGTCAGGGACACAGGCCTGTGGCTGGAGATGGAGCAAGATGGGGGGGGGGGGACATTTTGGAGCCAAAAAAACTCTCAAAATGGGACTTTCTCCCTACCTCGGCCTGCAATGCAGCCACACGACCCAGCCAGCCCTCAGACTCTGATCCTGCTGCTGGACACTGCTGGGTGAGGCCTGGTTCAGTCCTCTCTGTACCTGGGGACTGATGGCTGTGGCTGGGATCGCCCAGAGCCTTCTCCTCTACAGGCTGAGCCACCCAGCTCTCCCAGAATTCCTGTACCCCTTTCCCATCCCTACATTCCCACGCAGTGCTGAATGAGGAGGGAAGGGGATCCTGAAGGGGAGGGTTGAGGCCGGTGGAGGCAAACCTGGGTCAGTGCCCTTTGTGCTGCCCAATTTGACCCGAAAATGGGCACAGGGTCCTGGAGGGGGCGTTGTTGCTGCATGAACGGCCGCAGGCAGACGTGTAGCAAAGTGGATGCAAAACATTTAATATCTTAACGTACAAAAGAGTAAATAAATGACAATATTCCCAACCATTTCCCACCCTAACAATTGTTTCTGATCCCACCCCCTAAGATCCCCACCCCCCAATCAGTTTCTCACCCCCCGCTCCCTCCCACCAGTAGTTCCGTCCCTCTGCAAAAAACTTCCCAGCCCCCCAAACTCCCACCCCAACAATTCCTTCCTCCACATTCCAACAATTTCGGCGTGTGACATTATCAGAGTACAATTTCTCACCCAGGATTGCCACCCCACAAAATTCCCTCCCCCTCCCCACATCCCCAGTGCCAGCAGTTACGGAACCCAATAAATTTTGATGCCAACCATCTCCCACCTCAGACATTTGTCTCCCCAGTCGTTTCCCACCCCCCAAATTCCCACCCCCCAGATTCCCACCCCACGATATCAGAGTACAGCCATTTCATTGCCCACCCCCAGAAGATCCCACCGCCCCAAGAATTCCCACCCCAAATTCCCACCCCCCAACCATTCCCCACCCCAACCGTCCCCCACCCCAAATTCCCACCCCCCAACCATTCCCCACCCCAACCGTCCCCCACCCCAAATTCCCCCCCGCCAGCCATCCCCCACCCTAATATTTGCCACCCCGATAATTCCCACCCCCCCAACCATTTCCCACCCCCCAGCCAGCATTTCCCAGCCCAGAGCTTGGACAGGCCAACACTTTTGCGGTCCATCAGCTTCAGAGTCCCACGTTGCCCCAGTCCAAGATGCCGTTTGTGGACAGCCCAGTTTGGGAGGGGTAGGGCTGGGGCCGGTGCTGGTGGCCCTGGAACACTGCCGCTGCTCTCTGGGTGTCGTGGGGGCCAGAGAGGAGCTCAGGGCTGCAGGGAGCCATACTGGTCGGCTACGGCCACGTCTCCTGCTACACCAAGTGGGCCGGTTTCTTGGTACGCTCCCGCTCGAGCCGCTCTCGGGGTGTGATGGGCACTGAGTCGTCCTGCTGGCCGCCGTGCTGACACAGGCAGCTTCGCCCAGCGCCGGTGTTTGTGGCCTGGAACCTCCTGGCACCGCGGTGGCTTCCTCTTTTCTGGCTGGAGTGCCGCTTGTGCCCGGAGCTCTCGCCTCTTGTGGTGGTGCGGGTGGGCGCTGGTCACTTGGCCGGCTCGCTGCTGTCCCGGCGGTGCTTGTCTGCCACCCGGCAGGAGATGCACCCGGGTGGCAGTGCCAGGCGGGTGAGAAGCACCCGGGGCTGCCTCCGCCGTGCCTCCTCCATCAGCTGTCCAGTTTGCATCAAAGGAGGCACGGGGTGCTTGGCTGGCTCGCTGCTGTCCCCGTGGTTGTTGTCTGCCACCCGGCAGGAGACGCACCCGGGTGGCAGTGCCAGGCGGGTGAGAAGCACCCGGGGCTGCCTCCGCCGTGCCTCCTCCATCAGCTGTCCAGTTTGCATCAAAGGAGGCACGGGGTGCTTGGCTGGCTCGCTGCTGTCCCCGTGGTTGTTGTCTGCCACCCGGCAGGAGACGCACCCGGGTGGCAGTGCCAGGCGGGTGAGAACCACCCGGGGCTGCCTCCGCCGCAGCTCTTCCGTCAGCCGTGCAGTGCAGGGCAAAAGGGGTGCGGGGGCAGCCATGGGGGTCGGCAGTGCCAGGCGGGTGAGAACCACCCGGGGCTGCCTCCGCCGCGCCTCTTCCATCAGATGTGCAGTGCGGGGCGACGGAGGTGCAGGGGCAGCCAGGGCGGTGGGCACAGGCAGCTCCTGGGATGCTGGCTGCCGCCAGAGCGAGTTGCTGAGGAGCCCTGCATCAGGCTGCGTGTCTTTGCTGAGCTCCGCGCTGGCCCTCGGGGAGTCAGGGGCCTCTGTGTTGGCAGAAGAGGAGTCGAGGCTGCTGGAGCCATCTGGGCTCAGTGGCTCCATGGCAGTGATGCGCTGCATCAGCTCTTCCCTTTTGCAGCTGTCCAGTTCTGCCAGCAGCTCGTCAGGATGATTTTCCTCTTCCACGTTCTCAAAGTCTTTGGTCCCCTCGCTTGTGACACCAGGCAGGTCCTGGTTGTGCCGGGGGACCTCCAGAGCACTCGCCGCTTCTGAAAAAGCAAGAACATCCCCCCAGACGATGATGGCAGCCTTCCCACCCCTGCTAGGTGCAGACACCCAGCCGTCACCTCTGTAAACCACAAACTCACCATCAATCCAGGAGAGCAAATGGTCAATTTCCACGTCGTCGTCAAGCCTGTGGGTGCTGGGTGTCTCTTCTGGAAAAGGAAGAAAATCCCCAGTGGGGCAGAGCCGGCTTTCCCACGCCCACTCGGTGCAGACACCCCCCCACCAGCTCTGCTGCCCGCAAACTCACCGTTGTTGATCCACGTGAGCAGCTCATCGATGTCTGCGTCGTCGTACAGGATGCCTGTCTTGGATGTCACTTCTGGAGAAGGAAGAAAATGCCCAGCAATGGGGCAATGCCATCTCTCCCACAGCCACTGGGTGCAAACAACCCCCGCCAGCTCTGTTGCCCCCAGACTCACCGTCGTTGATCCATGCCAGCAGGTCATCGATGTCCTCCGGGATGTCTGCGCTTGTTGTCACTGCTGGAAAAGCAAGAACATCGTCCCCGGTGGGGCAATGCCAGCTTTCCCACAGCCACCCGGTGCGGGCAGCCTGCCACCCGCTCTGCAGCCCCTGAACTCACCGCCTGATTCCAGCGTCGCAGCGCTGCAGGTGAGCGGAGCCGTGGCGGGGTGGGGGCAGACGTTGGTGGGCGCTGGGTGCCCCTGGTCCTCCGTGAGCACCACGGCGTCTGGAAAGGGCTCCATCGGCGGCTCCCAGCTGGCAGGCAGGGTGCAGGGCACGGGGAGCACCTGCTGCTGCAGCGGTGGTACCTGCAAAAGAACTGGCGGGGGGCCGGGGCGGCCGGGGGCCTGCAGCAGGCAGGTGCCTGCGGGCTGCGGGGGCTCTGCATGGGACACGGCCCCAGGCCACAGCCCCATCGGCTGCTGGGGCAGCGGCGTCCCTGCCAGCAGGGGATGTCCCCAGCAGTGAGCGGGGGCAGTGGGGGGAGCCATAGCTGGGTGCAGCCCCCCGGGTAGCAGCTGCAGCACCGGGAAGCGCAGCCCCAGAGTTGGGGGCAGGCCCCCAGGTGGCAGCTGACCCAGAGTTGGGGGCAGCCCCCCAGGTGGGAGCTGCGCTGCCCGTCCCCAGACAGCTGGTACCCCAGGCCAGACAGAGGCCTGAGGCGCCAGGTAGGTGGCAGTGGGGACCGGGAGGGGTTGGGGTGGTACCGGCATCGGTCCGCGGATGGTGGGCTGCATCCAGGCGGGGTCCGGTGGCGGCACAGTCGCTTGGGTGAAAGTGGCGTCGGGTGTCAGAGGCACCGTCAGCGCTCCTCGAGGGATTCTCTCTGTGGGGAAAGGCCAAAAGGGGCACTGGGCTGAGATCTGGGGCACTGGGGTGGGATCTGGGGCACTGGGGCGGGATCTGGGGCACTGGGGCGGGATCTGGGGCACTGGGGTGGGATCTGGGGCCCTGGGGCCAGCTGAAGCATGGGAGCAGGGGGAGCCTGCTGGCCTTACCTGCCATGACAGCTGGAGAGTGGCAGTTAGGGGAGCCCCTCCCCCCACGGGGGTTCCGTGACCGTTGGGCCCAGCCCCCTTCCCCCAGGCTTGCGATGGTGTGACTTTTCGTACCCAAACATCCTTCCCATCCCATCTCTAACTTTCTATGGTGGACGTTTTCTCCTGGCTTCAAATGTATCTTGGGGCATGGCTGCTGAGGGCAGAACAGGCAGCATAGTCTTTTCTGCTCTTCCCTCTTCTGTGCTTCCCTTTTCTGCTCTTCTCCTCACGTCGATGAGGAGAAGCCTTTCTCCCTTAGTGTTATCCACTCCTCTTCAGCTCTTCTGCTGGTTTTTTTCCCTCGTATTCTCCCTCCTCTCCTGAGTTTGTACTCCTCTTTGCCGTTCCCCAATAAGCTCCCTTTGCCTTCCAGTAAGGAAAGGAAGGTGCTTGCGAAGCAAAGGCAGGCAGGGGAGTGCAAGCAACCCACATTGCCCCAGTCCAAGATGTCGTTTGTGAACAGCCCGGTTCGGGAGGGGTCTGGGTTAGGGTTAGGGTTAGGGGTTAGGGTTAGGCACATTAGGGTTAGCGTTAGGGTTAGGGTTACGGTCAGGGGTTAGGGGTTAGGGTTAGGGCTAGGGTTAGGGTTAGGGTTAGGGTAGGGTTGGTTTAGGGTCAGGGTTAGAGTTATGTTTAGGGTTAGGGTAGGGTTAGGATTAGGGTTAGGGTTGGGTAAAGGTTAGGGTTAGGGTTATGTTTAGGGTTAGGGTTAGGTTTAGGGTTAGGGTGTGGGTTAGGGCTAGGGTTAGGGCTAGGGAAGGCACATTGGGGTTAGGGTTATGGTTATGGTTAGGGTTAGGGTTAGATTTAGGGTTAGGTTTGGTTTAGGGTTAGGGTTTGGGTTAGGGTTAGGGGGAGGGCTAGGGTTAGGGCTAGGGAAGGCAGATTAGGGTTAGGGTTATGGTTAGGGTTAGGGTTGGGGTTAGGGTTAGGGTTAGAGTTAGGATTAGGCACATAAATTAGGGTTAGGGTTAGGGATAGGGGTTGGGTTAGTGTTAGGGTTATGTTTAGGGTTAAGGTTAGCGTAAGGGTTAGGGTTTCGTTTAGGGTTAGGGCTTGGGTTAGGGATAGGCACCTCAGTTAGGGTTAGGGTTAGGGTTAGTGTTGGGGTAAGGGTAAGGCTTAGGGCTAATGTTAGGGTTAGGTTTAGGGTTAGGGTTAGGGATAGGCACATCAATTGGGGTTAGTGTTAGGGTTAATGTTAGGTTTAGTTTTGGGGTAAATGTAAGGGTTAGGGTTAGGGTTAGGGTTAGGGCTAGGGTTAGGCACATCAATTAGGGTTAGGGTTCGGGATACGGTTAGGGTTAGGTTTAGGGTTAGTATATGGGTTAGGGTAGGGGTAGGTTTAGGGTTAGGGTTAGGCATATTAGGGTTGGGTTTAGGGTTAGGTTTGGTTAGGGTTAGGTTTAGGGTTAGGCACATCAATTCGGGTTAGGGTTATTGTTAGGGTTAGGGTTAGCGTAAGGTTTAGCGTTAGGGTTAGGGTTAGTGTTAGGGTTATTGTTAGGGTTAGGGTTAGGGTAAATATTAGGGTTAGGGTTAGGATTGGGTTAGGGTTAGGGTTAGGTTTAGGGTTTTGGGGTTAGGGTTTGGGTTAGGGTTAGGGTTAGGGTTTTCTTTGTTATTTTTCAAGTTTTCTTTGTTATTTTTCTCTTCTAGAGTTTGCTTTGCTGTTTTTGTTGTTTTTTTTAAATCCTTTGCTATGCAATGATTTTCTTTCCTATTTGCTTTTTCTTTCTGGGTTTCTGTGTGTTCTATGCTTTTTTTTTTTTTTTTTTCCTTTGGTTTGGTTTGCTTTTTTCTTTAATTTTCTTTGATTGGCATTGCTTTTTATTTCCTTCCTATTTTTTCCTACCATTATTTTGTTTGTTTTTCACAGCTGTGCTTTGCTTTTTCACTTCTTTGCATGGCTCTGCTTGGTTTTTCTCTGCTTTGCCTTGTGTTTCTTTTTCTTTCCTTTTTTTTTTTCTTTCACATTTCTTTGTTTTTCCTGTTTTTTATTGTTTTTGAATTTCCTTTATTTGATTTCTACTATTTTTTTCTTTGCTTTGTGCAGCTTTTAAAATTTATTTTCCCACCTTTTCCAACAATTTCCCACCTTTCCCACGCTTTCCCATTTTTTACCATTAATTCCAAACGTACACTTTTTCCATGTTTTCCCCATGCTTTCCCAACATTTGTCCTACTTCTCCCAACTTTTCCCAAATTCTTTTCTTCTCACTTATTTTTTTTTACTACTTAAGCCAACTCTCCCCACTTTCCTGCTCTGCTTTATGGTTCTGTATGGAGCTGTATGGAGCAGTGGGTTGTGACATGGGCCACGTTCTCCTTCCTTCACTGTGCTGGGTGGTAAAGCACTTTTTTGTTTTGTTTGTTTTGTTTTGTTTGTTTATTTGGGGGGACTGCCATGTTCCAAGCAGTTCTGTTGCTGGCAGTGAGGCTGCAGAGAGGTCGGTCATCTCAGCAGTCATTGTGGGTGTAAGTGCTGCAGCTCTGCAACCGTGTAAGCCATTACTAGTGTGCAGAGACAGACAGGACCCGGAGGGGTTATGGAGAGGATGTAGAGGGGAGGGGACATAGATTGGGCTCCGAAAGAAGATGGAGGGGATATGGAGAAGACTTGGGAGAGGACACAGAGAGGACATAGGTGGGACATGGAGGTGATATAGATGGGACGTGGACTGGATATAGAGAGGTGAGAAGGCAAGGCGGATTGTGGGGATATGGGCACAGGTCAAGGGCCAGATCCCACTCTGCAACCACAGCAAGACGTCAGGGACACAGGCCTGTGGCTGGAGATGGAGCAAGATGGGGGGGGGGGGACATTTTGGAGCCAAAAAAACTCTCAAAATGGGACTTTCTCCCTACCTCGGCCTGCAATGCAGCCACACGACCCAGCCAGCCCTCAGACTCTGATCCTGCTGCTGGACACTGCTGGGTGAGGCCTGGTTCAGTCCTCTCTGTACCTGGGGACTGATGGCTGTGGCTGGGATCGCCCAGAGCCTTCTCCTCTACAGGCTGAGCCACCCAGCTCTCCCAGAATTCCTGTACCCCTTTCCCATCCCTACATTCCCACGCAGTGCTGAATGAGGAGGGAAGGGGATCCTGAAGGGGAGGGTTGAGGCCGGTGGAGGCAAACCTGGGTCAGTGCCCTTTGTGCTGCCCAATTTGACCCGAAAATGGGCACAGGGTCCTGGAGGGGGCGTTGTTGCTGCATGAACGGCCGCAGGCAGACGTGTAGCAAAGTGGATGCAAAACATTTAATATCTTAACGTACAAAAGAGTAAATAAATGACAATATTCCCAACCATTTCCCACCCTAACAATTGTTTCTGATCCCACCCCCTAAGATCCCCACCCCCCAATCAGTTTCTCACCCCCCGCTCCCTCCCACCAGTAGTTCCGTCCCTCTGCAAAAAACTTCCCAGCCCCCCAAACTCCCACCCCAACAATTCCTTCCTCCACATTCCAACAATTTCGGCGTGTGACATTATCAGAGTACAATTTCTCACCCAGGATTGCCACCCCACAAAATTCCCTCCCCCTCCCCACATCCCCAGTGCCAGCAGTTACGGAACCCAATAAATTTTGATGCCAACCATCTCCCACCTCAGACATTTGTCTCCCCAGTCGTTTCCCACCCCCCAAATTCCCACCCCCCAGATTCCCACCCCACGATATCAGAGTACAGCCATTTCATTGCCCACCCCCAGAAGATCCCACCGCCCCAAGAATTCCCACCCCAAATTCCCACCCCCCAACCATTCCCCACCCCAACCGTCCCCCACCCCAAATTCCCACCCCCCAACCATTCCCCACCCCAACCGTCCCCCACCCCAAATTCCCCCCCGCCAGCCATCCCCCACCCTAATATTTGCCACCCCGATAATTCCCACCCCCCCAACCATTTCCCACCCCCCAGCCAGCATTTCCCAGCCCAGAGCTTGGACAGGCCAACACTTTTGCGGTCCATCAGCTTCAGAGTCCCACGTTGCCCCAGTCCAAGATGCTGTTTGTGGACAGCCCAGTTTGGGAGGGGTAGGGCTGGGGCCGGTGCTGGTGGCCCTGGAACACTGCCGCTGCTCTCTGGGTGTCGTGGGGGCCAGAGAGGAGCTCAGGGCTGCAGGGAGCCATACTGGTCGGCTACGGCCACGTCTCCTGCTACACCAAGTGGGCCGGTTTCTTGGTACGCTCCCGCTCGAGCCGCTCTCGGGGTGTGATGGGCACTGAGTCGTCCTGCTGGCCGCCGTGCTGACACAGGCAGCTTCGCCCAGCGCCGGTGTTTGTGGCCTGGAACCTCCTGGCACCGCGGTGGCTTCCTCTTTTCTGGCTGGAGTGCCGCTTGTGCCCGGAGCTCTCGCCTCTTGTGGTGGTGCGGGTGGGCGCTGGTCACTTGGCCGGCTCGCTGCTGTCCCGGCGGTGCTTGTCTGCCACCCGGCAGGAGATGCACCCGGGTGGCAGTGCCAGGCGGGTGAGAAGCACCCGGGGCTGCCTCCGCCGTGCCTCCTCCATCAGCTGTCCAGTTTGCATCAAAGGAGGCACGGGGTGCTTGGCTGGCTCGCTGCTGTCCCCGTGATTGTTGTCTGCCACCCGGCAGGAGACGCACCCGGGTGGCAGTGCCAGGCGGGTGAGAAGCACCCGGGGCTGCCTCCGCCGTGCCTCCTCCATCAGCTGTCCAGTTTGCATCAAAGGAGGCACGGGGTGCTTGGCTGGCTCGCTGCTGTCCCCGTGGTTGTTGTCTGCCACCCGGCAGGAGACGCACCCGGGTGGCAGTGCCAGGCGGGTGAGAACCACCCGGGGCTGCCTCCGCCGCAGCTCTTCCGTCAGCCGTGCAGTGCAGGGCAAAAGGGGTGCGGGGGCAGCCATGGGGGTCGGCAGTGCCAGGCGGGTGAGAACCACCCGGGGCTGCCTCCGCCGCGCCTCTTCCATCAGATGTGCAGTGCGGGGCGACGGAGGTGCAGGGGCAGCCAGGGCGGTGGGCACAGGCAGCTCCTGGGATGCTGGCTGCCGCCAGAGCGAGTTGCTGAGGAGCCCTGCATCAGGCTGCGTGTCTTTGCTGAGCTCCGCGCTGGCCCTCGGGGAGTCAGGGGCCTCTGTGTTGGCAGAAGAGGAGTCGAGGCTGCTGGAGCCATCTGGGCTCAGTGGCTCCATGGCAGTGATGCGCTGCATCAGCTCTTCCCTTTTGCAGCTGTCCAGTTCTGCCAGCAGCTCGTCAGGATGATTTTCCTCTTCCACGTTCTCAAAGTCTTTGGTCCCCTCGCTTGTGACACCAGGCAGGTCCTGGTTGTGCCGGGGGACCTCCAGAGCACTCGCCGCTTCTGAAAAAGCAAGAACATCCCCCCAGACGATGATGGCAGCCTTCCCACCCCTGCTAGGTGCAGACACCCAGCCGTCACCTCTGTAAACCACAAACTCACCATCAATCCAGGAGAGCAAATGGTCAATTTCCACGTCGTCGTCAAGCCTGTGGGTGCTGGGTGTCTCTTCTGGAAAAGGAAGAAAATCCCCAGTGGGGCAGTGCCGGCTTTCCCACGCCCACTCGGTGCAGACACCCCCCCACCAGCTCTGCTGCCCGCAAACTCACCGTTGTTGATCCACGTGAGCAGCTCATCGATGTCTGCGTCGTCGTACAGGATGCCTGTCTTGGATGTCACTTCTGGAGAAGGAAGAAAATGCCCAGCAATGGGGCAATGCCATCTCTCCCACAGCCACTGGGTGCAAACAACCCCCGCCAGCTCTGTTGCCCCCAGACTCACCGTCGTTGATCCATGCCAGCAGGTCATCGATGTCCTCCGGGATGTCTGCGCTTGTTGTCACTGCTGGAAAAGCAAGAACATCGTCCCCGGTGGGGCAATGCCAGCTTTCCCACAGCCACCCGGTGCGGGCAGCCTGCCGCCCGCTCTGCAGCCCCTGAACTCACCGCCTGATTCCAGCGTCGCAGCGCTGCAGGTGAGCGGAGCCGTGGCGGGGTGGGGGCAGACGTTGGTGGGCGCTGGGTGCCCCTGGTCCTCCGTGAGCACCACGGCGTCTGGAAAGGGCTCCATCGGCGGCTCCCAGCTGGCAGGCAGGGTGCAGGGCACGGGGAGCACCTGCTGCTGCAGCGGTGGTACCTGCAAAAGAACTGGCGGGGGGCCGGGGCGGCCGGGGGCCTGCAGCAGGCAGGTGCCTGCGGGCTGCGGGGGCTCTGCATGGGACACGGCCCCAGGCCACAGCCCCATCGGCTGCTGGGGCAGCGGCGTCCCTGCCAGCAGGGGATGTCCCCAGCAGTGAGCGGGGGCAGTGGGGGGAGCCATAGCTGGGTGCAGCCCCCCGGGTAGCAGCTGCAGCACCGGGAAGCGCAGCCCCAGAGTTGGGGGCAGGCCCCCAGGTGGCAGCTGACCCAGAGTTGGGGGCAGCCCCCCAGGTGGGAGCTGCGCTGCCCGTCCCCAGACAGCTGGTACCCCAGGCCAGACAGAGGCCTGAGGCGCCAGGTAGGTGGCAGTGGGGACCGGGAGGGGTTGGGGTGGTACCGGCATCGGTCCGCGGATGGTGGGCTGCATCCAGGCGGGGTCCGGTGGCGGCACAGTCGCTTGGGTGAAAGTGGCGTCGGGTGTCAGAGGCACCGTCAGCGCTCCTCGAGGGATTCTCTCTGTGGGGAAAGGCCAAAAGGGGCACTGGGCTGAGATCTGGGGCACTGGGGTGGGATCTGGGGCACTGGGGCGGGATCTGGGGCACTGGGGCGGGATCTGGGGCACTGGGGTGGGATCTGGGGCCCTGGGGCCAGCTGAAGCATGGGAGCAGGGGGAGCCTGCTGGCCTTACCTGCCATGACAGCTGGAGAGTGGCAGTTAGGGGAGCCCCTCCCCCCACGGGGGTTCCGTGACCGTTGGGCCCAGCCCCCTCCCCCCAGGCTTGCGATGGTGTGACTTTTCGTACCCAAACATCCTTCCCATCCCATCTCTAACTTTCTATGGTGGACGTTTTCTCCTGGCTTCAAATGTATCTTGGGGCATGGCTGCTGAGGGCAGAACAGGCAGCGTAGTCTTTTCTGCTCTTCCCTCTTCTGTGCTTCCCTTTTCTGCTCTTCTCCTCACGTCGATGAGGAGAAGCCTTTCTCCCTTAGTGTTATCCACTCCTCTTCAGCTCTTCTGCTGGTTTTTTTCCCTCGTATTCTCCCTCCTCTCCTGAGTTTGTACTCCTCTTTGCCGTTCCCCAATAAGCTCCCTTTGCCTTCCAGTAAGGAAAGGAAGGTGCTTGCGAAGCAAAGGCAGGCAGGGGAGTGCAAGCAACCCACATTGCCCCAGTCCAAGATGTCGTTTGTGAACAGCCCGGTTCGGGAGGGGTCTGGGTTAGGGTTAGGGTTAGGGGTTAGGGTTAGGCACATTAGGGTTAGCGTTAGGGTTAGGGTTACGGTCAGGGGTTAGGGGTTAGGGTTAGGGCTAGGGTTAGGGTTAGGGTTAGGGTAGGGTTGGTTTAGGGTCAGGGTTAGAGTTATGTTTAGGGTTAGGGTAGGGTTAGGATTAGGGTTAGGGTTGGGTAAAGGTTAGGGTTAGGGTTATGTTTAGGGTTAGGGTTAGGTTTAGGGTTAGGGTGTGGGTTAGGGCTAGGGTTAGGGCTAGGGAAGGCACATTGGGGTTAGGGTTATGGTTATGGTTAGGGTTAGGGTTAGATTTAGGGTTAGGTTTGGTTTAGGGTTAGGGTTTGGGTTAGGGTTAGGGGGAGGGCTAGGGTTAGGGCTAGGGAAGGCAGATTAGGGTTAGGGTTATGGTTAGGGTTAGGGTTGGGGTTAGGGTTAGGGTTAGAGTTAGGATTAGGCACATAAATTAGGGTTAGGGTTAGGGATAGGGGTTGGGTTAGTGTTAGGGTTATGTTTAGGGTTAAGGTTAGCGTAAGGGTTAGGGTTTCGTTTAGGGTTAGGGCTTGGGTTAGGGATAGGCACCTCAGTTAGGGTTAGGGTTAGGGTTAGTGTTGGGGTAAGGGTAAGGGTTAGGGCTAATGTTAGGGTTAGGTTTAGGGTTAGGGTTAGGGATAGGCACATCAATTGGGGTTAGTGTTAGGGTTAATGTTAGGTTTAGTTTTGGGGTAAATGTAAGGGTTAGGGTTAGGGTTAGGGTTAGGGCTAGGGTTAGGCACATCAATTAGGGTTAGGGTTCGGGATACGGTTAGGGTTAGGTTTAGGGTTAGTATATGGGTTAGGGTAGGGGTAGGTTTAGGGTTAGGGTTAGGCATATTAGGGTTGGGTTTAGGGTTAGGTTTGGTTAGGGTTAGGTTTAGGGTTAGGCACATCAATTCGGGTTAGGGTTATTGTTAGGGTTAGGGTTAGCGTAAGGTTTAGCGTTAGGGTTAGGGTTAGTGTTAGGGTTATTGTTAGGGTTAGGGTTAGGGTAAATATTAGGGTTAGGGTTAGGATTGGGTTAGGGTTAGGGTTAGGTTTAGGGTTTTGGGGTTAGGGTTTGGGTTAGGGTTAGGGTTAGGGTTTTCTTTGTTATTTTTCAAGTTTTCTTTGTTATTTTTCTCTTCTAGAGTTTGCTTTGCTGTTTTTGTTGTTTTTTTTAAATCCTTTGCTATGCAATGATTTTCTTTCCTATTTGCTTTTTCTTTCTGGGTTTCTGTGTGTTCTATGCTTTTTTTTTTTTTTTTTTCCTTTGGTTTGGTTTGCTTTTTTCTTTAATTTTCTTTGATTGGCATTGCTTTTTATTTCCTTCCTATTTTTTCCTACCATTATTTTGTTTGTTTTTCACAGCTGTGCTTTGCTTTTTCACTTCTTTGCATGGCTCTGCTTGGTTTTTCTCTGCTTTGCCTTGTGTTTCTTTTTCTTTCCTTTTTTTTTTTCTTTCACATTTCTTTGTTTTTCCTGTTTTTTATTGTTTTTGAATTTCCTTTATTTGATTTCTACTATTTTTTTCTTTGCTTTGTGCAGCTTTTAAAATTTATTTTCCCACCTTTTCCAACAATTTCCCACCTTTCCCACGCTTTCCCATTTTTTACCATTAATTCCAAACGTACACTTTTTCCATGTTTTCCCCATGCTTTCCCAACATTTGTCCTACTTCTCCCAACTTTTCCCAAATTCTTTTCTTCTCATTTATTTTTTTTTACTACTTAAGCCAACTCTCCCCACTTTCCTGCTCTGCTTTATGGTTCTGTATGGAGCTGTATGGAGCAGTGGGTTGTGACATGGGCCACGTTCTCCTTCCTTCACTGTGCTGGGTGGTAAAGCACTTTTTTGTTTTGTTTGTTTTGTTTTGTTTGTTTATTTGGGGGGACTGCCATGTTCCAAGCAGTTCTGTTGCTGGCAGTGAGGCTGCAGAGAGGTCGGTCATCTCAGCAGTCATTGTGGGTGTAAGTGCTGCAGCTCTGCAACCGTGTAAGCCATTACTAGTGTGCAGAGACAGACAGGACCCGGAGGGGTTATGGAGAGGATGTAGAGGGGAGGGGACATAGATTGGGCTCCGAAAGAAGATGGAGGGGATATGGAGAAGACTTGGGAGAGGACACAGAGAGGACATAGGTGGGACATGGAGGTGATATAGATGGGACGTGGACTGGATATAGAGAGGTGAGAAGGCAAGGCGGATTGTGGGGATATGGGCACAGGTCAAGGGCCAGATCCCACTCTGCAACCACAGCAAGACGTCAGGGACACAGGCCTGTGGCTGGAGATGGAGCAAGATGGGGGGGGGGGGGACATTTTGGAGCCAAAAAAACTCTCAAAATGGGACTTTCTCCCTACCTCGGCCTGCAATGCAGCCACACGACCCAGCCAGCCCTCAGACTCTGATCCTGCTGCTGGACACTGCTGGGTGAGGCCTGGTTCAGTCCTCTCTGTACCTGGGGACTGATGGCTGTGGCTGGGATCGCCCAGAGCCTTCTCCTCTACAGGCTGAGCCACCCAGCTCTCCCAGAATTCCTGTACCCCTTTCCCATCCCTACATTCCCACGCAGTGCTGAATGAGGAGGGAAGGGGATCCTGAAGGGGAGGGTTGAGGCCGGTGGAGGCAAACCTGGGTCAGTGCCCTTTGTGCTGCCCAATTTGACCCGAAAATGGGCACAGGGTCCTGGAGGGGGCGTTGTTGCTGCATGAACGGCCGCAGGCAGACGTGTAGCAAAGTGGATGCAAAACATTTAATATCTTAACGTACAAAAGAGTAAATAAATGACAATATTCCCAACCATTTCCCACCCTAACAATTGTTTCTGATCCCACCCCCTAAGATCCCCACCCCCCAATCAGTTTCTCACCCCCCGCTCCCTCCCACCAGTAGTTCCGTCCCTCTGCAAAAAACTTCCCAGCCCCCCAAACTCCCACCCCAACAATTCCTTCCTCCACATTCCAACAATTTCGGCGTGTGACATTATCAGAGTACAATTTCTCACCCAGGATTGCCACCCCACAAAATTCCCTCCCCCTCCCCACATCCCCAGTGCCAGCAGTTACGGAACCCAATAAATTTTGATGCCAACCATCTCCCACCTCAGACATTTGTCTCCCCAGTCGTTTCCCACCCCCCAAATTCCCACCCCCCAGATTCCCACCCCACGATATCAGAGTACAGCCATTTCATTGCCCACCCCCAGAAGATCCCACCGCCCCAAGAATTCCCACCCCAAATTCCCACCCCCCAACCATTCCCCACCCCAACCGTCCCCCACCCCAAATTCCCACCCCCCAACCATTCCCCACCCCAACCGTCCCCCACCCCAAATTCCCCCCCGCCAGCCATCCCCCACCCTAATATTTGCCACCCCGATAATTCCCACCCCCCCAACCATTTCCCACCCCCCAGCCAGCATTTCCCAGCCCAGAGCTTGGACAGGCCAACACTTTTGCGGTCCATCAGCTTCAGAGTCCCACGTTGCCCCAGTCCAAGATGCTGTTTGTGGACAGCCCAGTTTGGGAGGGGTAGGGCTGGGGCCGGTGCTGGTGGCCCTGGAACACTGCCGCTGCTCTCTGGGTGTCGTGGGGGCCAGAGAGGAGCTCAGGGCTGCAGGGAGCCATACTGGTCGGCTACGGCCACGTCTCCTGCTACACCAAGTGGGCCGGTTTCTTGGTACGCTCCCGCTCGAGCCGCTCTCGGGGTGTGATGGGCACTGAGTCGTCCTGCTGGCCGCCGTGCTGACACAGGCAGCTTCGCCCAGCGCCGGTGTTTGTGGCCTGGAACCTCCTGGCACCGCGGTGGCTTCCTCTTTTCTGGCTGGAGTGCCGCTTGTGCCCGGAGCTCTCGCCTCTTGTGGTGGTGCGGGTGGGCGCTGGTCACTTGGCCGGCTCGCTGCTGTCCCGGCGGTGCTTGTCTGCCACCCGGCAGGAGATGCACCCGGGTGGCAGTGCCAGGCGGGTGAGAAGCACCCGGGGCTGCCTCCGCCGTGCCTCCTCCATCAGCTGTCCAGTTTGCATCAAAGGAGGCACGGGGTGCTTGGCTGGCTCGCTGCTGTCCCCGTGATTGTTGTCTGCCACCCGGCAGGAGACGCACCCGGGTGGCAGTGCCAGGCGGGTGAGAAGCACCCGGGGCTGCCTCCGCCGTGCCTCCTCCATCAGCTGTCCAGTTTGCATCAAAGGAGGCACGGGGTGCTTGGCTGGCTCGCTGCTGTCCCCGTGGTTGTTGTCTGCCACCCGGCAGGAGACGCACCCGGGTGGCAGTGCCAGGCGGGTGAGAACCACCCGGGGCTGCCTCCGCCGCAGCTCTTCCGTCAGCCGTGCAGTGCAGGGCAAAAGGGGTGCGGGGGCAGCCATGGGGGTCGGCAGTGCCAGGCGGGTGAGAACCACCCGGGGCTGCCTCCGCCGCGCCTCTTCCATCAGATGTGCAGTGCGGGGCGACGGAGGTGCAGGGGCAGCCAGGGCGGTGGGCACAGGCAGCTCCTGGGATGCTGGCTGCCGCCAGAGCGAGTTGCTGAGGAGCCCTGCATCAGGCTGCGTGTCTTTGCTGAGCTCCGCGCTGGCCCTCGGGGAGTCAGGGGCCTCTGTGTTGGCAGAAGAGGAGTCGAGGCTGCTGGAGCCATCTGGGCTCAGTGGCTCCATGGCAGTGATGCGCTGCATCAGCTCTTCCCTTTTGCAGCTGTCCAGTTCTGCCAGCAGCTCGTCAGGATGATTTTCCTCTTCCACGTTCTCAAAGTCTTTGGTCCCCTCGCTTGTGACACCAGGCAGGTCCTGGTTGTGCCGGGGGACCTCCAGAGCACTCGCCGCTTCTGAAAAAGCAAGAACATCCCCCCAGACGATGATGGCAGCCTTCCCACCCCTGCTAGGTGCAGACACCCAGCCGTCACCTCTGTAAACCACAAACTCACCATCAATCCAGGAGAGCAAATGGTCAATTTCCACGTCGTCGTCAAGCCTGTGGGTGCTGGGTGTCTCTTCTGGAAAAGGAAGAAAATCCCCAGTGGGGCAGTGCCGGCTTTCCCACGCCCACTCGGTGCAGACACCCCCCCACCAGCTCTGCTGCCCGCAAACTCACCGTTGTTGATCCACGTGAGCAGCTCATCGATGTCTGCGTCGTCGTACAGGATGCCTGTCTTGGATGTCACTTCTGGAGAAGGAAGAAAATGCCCAGCAATGGGGCAATGCCATCTCTCCCACAGCCACTGGGTGCAAACAACCCCCGCCAGCTCTGTTGCCCCCAGACTCACCGTCGTTGATCCATGCCAGCAGGTCATCGATGTCCTCCGGGATGTCTGCGCTTGTTGTCACTGCTGGAAAAGCAAGAACATCGTCCCCGGTGGGGCAATGCCAGCTTTCCCACAGCCACCCGGTGCGGGCAGCCTGCCGCCCGCTCTGCAGCCCCTGAACTCACCGCCTGATTCCAGCGTCGCAGCGCTGCAGGTGAGCGGAGCCGTGGCGGGGTGGGGGCAGACGTTGGTGGGCGCTGGGTGCCCCTGGTCCTCCGTGAGCACCACGGCGTCTGGAAAGGGCTCCATCGGCGGCTCCCAGCTGGCAGGCAGGGTGCAGGGCACGGGGAGCACCTGCTGCTGCAGCGGTGGTACCTGCAAAAGAACTGGCGGGGGGCCGGGGCGGCCGGGGGCCTGCAGCAGGCAGGTGCCTGCGGGCTGCGGGGGCTCTGCATGGGACACGGCCCCAGGCCACAGCCCCATCGGCTGCTGGGGCAGCGGCGTCCCTGCCAGCAGGGGATGTCCCCAGCAGTGAGCGGGGGCAGTGGGGGGAGCCATAGCTGGGTGCAGCCCCCCGGGTAGCAGCTGCAGCACCGGGAAGCGCAGCCCCAGAGTTGGGGGCAGGCCCCCAGGTGGCAGCTGACCCAGAGTTGGGGGCAGCCCCCCAGGTGGGAGCTGCGCTGCCCGTCCCCAGACAGCTGGTACCCCAGGCCAGACAGAGGCCTGAGGCGCCAGGTAGGTGGCAGTGGGGACCGGGAGGGGTTGGGGTGGTACCGGCATCGGTCCGCGGATGGTGGGCTGCATCCAGGCGGGGTCCGGTGGCGGCACAGTCGCTTGGGTGAAAGTGGCGTCGGGTGTCAGAGGCACCGTCAGCGCTCCTCGAGGGATTCTCTCTGTGGGGAAAGGCCAAAAGGGGCACTGGGCTGAGATCTGGGGCACTGGGGTGGGATCTGGGGCACTGGGGCGGGATCTGGGGCACTGGGGCGGGATCTGGGGCACTGGGGTGGGATCTGGGGCCCTGGGGCCAGCTGAAGCATGGGAGCAGGGGGAGCCTGCTGGCCTTACCTGCCATGACAGCTGGAGAGTGGCAGTTAGGGGAGCCCCTCCCCCCACGGGGGTTCCGTGACCGTTGGGCCCAGCCCCCTTCCCCCAGGCTTGCGATGGTGTGACTTTTCGTACCCAAACATCCTTCCCATCCCATCTCTAACTTTCTATGGTGGACGTTTTCTCCTGGCTTCAAATGTATCTTGGGGCATGGCTGCTGAGGGCAGAACAGGCAGCGTAGTCTTTTCTGCTCTTCCCTCTTCTGTGCTTCCCTTTTCTGCTCTTCTCCTCACGTCGATGAGGAGAAGCCTTTCTCCCTTAGTGTTATCCACTCCTCTTCAGCTCTTCTGCTGGTTTTTTTCCCTCGTATTCTCCCTCCTCTCCTGAGTTTGTACTCCTCTTTGCCGTTCCCCAATAAGCTCCCTTTGCCTTCCAGTAAGGAAAGGAAGGTGCTTGCGAAGCAAAGGCAGGCAGGGGAGTGCAAGCAACCCACATTGCCCCAGTCCAAGATGTCGTTTGTGAACAGCCCGGTTCGGGAGGGGTCTGGGTTAGGGTTAGGGTTAGGGGTTAGGGTTAGGCACATTAGGGTTAGCGTTAGGGTTAGGGTTACGGTCAGGGGTTAGGGGTTAGGGTTAGGGCTAGGGTTAGGGTTAGGGTTAGGGTAGGGTTGGTTTAGGGTCAGGGTTAGAGTTATGTTTAGGGTTAGGGTAGGGTTAGGATTAGGGTTAGGGTTGGGTAAAGGTTAGGGTTAGGGTTATGTTTAGGGTTAGGGTTAGGTTTAGGGTTAGGGTGTGGGTTAGGGCTAGGGTTAGGGCTAGGGAAGGCACATTGGGGTTAGGGTTATGGTTATGGTTAGGGTTAGGGTTAGATTTAGGGTTAGGTTTGGTTTAGGGTTAGGGTTTGGGTTAGGGTTAGGGGGAGGGCTAGGGTTAGGGCTAGGGAAGGCAGATTAGGGTTAGGGTTATGGTTAGGGTTAGGGTTGGGGTTAGGGTTAGGGTTAGAGTTAGGATTAGGCACATAAATTAGGGTTAGGGTTAGGGATAGGGGTTGGGTTAGTGTTAGGGTTATGTTTAGGGTTAAGGTTAGCGTAAGGGTTAGGGTTTCGTTTAGGGTTAGGGCTTGGGTTAGGGATAGGCACCTCAGTTAGGGTTAGGGTTAGGGTTAGTGTTGGGGTAAGGGTAAGGGTTAGGGCTAATGTTAGGGTTAGGTTTAGGGTTAGGGTTAGGGATAGGCACATCAATTGGGGTTAGTGTTAGGGTTAATGTTAGGTTTAGTTTTGGGGTAAATGTAAGGGTTAGGGTTAGGGTTAGGGTTAGGGCTAGGGTTAGGCACATCAATTAGGGTTAGGGTTCGGGATACGGTTAGGGTTAGGTTTAGGGTTAGTATATGGGTTAGGGTAGGGGTAGGTTTAGGGTTAGGGTTAGGCATATTAGGGTTGGGTTTAGGGTTAGGTTTGGTTAGGGTTAGGTTTAGGGTTAGGCACATCAATTCGGGTTAGGGTTATTGTTAGGGTTAGGGTTAGCGTAAGGTTTAGCGTTAGGGTTAGGGTTAGTGTTAGGGTTATTGTTAGGGTTAGGGTTAGGGTAAATATTAGGGTTAGGGTTAGGATTGGGTTAGGGTTAGGGTTAGGTTTAGGGTTTTGGGGTTAGGGTTTGGGTTAGGGTTAGGGTTAGGGTTTTCTTTGTTATTTTTCAAGTTTTCTTTGTTATTTTTCTCTTCTAGAGTTTGCTTTGCTGTTTTTGTTGTTTTTTTTAAATCCTTTGCTATGCAATGATTTTCTTTCCTATTTGCTTTTTCTTTCTGGGTTTCTGTGTGTTCTATGCTTTTTTTTTTTTTTTTTTTTTCCTTTGGTTTGGTTTGCTTTTTTCTTTAATTTTCTTTGATTGGCATTGCTTTTTATTTCCTTCCTATTTTTTCCTACCATTATTTTGTTTGTTTTTCACAGCTGTGCTTTGCTTTTTCACTTCTTTGCATGGCTCTGCTTGGTTTTTCTCTGCTTTGCCTTGTGTTTCTTTTTCTTTCCTTTTTTTTTTTCTTTCACATTTCTTTGTTTTTCCTGTTTTTTATTGTTTTTGAATTTCCTTTATTTGATTTCTACTATTTTTTTCTTTGCTTTGTGCAGCTTTTAAAATTTATTTTCCCACCTTTTCCAACAATTTCCCACCTTTCCCACGCTTTCCCATTTTTTACCATTAATTCCAAACGTACACTTTTTCCATGTTTTCCCCATGCTTTCCCAACATTTGTCCTACTTCTCCCAACTTTTCCCAAATTCTTTTCTTCTCATTTATTTTTTTTTACTACTTAAGCCAACTCTCCCCACTTTCCTGCTCTGCTTTATGGTTCTGTATGGAGCTGTATGGAGCAGTGGGTTGTGACATGGGCCACGTTCTCCTTCCTTCACTGTGCTGGGTGGTAAAGCACTTTTTTGTTTTGTTTGTTTTGTTTTGTTTGTTTATTTGGGGGGACTGCCATGTTCCAAGCAGTTCTGTTGCTGGCAGTGAGGCTGCAGAGAGGTCGGTCATCTCAGCAGTCATTGTGGGTGTAAGTGCTGCAGCTCTGCAACCGTGTAAGCCATTACTAGTGTGCAGAGACAGACAGGACCCGGAGGGGTTATGGAGAGGATGTAGAGGGGAGGGGACATAGATTGGGCTCCGAAAGAAGATGGAGGGGATATGGAGAAGACTTGGGAGAGGACACAGAGAGGACATAGGTGGGACATGGAGGTGATATAGATGGGACGTGGACTGGATATAGAGAGGTGAGAAGGCAAGGCGGATTGTGGGGATATGGGCACAGGTCAAGGGCCAGATCCCACTCTGCAACCACAGCAAGACGTCAGGGACACAGGCCTGTGGCTGGAGATGGAGCAAGATGGGGGGGGGGGGACATTTTGGAGCCAAAAAAACTCTCAAAATGGGACTTTCTCCCTACCTCGGCCTGCAATGCAGCCACACGACCCAGCCAGCCCTCAGACTCTGATCCTGCTGCTGGACACTGCTGGGTGAGGCCTGGTTCAGTCCTCTCTGTACCTGGGGACTGATGGCTGTGGCTGGGATCGCCCAGAGCCTTCTCCTCTACAGGCTGAGCCACCCAGCTCTCCCAGAATTCCTGTACCCCTTTCCCATCCCTACATTCCCACGCAGTGCTGAATGAGGAGGGAAGGGGATCCTGAAGGGGAGGGTTGAGGCCGGTGGAGGCAAACCTGGGTCAGTGCCCTTTGTGCTGCCCAATTTGACCCGAAAATGGGCACAGGGTCCTGGAGGGGGCGTTGTTGCTGCATGAACGGCCGCAGGCAGACGTGTAGCAAAGTGGATGCAAAACATTTAATATCTTAACGTACAAAAGAGTAAATAAATGACAATATTCCCAACCATTTCCCACCCTAACAATTGTTTCTGATCCCACCCCCTAAGATCCCCACCCCCCAATCAGTTTCTCACCCCCCGCTCCCTCCCACCAGTAGTTCCGTCCCTCTGCAAAAAACTTCCCAGCCCCCCAAACTCCCACCCCAACAATTCCTTCCTCCACATTCCAACAATTTCGGCGTGTGACATTATCAGAGTACAATTTCTCACCCAGGATTGCCACCCCACAAAATTCCCTCCCCCTCCCCACATCCCCAGTGCCAGCAGTTACGGAACCCAATAAATTTTGATGCCAACCATCTCCCACCTCAGACATTTGTCTCCCCAGTCGTTTCCCACCCCCCAAATTCCCACCCCCCAGATTCCCACCCCACGATATCAGAGTACAGCCATTTCATTGCCCACCCCCAGAAGATCCCACCGCCCCAAGAATTCCCACCCCAAATTCCCACCCCCCAACCATTCCCCACCCCAACCGTCCCCCACCCCAAATTCCCACCCCCCAACCATTCCCCACCCCAACCGTCCCCCACCCCAAATTCCCCCCCGCCAGCCATCCCCCACCCTAATATTTGCCACCCCGATAATTCCCACCCCCCCAACCATTTCCCACCCCCCAGCCAGCATTTCCCAGCCCAGAGCTTGGACAGTCCAACACTTTTGCGGTCCATCAGCTTCAGAGTCCCACGTTGCCCCAGTCCAAGATGCCGTTTGTGGACAGCCCAGTTTGGGAGGGGTAGGGCTGGGGCCGGTGCTGGTGGCCCTGGAACACTGCCGCTGCTCTCTGGGTGTCGTGGGGGCCAGAGAGGAGCTCAGGGCTGCAGGGAGCCATACTGGTCGGCTACGGCCACGTCTCCTGCTACACCAAGTGGGCCGGTTTCTTGGTACGCTCCCGCTCGAGCCGCTCTCGGGGTGTGATGGGCACTGAGTCGTCCTGCTGGCCGCCGTGCTGACACAGGCAGCTTCGCCCAGCGCCGGTGTTTGTGGCCTGGAACCTCCTGGCACCGCGGTGGCTTCCTCTTTTCTGGCTAGAGTGCCGCTTGTGCCCGGAGCTCTCGCCTCTTGTGGTGGTGCAGGTGGGCGCTGGTCACTTGGCCGGCTCGCTGCTGTCCCGGCGGTGCTTGTCTGCCACCCGGCAGGAGATGCACCCGGGTGGCAGTGCCAGGCGGGTGAGAAGCACCCGGGGCTGCCTCCGCCGTGCCTCCTCCATCAGCTGTCCAGTTTGCATCAAAGGAGGCACGGGGTGCTTGGCTGGCTCGCTGCTGTCCCCGTGGTTGTTGTCTGCCACCCGGCAGGAGACGCACCCGGGTGGCAGTGCCAGGCGGGTGAGAAGCACCCGGGGCTGCCTCCGCCGTGCCTCCTCCATCAGCTGTCCAGTTTGCATCAAAGGAGGCACGGGGTGCTTGGCTGGCTCGCTGCTGTCCCCGTGGTTGTTGTCTGCCACCCGGCAGGAGACGCACCCGGGTGGCAGTGCCAGGCGGGTGAGAAGCACCCGGGGCTGCCTCCGCCGCAGCTCTTCCGTCAGCCGTGCAGTGCAGGGCAAAAGGGGTGCGGGGGCAGCCATGGGGGTCGGCAGTGCCAGGCGGGTGAGAACCACCCGGGGCTGCCTCCGCCGCGCCTCTTCCATCAGATGTGCAGTGCGGGGCGACGGAGGTGCAGGGGCAGCCAGGGCGGTGGGCACAGGCAGCTCCTGGGATGCTGGCTGCCGCCAGAGCGAGTTGCTGAGGAGCCCTGCATCAGGCTGCGTGTCTTTGCTGAGCTCCGCGCTGGCCCTCGGGGAGTCAGGGGCCTCTGTGTTGGCAGAAGAGGAGTCGAGGCTGCTGGAGCCATCTGGGCTCAGTGGCTCCATGGCAGTGATGCGCTGCATCAGCTCTTCCCTTTTGCAGCTGTCCAGTTCTGCCAGCAGCTCGTCAGGATGATTTTCCTCTTCCACGTTCTCAAAGTCTTTGGTCCCCTCGCTTGTGACACCAGGCAGGTCCTGGTTGTGCCGGGGGACCTCCAGAGCACTCGCCGCTTCTGAAAAAGCAAGAACATCCCCCCAGACGATGATGGCAGCCTTCCCACCCCTGCTAGGTGCAGACACCCAGCCGTCACCTCTGTAAACCACAAACTCACCATCAATCCAGGAGAGCAAATGGTCAATTTCCACGTCGTCGTCAAGCCTGTGGGTGCTGGGTGTCTCTTCTGGAAAAGGAAGAAAATCCCCAGTGGGGCAGTGCCGGCTTTCCCACGCCCACTCGGTGCAGACACCCCCCCACCAGCTCTGCTGCCCGCAAACTCACCGTTGTTGATCCACGTGAGCAGCTCATCGATGTCTGCGTCGTCGTACAGGATGCCTGTCTTGGATGTCACTTCTGGAGAAGGAAGAAAATGCCCAGCAATGGGGCAATGCCATCTCTCCCACAGCCACTGGGTGCAAACAACCCCCGCCAGCTCTGTTGCCCCCAGACTCACCGTCGTTGATCCATGCCAGCAGGTCATCGATGTCCTCCGGGATGTCTGCGCTTGTTGTCACTGCTGGAAAAGCAAGAACATCGTCCCCGGTGGGGCAATGCCAGCTTTCCCACAGCCACCCGGTGCGGGCAGCCTGCCACCCGCTCTGCAGCCCCTGAACTCACCGCCTGATTCCAGCGTCGCAGCGCTGCAGGTGAGCGGAGCCGTGGCGGGGTGGGGGCAGACGTTGGTGGGCGCTGGGTGCCCCTGGTCCTCCGTGAGCACCACGGCGTCTGGAAAGGGCTCCATCGGCGGCTCCCAGCTGGCAGGCAGGGTGCAGGGCACGGGGAGCACCTGCTGCTGCAGCGGTGGTACCTGCAAAAGAACTGGCGGGGGGCCGGGGCGGCCGGGGGCCTGCAGCAGGCAGGTGCCTGCGGGCTGCGGGGGCTCTGCATGGGACACGGCCCCAGGCCACAGCCCCATCGGCTGCTGGGGCAGCGGCGTCCCTGCCAGCAGGGGATGTCCCCAGCAGTGAGCGGGGGCAGTGGGGGGAGCCATAGCTGGGTGCAGCCCCCCGGGTAGCAGCTGCAGCACCGGGAAGCGCAGCCCCAGAGTTGGGGGCAGGCCCCCAGGTGGCAGCTGACCCAGAGTTGGGGGCAGCCCCCCAGGTGGGAGCTGCGCTGCCCGTCCCCAGACAGCTGGTACCCCAGGCCAGACAGAGGCCTGAGGCGCCAGGTAGGTGGCAGTGGGGACCGGGAGGGGTTGGGGTGGTACCGGCATCGGTCCGCGGATGGTGGGCTGCATCCAGGCGGGGTCCGGTGGCGGCACAGTCGCTTGGGTGAAAGTGGCGTCGGGTGTCAGAGGCACCGTCAGCGCTCCTCGAGGGATTCTCTCTGTGGGGAAAGGCCAAAAGGGGCACTGGGCTGAGATCTGGGGCACTGGGGTGGGATCTGGGGCACTGGGGCGGGATCTGGGGCACTGGGGCGGGATCTGGGGCACTGGGGTGGGATCTGGGGCCCTGGGGCCAGCTGAAGCATGGGAGCAGGGGGAGCCTGCTGGCCTTACCTGCCATGACAGCTGGAGAGTGGCAGTTAGGGGAGCCCCTCCCCCCACGGGGGTTCCGTGACCGTTGGGCCCAGCCCCCTTCCCCCAGGCTTGCGATGGTGTGACTTTTCGTACCCAAACATCCTTCCCATCCCATCTCTAACTTTCTATGGTGGACGTTTTCTCCTGGCTTCAAATGTATCTTGGGGCATGGCTGCTGAGGGCAGAACAGGCAGCGTAGTCTTTTCTGCTCTTCCCTCTTCTGTGCTTCCCTTTTCTGCTCTTCTCCTCACGTCGATGAGGAGAAGCCTTTCTCCCTTAGTGTTATCCACTCCTCTTCAGCTCTTCTGCTGGTTTTTTTCCCTCGTATTCTCCCTCCTCTCCTGAGTTTGTACTCCTCTTTGCCGTTCCCCAATAAGCTCCCTTTGCCTTCCAGTAAGGAAAGGAAGGTGCTTGCGAAGCAAAGGCAGGCAGGGGAGTGCAAGCAACCCACATTGCCCCAGTCCAAGATGTCGTTTGTGAACAGCCCGGTTCGGGAGGGGTCTGGGTTAGGGTTAGGGTTAGGGGTTAGGGTTAGGCACATTAGGGTTAGCGTTAGGGTTAGGGTTACGGTCAGGGGTTAGGGGTTAGGGTTAGGGCTAGGGTTAGGGTTAGGGTTAGGGTAGGGTTGGTTTAGGGTCAGGGTTAGAGTTATGTTTAGGGTTAGGGTAGGGTTAGGATTAGGGTTAGGGTTGGGTAAAGGTTAGGGTTAGGGTTATGTTTAGGGTTAGGGTTAGGTTTAGGGTTAGGGTGTGGGTTAGGGCTAGGGTTAGGGCTAGGGAAGGCACATTGGGGTTAGGGTTATGGTTATGGTTAGGGTTAGGGTTAGATTTAGGGTTAGGTTTGGTTTAGGGTTAGGGTTTGGGTTAGGGTTAGGGGGAGGGCTAGGGTTAGGGCTAGGGAAGGCAGATTAGGGTTAGGGTTATGGTTAGGGTTAGGGTTGGGGTTAGGGTTAGGGTTAGAGTTAGGATTAGGCACATAAATTAGGGTTAGGGTTAGGGATAGGGGTTGGGTTAGTGTTAGGGTTATGTTTAGGGTTAAGGTTAGCGTAAGGGTTAGGGTTTCGTTTAGGGTTAGGGCTTGGGTTAGGGATAGGCACCTCAGTTAGGGTTAGGGTTAGGGTTAGTGTTGGGGTAAGGGTAAGGCTTAGGGCTAATGTTAGGGTTAGGTTTAGGGTTAGGGTTAGGGATAGGCACATCAATTGGGGTTAGTGTTAGGGTTAATGTTAGGTTTAGTTTTGGGGTAAATGTAAGGGTTAGGGTTAGGGTTAGGGTTAGGGCTAGGGTTAGGCACATCAATTAGGGTTAGGGTTCGGGATACGGTTAGGGTTAGGTTTAGGGTTAGTATATGGGTTAGGGTAGGGGTAGGTTTAGGGTTAGGGTTAGGCATATTAGGGTTGGGTTTAGGGTTAGGTTTGGTTAGGGTTAGGTTTAGGGTTAGGCACATCAATTCGGGTTAGGGTTATTGTTAGGGTTAGGGTTAGCGTAAGGTTTAGCGTTAGGGTTAGGGTTAGTGTTAGGGTTATTGTTAGGGTTAGGGTTAGGGTAAATATTAGGGTTAGGGTTAGGATTGGGTTAGGGTTAGGGTTAGGTTTAGGGTTTTGGGGTTAGGGTTTGGGTTAGGGTTAGGGTTAGGGTTTTCTTTGTTATTTTTCAAGTTTTCTTTGTTATTTTTCTCTTCTAGAGTTTGCTTTGCTGTTTTTGTTGTTTTTTTTAAATCCTTTGCTATGCAATGATTTTCTTTCCTATTTGCTTTTTCTTTCTGGGTTTCTGTGTGTTCTATGCTTTTTTTTTTTTTTTTTTTCCTTTGGTTTGGTTTGCTTTTTTCTTTAATTTTCTTTGATTGGCATTGCTTTTTATTTCCTTCCTATTTTTTCCTACCATTATTTTGTTTGTTTTTCACAGCTGTGCTTTGCTTTTTCACTTCTTTGCATGGCTCTGCTTGGTTTTTCTCTGCTTTGCCTTGTGTTTCTTTTTCTTTCCTTTTTTTTTTTCTTTCACATTTCTTTGTTTTTCCTGTTTTTTATTGTTTTTGAATTTCCTTTATTTGATTTCTACTATTTTTTTCTTTGCTTTGTGCAGCTTTTAAAATTTATTTTCCCACCTTTTCCAACAATTTCCCACCTTTCCCACGCTTTCCCATTTTTTACCATTAATTCCAAACGTACACTTTTTCCATGTTTTCCCCATGCTTTCCCAACATTTGTCCTACTTCTCCCAACTTTTCCCAAATTCTTTTCTTCTCATTTATTTTTTTTTACTACTTAAGCCAACTCTCCCCACTTTCCTGCTCTGCTTTATGGTTCTGTATGGAGCTGTATGGAGCAGTGGGTTGTGACATGGGCCACGTTCTCCTTCCTTCACTGTGCTGGGTGGTAAAGCACTTTTTTGTTTTGTTTGTTTTGTTTTGTTTGTTTATTTGGGGGGACTGCCATGTTCCAAGCAGTTCTGTTGCTGGCAGTGAGGCTGCAGAGAGGTCGGTCATCTCAGCAGTCATTGTGGGTGTAAGTGCTGCAGCTCTGCAACCGTGTAAGCCATTACTAGTGTGCAGAGACAGACAGGACCCGGAGGGGTTATGGAGAGGATGTAGAGGGGAGGGGACATAGATTGGGCTCCGAAAGAAGATGGAGGGGATATGGAGAAGACTTGGGAGAGGACACAGAGAGGACATAGGTGGGACATGGAGGTGATATAGATGGGACGTGGACTGGATATAGAGAGGTGAGAAGGCAAGGCGGATTGTGGGGATATGGGCACAGGTCAAGGGCCAGATCCCACTCTGCAACCACAGCAAGACGTCAGGGACACAGGCCTGTGGCTGGAGATGGAGCAAGATGGGGGGGGGGGGACATTTTGGAGCCAAAAAAACTCTCAAAATGGGACTTTCTCCCTACCTCGGCCTGCAATGCAGCCACACGACCCAGCCAGCCCTCAGACTCTGATCCTGCTGCTGGACACTGCTGGGTGAGGCCTGGTTCAGTCCTCTCTGTACCTGGGGACTGATGGCTGTGGCTGGGATCGCCCAGAGCCTTCTCCTCTACAGGCTGAGCCACCCAGCTCTCCCAGAATTCCTGTACCCCTTTCCCATCCCTACATTCCCACGCAGTGCTGAATGAGGAGGGAAGGGGATCCTGAAGGGGAGGGTTGAGGCCGGTGGAGGCAAACCTGGGTCAGTGCCCTTTGTGCTGCCCAATTTGACCCGAAAATGGGCACAGGGTCCTGGAGGGGGCGTTGTTGCTGCATGAACGGCCGCAGGCAGACGTGTAGCAAAGTGGATGCAAAACATTTAATATCTTAACGTACAAAAGAGTAAATAAATGACAATATTCCCAACCATTTCCCACCCTAACAATTGTTTCTGATCCCACCCCCTAAGATCCCCACCCCCCAATCAGTTTCTCACCCCCCGCTCCCTCCCACCAGTAGTTCCGTCCCTCTGCAAAAAACTTCCCAGCCCCCCAAACTCCCACCCCAACAATTCCTTCCTCCACATTCCAACAATTTCGGCGTGTGACATTATCAGAGTACAATTTCTCACCCAGGATTGCCACCCCACAAAATTCCCTCCCCCTCCCCACATCCCCAGTGCCAGCAGTTACGGAACCCAATAAATTTTGATGCCAACCATCTCCCACCTCAGACATTTGTCTCCCCAGTCGTTTCCCACCCCCCAAATTCCCACCCCCCAGATTCCCACCCCACGATATCAGAGTACAGCCATTTCATTGCCCACCCCCAGAAGATCCCACCGCCCCAAGAATTCCCACCCCAAATTCCCACCCCCCAACCATTCCCCACCCCAACCGTCCCCCACCCCAAATTCCCACCCCCCAACCATTCCCCACCCCAACCGTCCCCCACCCCAAATTCCCCCCCGCCAGCCATCCCCCACCCTAATATTTGCCACCCCGATAATTCCCACCCCCCCAACCATTTCCCACCCCCCAGCCAGCATTTCCCAGCCCAGAGCTTGGACAGTCCAACACTTTTGCGGTCCATCAGCTTCAGAGTCCCACGTTGCCCCAGTCCAAGATGCCGTTTGTGGACAGCCCAGTTTGGGAGGGGTAGGGCTGGGGCCGGTGCTGGTGGCCCTGGAACACTGCCGCTGCTCTCTGGGTGTCGTGGGGGCCAGAGAGGAGCTCAGGGCTGCAGGGAGCCATACTGGTCGGCTACGGCCACGTCTCCTGCTACACCAAGTGGGCCGGTTTCTTGGTACGCTCCCGCTCGAGCCGCTCTCGGGGTGTGATGGGCACTGAGTCGTCCTGCTGGCCGCCGTGCTGACACAGGCAGCTTCGCCCAGCGCCGGTGTTTGTGGCCTGGAACCTCCTGGCACCGCGGTGGCTTCCTCTTTTCTGGCTAGAGTGCCGCTTGTGCCCGGAGCTCTCGCCTCTTGTGGTGGTGCAGGTGGGCGCTGGTCACTTGGCCGGCTCGCTGCTGTCCCGGCGGTGCTTGTCTGCCACCCGGCAGGAGATGCACCCGGGTGGCAGTGCCAGGCGGGTGAGAAGCACCCGGGGCTGCCTCCGCCGTGCCTCCTCCATCAGCTGTCCAGTTTGCATCAAAGGAGGCACGGGGTGCTTGGCTGGCTCGCTGCTGTCCCCGTGGTTGTTGTCTGCCACCCGGCAGGAGACGCACCCGGGTGGCAGTGCCAGGCGGGTGAGAAGCACCCGGGGCTGCCTCCGCCGTGCCTCCTCCATCAGCTGTCCAGTTTGCATCAAAGGAGGCACGGGGTGCTTGGCTGGCTCGCTGCTGTCCCCGTGGTTGTTGTCTGCCACCCGGCAGGAGACGCACCCGGGTGGCAGTGCCAGGCGGGTGAGAAGCACCCGGGGCTGCCTCCGCCGCAGCTCTTCCGTCAGCCGTGCAGTGCAGGGCAAAAGGGGTGCGGGGGCAGCCATGGGGGTCGGCAGTGCCAGGCGGGTGAGAACCACCCGGGGCTGCCTCCGCCGCGCCTCTTCCATCAGATGTGCAGTGCGGGGCGACGGAGGTGCAGGGGCAGCCAGGGCGGTGGGCACAGGCAGCTCCTGGGATGCTGGCTGCCGCCAGAGCGAGTTGCTGAGGAGCCCTGCATCAGGCTGCGTGTCTTTGCTGAGCTCCGCGCTGGCCCTCGGGGAGTCAGGGGCCTCTGTGTTGGCAGAAGAGGAGTCGAGGCTGCTGGAGCCATCTGGGCTCAGTGGCTCCATGGCAGTGATGCGCTGCATCAGCTCTTCCCTTTTGCAGCTGTCCAGTTCTGCCAGCAGCTCGTCAGGATGATTTTCCTCTTCCACGTTCTCAAAGTCTTTGGTCCCCTCGCTTGTGACACCAGGCAGGTCCTGGTTGTGCCGGGGGACCTCCAGAGCACTCGCCGCTTCTGAAAAAGCAAGAACATCCCCCCAGACGATGATGGCAGCCTTCCCACCCCTGCTAGGTGCAGACACCCAGCCGTCACCTCTGTAAACCACAAACTCACCATCAATCCAGGAGAGCAAATGGTCAATTTCCACGTCGTCGTCAAGCCTGTGGGTGCTGGGTGTCTCTTCTGGAAAAGGAAGAAAATCCCCAGTGGGGCAGTGCCGGCTTTCCCACGCCCACTCGGTGCAGACACCCCCCCACCAGCTCTGCTGCCCGCAAACTCACCGTTGTTGATCCACGTGAGCAGCTCATCGATGTCTGCGTCGTCGTACAGGATGCCTGTCTTGGATGTCACTTCTGGAGAAGGAAGAAAATGCCCAGCAATGGGGCAATGCCATCTCTCCCACAGCCACTGGGTGCAAACAACCCCCGCCAGCTCTGTTGCCCCCAGACTCACCGTCGTTGATCCATGCCAGCAGGTCATCGATGTCCTCCGGGATGTCTGCGCTTGTTGTCACTGCTGGAAAAGCAAGAACATCGTCCCCGGTGGGGCAATGCCAGCTTTCCCACAGCCACCCGGTGCGGGCAGCCTGCCACCCGCTCTGCAGCCCCTGAACTCACCGCCTGATTCCAGCGTCGCAGCGCTGCAGGTGAGCGGAGCCGTGGCGGGGTGGGGGCAGACGTTGGTGGGCGCTGGGTGCCCCTGGTCCTCCGTGAGCACCACGGCGTCTGGAAAGGGCTCCATCGGCGGCTCCCAGCTGGCAGGCAGGGTGCAGGGCACGGGGAGCACCTGCTGCTGCAGCGGTGGTACCTGCAAAAGAACTGGCGGGGGGCCGGGGCGGCCGGGGGCCTGCAGCAGGCAGGTGCCTGCGGGCTGCGGGGGCTCTGCATGGGACACGGCCCCAGGCCACAGCCCCATCGGCTGCTGGGGCAGCGGCGTCCCTGCCAGCAGGGGATGTCCCCAGCAGTGAGCGGGGGCAGTGGGGGGAGCCATAGCTGGGTGCAGCCCCCCGGGTAGCAGCTGCAGCACCGGGAAGCGCAGCCCCAGAGTTGGGGGCAGGCCCCCAGGTGGCAGCTGACCCAGAGTTGGGGGCAGCCCCCCAGGTGGGAGCTGCGCTGCCCGTCCCCAGACAGCTGGTACCCCAGGCCAGACAGAGGCCTGAGGCGCCAGGTAGGTGGCAGTGGGGACCGGGAGGGGTTGGGGTGGTACCGGCATCGGTCCGCGGATGGTGGGCTGCATCCAGGCGGGGTCCGGTGGCGGCACAGTCGCTTGGGTGAAAGTGGCGTCGGGTGTCAGAGGCACCGTCAGCGCTCCTCGAGGGATTCTCTCTGTGGGGAAAGGCCAAAAGGGGCACTGGGCTGAGATCTGGGGCACTGGGGTGGGATCTGGGGCACTGGGGCGGGATCTGGGGCACTGGGGTGGGATCTGGGGCCCTGGGGCCAGCTGAAGCATGGGAGCAGGGGGAGCCTGCTGGCCTTACCTGCCATGACAGCTGGAGAGTGGCAGTTAGGGGAGCCCCTCCCCCCACGGGGGTTCCGTGACCGTTGGGCCCAGCCCCCTTCCCCCAGGCTTGCGATGGTGTGACTTTTCGTACCCAAACATCCTTCCCATCCCATCTCTAACTTTCTATGGTGGACGTTTTCTCCTGGCTTCAAATGTATCTTGGGGCATGGCTGCTGAGGGCAGAACAGGCAGCGTAGTCTTTTCTGCTCTTCCCTCTTCTGTGCTTCCCTTTTCTGCTCTTCTCCTCACGTCGATGAGGAGAAGCCTTTCTCCCTTAGTGTTATCCACTCCTCTTCAGCTCTTCTGCTGGTTTTTTTCCCTCGTATTCTCCCTCCTCTCCTGAGTTTGTACTCCTCTTTGCCGTTCCCCAATAAGCTCCCTTTGCCTTCCAGTAAGGAAAGGAAGGTGCTTGCGAAGCAAAGGCAGGCAGGGGAGTGCAAGCAACCCACATTGCCCCAGTCCAAGATGTCGTTTGTGAACAGCCCGGTTCGGGAGGGGTCTGGGTTAGGGTTAGGGTTAGGGGTTAGGGTTAGGCACATTAGGGTTAGCGTTAGGGTTAGGGTTACGGTCAGGGGTTAGGGGTTAGGGTTAGGGCTAGGGTTAGGGTTAGGGTTAGGGTAGGGTTGGTTTAGGGTCAGGGTTAGAGTTATGTTTAGGGTTAGGGTAGGGTTAGGATTAGGGTTAGGGTTGGGTAAAGGTTAGGGTTAGGGTTATGTTTAGGGTTAGGGTTAGGTTTAGGGTTAGGGTGTGGGTTAGGGCTAGGGTTAGGGCTAGGGAAGGCACATTGGGGTTAGGGTTATGGTTATGGTTAGGGTTAGGGTTAGATTTAGGGTTAGGTTTGGTTTAGGGTTAGGGTTTGGGTTAGGGTTAGGGGGAGGGCTAGGGTTAGGGCTAGGGAAGGCAGATTAGGGTTAGGGTTATGGTTAGGGTTAGGGTTGGGGTTAGGGTTAGGGTTAGAGTTAGGATCAGGCACATAAATTAGGGTTAGGGTTAGGGATAGGGGTTGGGTTAGTGTTAGGGTTATGTTTAGGGTTAAGGTTAGCGTAAGGGTTAGGGTTTCGTTTAGGGTTAGGGCTTGGGTTAGGGATAGGCACCTCAGTTAGGGTTAGGGTTAGGGTTAGTGTTGGGGTAAGGGTAAGGGTTAGGGCTAATGTTAGGGTTAGGTTTAGGGTTAGGGTTAGGGATAGGCACATCAATTGGGGTTAGTGTTAGGGTTAATGTTAGGTTTAGTTTTGGGGTAAATGTAAGGGTTAGGGTTAGGGTTAGGGTTAGGGCTAGGGTTAGGCACATCAATTAGGGTTAGGGTTCGGGATACGGTTAGGGTTAGGTTTAGGGTTAGTATATGGGTTAGGGTAGGGGTAGGTTTAGGGTTAGGGTTAGGCATATTAGGGTTGGGTTTAGGGTTAGGTTTGGTTAGGGTTAGGTTTAGGGTTAGGCACATCAATTCGGGTTAGGGTTATTGTTAGGGTTAGGGTTAGCGTAAGGTTTAGCGTTAGGGTTAGGGTTAGTGTTAGGGTTATTGTTAGGGTTAGGGTTAGGGTAAATATTAGGGTTAGGGTTAGGATTGGGTTAGGGTTAGGGTTAGGTTTAGGGTTTTGGGGTTAGGGTTTGGGTTAGGGTTAGGGTTAGGGTTTTCTTTGTTATTTTTCAAGTTTTCTTTGTTATTTTTCTCTTCTAGAGTTTGCTTTGCTGTTTTTGTTGTTTTTTTTAAATCCTTTGCTATGCAATGATTTTCTTTCCTATTTGCTTTTTCTTTCTGGGTTTCTGTGTGTTCTATGCTTTTTTTTTTTTTTTTTTTCCTTTGGTTTGGTTTGCTTTTTTCTTTAATTTTCTTTGATTGGCATTGCTTTTTATTTCCTTCCTATTTTTTCCTACCATTATTTTGTTTGTTTTTCACAGCTGTGCTTTGCTTTTTCACTTCTTTGCATGGCTCTGCTTGGTTTTTCTCTGCTTTGCCTTGTGTTTCTTTTTCTTTCCTTTTTTTTTTTCTTTCACATTTCTTTGTTTTTCCTGTTTTTTATTGTTTTTGAATTTCCTTTATTTGATTTCTACTATTTTTTTCTTTGCTTTGTGCAGCTTTTAAAATTTATTTTCCCACCTTTTCCAACAATTTCCCACCTTTCCCACGCTTTCCCATTTTTTACCATTAATTCCAAACGTACACTTTTTCCATGTTTTCCCCATGCTTTCCCAACATTTGTCCTACTTCTCCCAACTTTTCCCAAATTCTTTTCTTCTCATTTATTTTTTTTTACTACTTAAGCCAACTCTCCCCACTTTCCTGCTCTGCTTTATGGTTCTGTATGGAGCTGTATGGAGCAGTGGGTTGTGACATGGGCCACGTTCTCCTTCCTTCACTGTGCTGGGTGGTAAAGCACTTTTTTGTTTTGTTTGTTTTGTTTTGTTTGTTTATTTGGGGGGACTGCCATGTTCCAAGCAGTTCTGTTGCTGGCAGTGAGGCTGCAGAGAGGTCGGTCATCTCAGCAGTCATTGTGGGTGTAAGTGCTGCAGCTCTGCAACCGTGTAAGCCATTACTAGTGTGCAGAGACAGACAGGACCCGGAGGGGTTATGGAGAGGATGTAGAGGGGAGGGGACATAGATTGGGCTCCGAAAGAAGATGGAGGGGATATGGAGAAGACTTGGGAGAGGACACAGAGAGGACATAGGTGGGACATGGAGGTGATATAGATGGGACGTGGACTGGATATAGAGAGGTGAGAAGGCAAGGCGGATTGTGGGGATATGGGCACAGGTCAAGGGCCAGATCCCACTCTGCAACCACAGCAAGACGTCAGGGACACAGGCCTGTGGCTGGAGATGGAGCAAGATGGGGGGGGGGGGGACATTTTGGAGCCAAAAAAACTCTCAAAATGGGACTTTCTCCCTACCTCGGCCTGCAATGCAGCCACACGACCCAGCCAGCCCTCAGACTCTGATCCTGCTGCTGGACACTGCTGGGTGAGGCCTGGTTCAGTCCTCTCTGTACCTGGGGACTGATGGCTGTGGCTGGGATCGCCCAGAGCCTTCTCCTCTACAGGCTGAGCCACCCAGCTCTCCCAGAATTCCTGTACCCCTTTCCCATCCCTACATTCCCACGCAGTGCTGAATGAGGAGGGAAGGGGATCCTGAAGGGGAGGGTTGAGGCCGGTGGAGGCAAACCTGGGTCAGTGCCCTTTGTGCTGCCCAATTTGACCCGAAAATGGGCACAGGGTCCTGGAGGGGGCGTTGTTGCTGCATGAACGGCCGCAGGCAGACGTGTAGCAAAGTGGATGCAAAACATTTAATATCTTAACGTACAAAAGAGTAAATAAATGACAATATTCCCAACCATTTCCCACCCTAACAATTGTTTCTGATCCCACCCCCTAAGATCCCCACCCCCCAATCAGTTTCTCACCCCCCGCTCCCTCCCACCAGTAGTTCCGTCCCTCTGCAAAAAACTTCCCAGCCCCCCAAATTCCCACCCCAACAATTCCTTCCTCCACATTCCAACAATTTCGGCGTGTGACATTATCAGAGTACAATTTCTCACCCAGGATCGCCACCCCACAAAATTCCCTCCCCCTCCCCACATCCCCAGTGCCAGCAGTTACGGAACCCAATAAATTTTGATGCCAACCATCTCCCACCTCAGACATTTGTCTCCCCAGTCGTTTCCCACCCCCCAAATTCCCACCCCCCAGATTCCCACCCCACGATATCAGAGTACAGCCATTTCATTGCCCACCCCCAGAAGATCCCACCGCCCCAAGAATTCCCACCCCAAATTCCCACCCCCCAACCATTCCCCACCCCAACCGTCCCCCACCCCAAATTCCCACCCCCCAACCATTCCCCACCCCAACCGTCCCCCACCCCAAATTCCCACCCCCCAACCATTCCCCACCCCAACCGTCCCCCACCCCAAATTCCCCCCCGCCAGCCATCCCCCACCCTAATATTTGCCACCCCGATAATTCCCACCCCCCCAACCATTTCCCACCCCCCAGCCAGCATTTCCCAGCCCAGAGCTTGGACAGTCCAACACTTTTGCGGTCCATCAGCTTCAGAGTCCCACGTTGCCCCAGTCCAAGATGCCGTTTGTGGACAGCCCAGTTTGGGAGGGGTAGGGCTGGGGCCGGTGCTGGTGGCCCTGGAACACTGCCGCTGCTCTCTGGGTGTCGTGGGGGCCAGAGAGGAGCTCAGGGCTGCAGGGAGCCATACTGGTCGGCTACGGCCACGTCTCCTGCTACACCAAGTGGGCCGGTTTCTTGGTACGCTACCGCTCGAGCCGCTCTCGGGGTGTGATGGGCACTGAGTCGTCCTGCTGGCCGCCGTGCTGACACAGGCAGCTTCGCCCAGCGCCGGTGTTTGTGGCCTGGAACCTCCTGGCACCGCGGTGGCTTCCTCTTTTCTGGCTGGAGTGCCGCTTGTGCCCGGAGCTCTCGCCTCTTGTGGTGGTGCAGGTGGGCGCTGGTCACTTGGCCGGCTCGCTGCTGTCCCGGCGGTGCTTGTCTGCCACCCGGCAGGAGATGCACCCGGGTGGCAGTGCCAGGCGGGTGAGAAGCACCCGGGGCTGCCTCCGCCGTGCCTCCTCCATCAGCTGTCCAGTTTGCATCAAAGGAGGCACGGGGTGCTTGGCTGGCTCGCTGCTGTCCCCGTGGTTGTTGTCTGCCACCCGGCAGGAGACGCACCCGGGTGGCAGTGCCAGGCGGGTGAGAACCACCCGGGGCTGCCTCCGCCGCAGCTCTTCCGTCAGCCGTGCAGTGCAGGGCAAAAGGGGTGCGGGGGCAGCCATGGGGGTCGGCAGTGCCAGGCGGGTGAGAACCACCCGGGGCTGCCTCCGCCGCGCCTCTTCCATCAGATGTGCAGTGCGGGGCGACGGAGGTGCAGGGGCAGCCAGGGCGGTGGGCACAGGCAGCTCCTGGGATGCTGGCTGCCGCCAGAGCGAGTTGCTGAGGAGCCCTGCATCAGGCTGCGTGTCTTTGCTGAGCTCCGCGCTGGCCCTCGGGGAGTCAGGGGCCTCTGTGTTGGCAGAAGAGGAGTCGAGGCTGCTGGAGCCATCTGGGCTCAGTGGCTCCATGGCAGTGATGCGCTGCATCAGCTCTTCCCTTTTGCAGCTGTCCAGTTCTGCCAGCAGCTCGTCAGGATGATTTTCCTCTTCCACGTTCTCAAAGTCTTTGGTCCCCTCGCTTGTGACACCAGGCAGGTCCTGGTTGTGCCGGGGGACCTCCAGAGCACTCGCCGCTTCTGAAAAAGCAAGAACATCCCCCCAGACGATGATGGCAGCCTTCCCACCCCTGCTAGGTGCAGACACCCAGCCGTCACCTCTGTAAACCACAAACTCACCATCAATCCAGGAGAGCAAATGGTCAATTTCCACGTCGTCGTCAAGCCTGTGGGTGCTGGGTGTCTCTTCTGGAAAAGGAAGAAAATCCCCAGTGGGGCAGTGCCGGCTTTCCCACGCCCACTCGGTGCAGACACCCCCCCACCAGCTCTGCTGCCCGCAAACTCACCGTTGTTGATCCACGTGAGCAGCTCATCGATGTCTGCGTCGTCGTACAGGATGCCTGTCTTGGATGTCACTTCTGGAGAAGGAAGAAAATGCCCAGCAATGGGGCAATGCCATCTCTCCCACAGCCACTGGGTGCAAACAACCCCCGCCAGCTCTGTTGCCCCCAGACTCACCGTCGTTGATCCATGCCAGCAGGTCATCGATGTCCTCCGGGATGTCTGCGCTTGTTGTCACTGCTGGAAAAGCAAGAACATCGTCCCCGGTGGGGCAATGCCAGCTTTCCCACAGCCACCCGGTGCGGGCAGCCTGCCGCCCGCTCTGCAGCCCCTGAACTCACCGCCTGATTCCAGCGTCGCAGCGCTGCAGGTGAGCGGAGCCGTGGCGGGGTGGGGGCAGACGTTGGTGGGCGCTGGGTGCCCCTGGTCCTCCGTGAGCACCACGGCGTCTGGAAAGGGCTCCATCGGCGGCTCCCAGCTGGCAGGCAGGGTGCAGGGCACGGGGAGCACCTGCTGCTGCAGCGGTGGTACCTGCAAAAGAACTGGCGGGGGGCCGGGGCGGCCGGGGGCCTGCAGCAGGCAGGTGCCTGCGGGCTGCGGGGGCTCTGCATGGGACACGGCCCCAGGCCACAGCCCCATCGGCTGCTGGGGCAGCGGCGTCCCTGCCAGCAGGGGATGTCCCCAGCAGTGAGCGGGGGCAGTGGGGGGAGCCATAGCTGGGTGCAGCCCCCCGGGTAGCAGCTGCAGCACCGGGAAGCGCAGCCCCAGAGTTGGGGGCAGGCCCCCAGGTGGCAGCTGACCCAGAGTTGGGGGCAGCCCCCCAGGTGGGAGCTGCGCTGCCCGTCCCCAGACAGCTGGTACCCCAGGCCAGACAGAGGCCTGAGGCGCCAGGTAGGTGGCAGTGGGGACCGGGAGGGGTTGGGGTGGTACCGGCATCGGTCCGCGGATGGTGGGCTGCATCCAGGCGGGGTCCGGTGGCGGCACAGTCGCTTGGGTGAAAGTGGCGTCGGGTGTCAGAGGCACCGTCAGCGCTCCTCGAGGGATTCTCTCTGTGGGGAAAGGCCAAAAGGGGCACTGGGCTGAGATCTGGGGCACTGGGGTGGGATCTGGGGCACTGGGGCGGGATCTGGGGCACTGGGGCGGGATCTGGGGCACTGGGGTGGGATCTGGGGCCCTGGGGCCAGCTGAAGCATGGGAGCAGGGGGAGCCTGCTGGCCTTACCTGCCATGACAGCTGGAGAGTGGCAGTTAGGGGAGCCCCTCCCCCCACGGGGGTTCCGTGACCGTTGGGCCCAGCCCCCTTCCCCCAGGCTTGCGATGGTGTGACTTTTCGTACCCAAACATCCTTCCCATCCCATCTCTAACTTTCTATGGTGGACGTTTTCTCCTGGCTTCAAATGTATCTTGGGGCATGGCTGCTGAGGGCAGAACAGGCAGCGTAGTCTTTTCTGCTCTTCCCTCTTCTGTGCTTCCCTTTTCTGCTCTTCTCCTCACGTCGATGAGGAGAAGCCTTTCTCCCTTAGTGTTATCCACTCCTCTTCAGCTCTTCTGCTGGTTTTTTTCCCTCGTATTCTCCCTCCTCTCCTGAGTTTGTACTCCTCTTTGCCGTTCCCCAATAAGCTCCCTTTGCCTTCCAGTAAGGAAAGGAAGGTGCTTGCGAAGCAAAGGCAGGCAGGGGAGTGCAAGCAACCCACATTGCCCCAGTCCAAGATGTCGTTTGTGAACAGCCCGGTTCGGGAGGGGTCTGGGTTAGGGTTAGGGTTAGGGGTTAGGGTTAGGCACATTAGGGTTAGCGTTAGGGTTAGGGTTACGGTCAGGGGTTAGGGGTTAGGGTTAGGGCTAGGGTTAGGGTTAGGGTTAGGGTAGGGTTGGTTTAGGGTCAGGGTTAGAGTTATGTTTAGGGTTAGGGTAGGGTTAGGATTAGGGTTAGGGTTGGGTAAAGGTTAGGGTTAGGGTTATGTTTAGGGTTAGGGTTAGGTTTAGGGTTAGGGTGTGGGTTAGGGCTAGGGTTAGGGCTAGGGAAGGCACATTGGGGTTAGGGTTATGGTTATGGTTAGGGTTAGGGTTAGATTTAGGGTTAGGTTTGGTTTAGGGTTAGGGTTTGGGTTAGGGTTAGGGGGAGGGCTAGGGTTAGGGCTAGGGAAGGCAGATTAGGGTTAGGGTTATGGTTAGGGTTAGGGTTGGGGTTAGGGTTAGGGTTAGAGTTAGGATTAGGCACATAAATTAGGGTTAGGGTTAGGGATAGGGGTTGGGTTAGTGTTAGGGTTATGTTTAGGGTTAAGGTTAGCGTAAGGGTTAGGGTTTCGTTTAGGGTTAGGGCTTGGGTTAGGGATAGGCACCTCAGTTAGGGTTAGGGTTAGGGTTAGTGTTGGGGTAAGGGTAAGGCTTAGGGCTAATGTTAGGGTTAGGTTTAGGGTTAGGGTTAGGGATAGGCACATCAATTGGGGTTAGTGTTAGGGTTAATGTTAGGTTTAGTTTTGGGGTAAATGTAAGGGTTAGGGTTAGGGTTAGGGTTAGGGCTAGGGTTAGGCACATCAATTAGGGTTAGGGTTCGGGATACGGTTAGGGTTAGGTTTAGGGTTAGTATATGGGTTAGGGTAGGGGTAGGTTTAGGGTTAGGGTTAGGCATATTAGGGTTGGGTTTAGGGTTAGGTTTGGTTAGGGTTAGGTTTAGGGTTAGGCACATCAATTCGGGTTAGGGTTATTGTTAGGGTTAGGGTTAGCGTAAGGTTTAGCGTTAGGGTTAGGGTTAGTGTTAGGGTTATTGTTAGGGTTAGGGTTAGGGTAAATATTAGGGTTAGGGTTAGGATTGGGTTAGGGTTAGGGTTAGGTTTAGGGTTTTGGGGTTAGGGTTAGGGTTAGGGTTAGGGTTTTCTTTGTTATTTTTCAAGTTTTCTTTGTTATTTTTCTCTTCTAGAGTTTGCTTTGCTGTTTTTGTTGTTTTTTTTAAATCCTTTGCTATGCAATGATTTTCTTTCCTATTTGCTTTTTCTTTCTGGGTTTCTGTGTGTTCTATGCTTTTTTTTTTTTTTTTTTTTTTCCTTTGGTTTGGTTTGCTTTTTTCTTTAATTTTCTTTGATTGGCATTGCTTTTTATTTCCTTCCTATTTTTTCCTACCATTATTTTGTTTGTTTTTCACAGCTGTGCTTTGCTTTTTCACTTCTTTGCATGGCTCTGCTTGGTTTTTCTCTGCTTTGCCTTGTGTTTCTTTTTCTTTCCTTTTTTTTTTTCTTTCACATTTCTTTGTTTTTCCTGTTTTTTATTGTTTTTGAATTTCCTTTATTTGATTTCTACTATTTTTTTCTTTGCTTTGTGCAGCTTTTAAAATTTATTTTCCCACCTTTTCCAACAATTTCCCACCTTTCCCACGCTTTCCCATTTTTTACCATTAATTCCAAACGTACACTTTTTCCATGTTTTCCCCATGCTTTCCCAACATTTGTCCTACTTCTCCCAACTTTTCCCAAATTCTTTTCTTCTCATTTATTTTTTTTTACTACTTAAGCCAACTCTCCCCACTTTCCTGCTCTGCTTTATGGTTCTGTATGGAGCTGTATGGAGCAGTGGGTTGTGACATGGGCCACGTTCTCCTTCCTTCACTGTGCTGGGTGGTAAAGCACTTTTTTGTTTTGTTTGTTTTGTTTTGTTTGTTTATTTGGGGGGACTGCCATGTTCCAAGCAGTTCTGTTGCTGGCAGTGAGGCTGCAGAGAGGTCGGTCATCTCAGCAGTCATTGTGGGTGTAAGTGCTGCAGCTCTGCAACCGTGTAAGCCATTACTAGTGTGCAGAGACAGACAGGACCCGGAGGGGTTATGGAGAGGATGTAGAGGGGAGGGGACATAGATTGGGCTCCGAAAGAAGATGGAGGGGATATGGAGAAGACTTGGGAGAGGACACAGAGAGGACATAGGTGGGACATGGAGGTGATATAGATGGGACGTGGACTGGATATAGAGAGGTGAGAAGGCAAGGCGGATTGTGGGGATATGGGCACAGGTCAAGGGCCAGATCCCACTCTGCAACCACAGCAAGACGTCAGGGACACAGGCCTGTGGCTGGAGATGGAGCAAGATGGGGGGGGGGGGGACATTTTGGAGCCAAAAAAACTCTCAAAATGGGACTTTCTCCCTACCTCGGCCTGCAATGCAGCCACACGACCCAGCCAGCCCTCAGACTCTGATCCTGCTGCTGGACACTGCTGGGTGAGGCCTGGTTCAGTCCTCTCTGTACCTGGGGACTGATGGCTGTGGCTGGGATCGCCCAGAGCCTTCTCCTCTACAGGCTGAGCCACCCAGCTCTCCCAGAATTCCTGTACCCCTTTCCCATCCCTACATTCCCACGCAGTGCTGAATGAGGAGGGAAGGGGATCCTGAAGGGGAGGGTTGAGGCCGGTGGAGGCAAACCTGGGTCAGTGCCCTTTGTGCTGCCCAATTTGACCCGAAAATGGGCACAGGGTCCTGGAGGGGGCGTTGTTGCTGCATGAACGGCCGCAGGCAGACGTGTAGCAAAGTGGATGCAAAACATTTAATATCTTAACGTACAAAAGAGTAAATAAATGACAATATTCCCAACCATTTCCCACCCTAACAATTGTTTCTGATCCCACCCCCTAAGATCCCCACCCCCCAATCAGTTTCTCACCCCCCGCTCCCTCCCACCAGTAGTTCCGTCCCTCTGCAAAAAACTTCCCAGCCCCCCAAACTCCCACCCCAACAATTCCTTCCTCCACATTCCAACAATTTCGGCGTGTGACATTATCAGAGTACAATTTCTCACCCAGGATTGCCACCCCACAAAATTCCCTCCCCCTCCCCACATCCCCAGTGCCAGCAGTTACGGAACCCAATAAATTTTGATGCCAACCATCTCCCACCTCAGACATTTGTCTCCCCAGTCGTTTCCCACCCCCCAAATTCCCACCCCCCAGATTCCCACCCCACGATATCAGAGTACAGCCATTTCATTGCCCACCCCCAGAAGATCCCACCGCCCCAAGAATTCCCACCCCAAATTCCCACCCCCCAACCATTCCCCACCCCAACCGTCCCCCACCCCAAATTCCCACCCCCCAACCATTCCCCACCCCAACCGTCCCCCACCCCAAATTCCCCCCCGCCAGCCATCCCCCACCCTAATATTTGCCACCCCGATAATTCCCACCCCCCCAACCATTTCCCACCCCCCAGCCAGCATTTCCCAGCCCAGAGCTTGGACAGTCCAACACTTTTGCGGTCCATCAGCTTCAGAGTCCCACGTTGCCCCAGTCCAAGATGCCGTTTGTGGACAGCCCAGTTTGGGAGGGGTAGGGCTGGGGCCGGTGCTGGTGGCCCTGGAACACTGCCGCTGCTCTCTGGGTGTCGTGGGGGCCAGAGAGGAGCTCAGGGCTGCAGGGAGCCATACTGGTCGGCTACGGCCACGTCTCCTGCTACACCAAGTGGGCCGGTTTCTTGGTACGCTCCCGCTCGAGCCGCTCTCGGGGTGTGATGGGCACTGAGTCGTCCTGCTGGCCGCCGTGCTGACACAGGCAGCTTCGCCCAGCGCCGGTGTTTGTGGCCTGGAACCTCCTGGCACCGCGGTGGCTTCCTCTTTTCTGGCTGGAGTGCCGCTTGTGCCCGGAGCTCTCGCCTCTTGTGGTGGTGCGGGTGGGCGCTGGTCACTTGGCTGGCTCGCTGCTGTCCCGGCGGTGCTTGTCTGCCACCCGGCAGGAGATGCACCCGGGTGGCAGTGCCAGGCGGGTGAGAAGCACCCGGGGCTGCCTCCGCCGTGCCTCCTCCATCAGCTGTCCAGTTTGCATCAAAGGAGGCACGGGGTGCTTGGCTGGCTCGCTGCTGTCCCCGTGATTGTTGTCTGCCACCCGGCAGGAGACGCACCCGGGTGGCAGTGCCAGGCGGGTGAGAAGCACCCGGGGCTGCCTCCGCCGTGCCTCCTCCATCAGCTGTCCAGTTTGCATCAAAGGAGGCACGGGGTGCTTGGCTGGCTCGCTGCTGTCCCCGTGGTTGTTGTCTGCCACCCGGCAGGAGACGCACCCGGGTGGCAGTGCCAGGCGGGTGAGAACCACCCGGGGCTGCCTCCGCCGTGCCTCCTCCATCAGCTGTCCAGTTTGCATCAAAGGAGGCACGGGGTGCTTGGCTGGCTCGCTGCTGTCCCCGTGGTTGTTGTCTGCCACCCGGCAGGAGACGCACCCGGGTGGCAGTGCCAGGCGGGTGAGAACCACCCGGGGCTGCCTCCGCCGCAGCTCTTCCGTCAGCCGTGCAGTGCAGGGCAAAAGGGGTGCGGGGGCAGCCATGGGGGTCGGCAGTGCCAGGCGGGTGAGAACCACCCGGGGCTGCCTCCGCCGCGCCTCTTCCATCAGATGTGCAGTGCGGGGCGACGGAGGTGCAGGGGCAGCCAGGGCGGTGGGCACAGGCAGCTCCTGGGGTGCTGGCTGCCGCCAGAGCGAGTTGCTGAGGAGCCCTGCATCAGGCTGCGTGTCTTTGCTGAGCTCCGCGCTGGCCCTCGGGGAGTCAGGGGCCTCTGTGTTGGCAGAAGAGGAGTCGAGGCTGCTGGAGCCATCTGGGCTCAGTGGCTCCATGGCAGTGATGCGCTGCATCAGCTCTTCCCTTTTGCAGCTGTCCAGTTCTGCCAGCAGCTCGTCAGGATGATTTTCCTCTTCCACGTTCTCAAAGTCTTTGGTCCCCTCGCTTGTGACACCAGGCAGGTCCTGGTTGTGCCGGGGGACCTCCAGAGCACTCGCCGCTTCTGAAAAAGCAAGAACATCCCCCCAGACGATGATGGCAGCCTTCCCACCCCTGCTAGGTGCAGACACCCAGCCGTCACCTCTGTAAACCACAAACTCACCATCAATCCAGGAGAGCAAATGGTCAATTTCCACGTCGTCGTCAAGCCTGTGGGTGCTGGGTGTCTCTTCTGGAAAAGGAAGAAAATCCCCAGTGGGGCAGTGCCGGCTTTCCCACGCCCACTCGGTGCAGACACCCCCCCACCAGCTCTGCTGCCCGCAAACTCACCGTTGTTGATCCACGTGAGCAGCTCATCGATGTCTGCGTCGTCGTACAGGATGCCTGTCTTGGATGTCACTTCTGGAGAAGGAAGAAAATGCCCAGCAATGGGGCAATGCCATCTCTCCCACAGCCACTGGGTGCAAACAACCCCCGCCAGCTCTGTTGCCCCCAGACTCACCGTCGTTGATCCATGCCAGCAGGTCATCGATGTCCTCCGGGATGTCTGCGCTTGTTGTCACTGCTGGAAAAGCAAGAACATCGTCCCCGGTGGGGCAATGCCAGCTTTCCCACAGCCACCCGGTGCGGGCAGCCTGCCGCCCGCTCTGCAGCCCCTGAACTCACCGCCTGATTCCAGCGTCGCAGCGCTGCAGGTGAGCGGAGCCGTGGCGGGGTGGGGGCAGACGTTGGTGGGCGCTGGGTGCCCCTGGTCCTCCGTGAGCACCACGGCGTCTGGAAAGGGCTCCATCGGCGGCTCCCAGCTGGCAGGCAGGGTGCAGGGCACGGGGAGCACCTGCTGCTGCAGCGGTGGTACCTGCAAAAGAACTGGCGGGGGGCCGGGGCGGCCGGGGGCCTGCAGCAGGCAGGTGCCTGCGGGCTGCGGGGGCTCTGCATGGGACACGGCCCCAGGCCACAGCCCCATCGGCTGCTGGGGCAGCGGCGTCCCTGCCAGCAGGGGATGTCCCCAGCAGTGAGCGGGGGCAGTGGGGGGAGCCATAGCTGGGTGCAGCCCCCCGGGTAGCAGCTGCAGCACCGGGAAGCGCAGCCCCAGAGTTGGGGGCAGGCCCCCAGGTGGCAGCTGACCCAGAGTTGGGGGCAGCCCCCCAGGTGGGAGCTGCGCTGCCCGTCCCCAGACAGCTGGTACCCCAGGCCAGACAGAGGCCTGAGGCGCCAGGTAGGTGGCAGTGGGGACCGGGAGGGGTTGGGGTGGTACCGGCATCGGTCCGCGGATGGTGGGCTGCATCCAGGCGGGGTCCGGTGGCGGCACAGTCGCTTGGGTGAAAGTGGCGTCGGGTGTCAGAGGCACCGTCAGCGCTCCTCGAGGGATTCTCTCTGTGGGGAAAGGCCAAAAGGGGCACTGGGCTGAGATCTGGGGCACTGGGGTGGGATCTGGGGCACTGGGGCGGGATCTGGGGCACTGGGGCGGGATCTGGGGCACTGGGGTGGGATCTGGGGCCCTGGGGCCAGCTGAAGCATGGGAGCAGGGGGAGCCTGCTGGCCTTACCTGCCATGACAGCTGGAGAGTGGCAGTTAGGGGAGCCCCTCCCCCCACGGGGGTTCCGTGACCGTTGGGCCCAGCCCCCTTCCCCCAGGCTTGCGATGGTGTGACTTTTCGTACCCAAACATCCTTCCCATCCCATCTCTAACTTTCTATGGTGGACGTTTTCTCCTGGCTTCAAATGTATCTTGGGGCATGGCTGCTGAGGGCAGAACAGGCAGCGTAGTCTTTTCTGCTCTTCCCTCTTCTGTGCTTCCCTTTTCTGCTCTTCTCCTCACGTCGATGAGGAGAAGCCTTTCTCCCTTAGTGTTATCCACTCCTCTTCAGCTCTTCTGCTGGTTTTTTTCCCTCGTATTCTCCCTCCTCTCCTGAGTTTGTACTCCTCTTTGCCGTTCCCCAATAAGCTCCCTTTGCCTTCCAGTAAGGAAAGGAAGGTGCTTGCGAAGCAAAGGCAGGCAGGGGAGTGCAAGCAACCCACATTGCCCCAGTCCAAGATGTCGTTTGTGAACAGCCCGGTTCGGGAGGGGTCTGGGTTAGGGTTAGGGTTAGGGGTTAGGGTTAGGCACATTAGGGTTAGCGTTAGGGTTAGGGTTACGGTCAGGGGTTAGGGGTTAGGGTTAGGGCTAGGGTTAGGGTTAGGGTTAGGGTAGGGTTGGTTTAGGGTCAGGGTTAGAGTTATGTTTAGGGTTAGGGTAGGGTTAGGATTAGGGTTAGGGTTGGGTAAAGGTTAGGGTTAGGGTTATGTTTAGGGTTAGGGTTAGGTTTAGGGTTAGGGTGTGGGTTAGGGCTAGGGTTAGGGCTAGGGAAGGCACATTGGGGTTAGGGTTATGGTTATGGTTAGGGTTAGGGTTAGATTTAGGGTTAGGTTTGGTTTAGGGTTAGGGTTTGGGTTAGGGTTAGGGGGAGGGCTAGGGTTAGGGCTAGGGAAGGCAGATTAGGGTTAGGGTTATGGTTAGGGTTAGGGTTGGGGTTAGGGTTAGGGTTAGAGTTAGGATTAGGCACATAAATTAGGGTTAGGGTTAGGGATAGGGGTTGGGTTAGTGTTAGGGTTATGTTTAGGGTTAAGGTTAGCGTAAGGGTTAGGGTTTCGTTTAGGGTTAGGGCTTGGGTTAGGGATAGGCACCTCAGTTAGGGTTAGGGTTAGGGTTAGTGTTGGGGTAAGGGTAAGGCTTAGGGCTAATGTTAGGGTTAGGTTTAGGGTTAGGGTTAGGGATAGGCACATCAATTGGGGTTAGTGTTAGGGTTAATGTTAGGTTTAGTTTTGGGGTAAATGTAAGGGTTAGGGTTAGGGTTAGGGTTAGGGCTAGGGTTAGGCACATCAATTAGGGTTAGGGTTCGGGATACGGTTAGGGTTAGGTTTAGGGTTAGTATATGGGTTAGGGTAGGGGTAGGTTTAGGGTTAGGGTTAGGCATATTAGGGTTGGGTTTAGGGTTAGGTTTGGTTAGGGTTAGGTTTAGGGTTAGGCACATCAATTCGGGTTAGGGTTATTGTTAGGGTTAGGGTTAGCGTAAGGTTTAGCGTTAGGGTTAGGGTTAGTGTTAGGGTTATTGTTAGGGTTAGGGTTAGGGTAAATATTAGGGTTAGGGTTAGGATTGGGTTAGGGTTAGGGTTAGGTTTAGGGTTTTGGGGTTAGGGTTTGGGTTAGGGTTAGGGTTTTCTTTGTTATTTTTCAAGTTTTCTTTGTTATTTTTCTCTTCTAGAGTTTGCTTTGCTGTTTTTGTTGTTTTTTTTAAATCCTTTGCTATGCAATGATTTTCTTTCCTATTTGCTTTTTCTTTCTGGGTTTCTGTGTGTTCTATGCTTTTTTTTTTTTTTTTTTTCCTTTGGTTTGGTTTGCTTTTTTCTTTAATTTTCTTTGATTGGCATTGCTTTTTATTTCCTTCCTATTTTTTCCTACCATTATTTTGTTTGTTTTTCACAGCTGTGCTTTGCTTTTTCACTTCTTTGCATGGCTCTGCTTGGTTTTTCTCTGCTTTGCCTTGTGTTTCTTTTTCTTTCCTTTTTTTTTTTCTTTCACATTTCTTTGTTTTTCCTGTTTTTTATTGTTTTTGAATTTCCTTTATTTGATTTCTACTATTTTTTTCTTTGCTTTGTGCAGCTTTTAAAATTTATTTTCCCACCTTTTCCAACAATTTCCCACCTTTCCCACGCTTTCCCATTTTTTACCATTAATTCCAAACGTACACTTTTTCCATGTTTTCCCCATGCTTTCCCAACATTTGTCCTACTTCTCCCAACTTTTCCCAAATTCTTTTCTTCTCATTTATTTTTTTTTACTACTTAAGCCAACTCTCCCCACTTTCCTGCTCTGCTTTATGGTTCTGTATGGAGCTGTATGGAGCAGTGGGTTGTGACATGGGCCACGTTCTCCTTCCTTCACTGTGCTGGGTGGTAAAGCACTTTTTTGTTTTGTTTGTTTTGTTTTGTTTGTTTATTTGGGGGGACTGCCATGTTCCAAGCAGTTCTGTTGCTGGCAGTGAGGCTGCAGAGAGGTCGGTCATCTCAGCAGTCATTGTGGGTGTAAGTGCTGCAGCTCTGCAACCGTGTAAGCCATTACTAGTGTGCAGAGACAGACAGGACCCGGAGGGGTTATGGAGAGGATGTAGAGGGGAGGGGACATAGATTGGGCTCCGAAAGAAGATGGAGGGGATATGGAGAAGACTTGGGAGAGGACACAGAGAGGACATAGGTGGGACATGGAGGTGATATAGATGGGACGTGGACTGGATATAGAGAGGTGAGAAGGCAAGGCGGATTGTGGGGATATGGGCACAGGTCAAGGGCCAGATCCCACTCTGCAACCACAGCAAGACGTCAGGGACACAGGCCTGTGGCTGGAGATGGAGCAAGATGGGGGGGGGGGGGACATTTTGGAGCCAAAAAAACTCTCAAAATGGGACTTTCTCCCTACCTCGGCCTGCAATGCAGCCACACGACCCAGCCAGCCCTCAGACTCTGATCCTGCTGCTGGACACTGCTGGGTGAGGCCTGGTTCAGTCCTCTCTGTACCTGGGGACTGATGGCTGTGGCTGGGATCGCCCAGAGCCTTCTCCTCTACAGGCTGAGCCACCCAGCTCTCCCAGAATTCCTGTACCCCTTTCCCATCCCTACATTCCCACGCAGTGCTGAATGAGGAGGGAAGGGGATCCTGAAGGGGAGGGTTGAGGCCGGTGGAGGCAAACCTGGGTCAGTGCCCTTTGTGCTGCCCAATTTGACCCGAAAATGGGCACAGGGTCCTGGAGGGGGCGTTGTTGCTGCATGAACGGCCGCAGGCAGACGTGTAGCAAAGTGGATGCAAAACATTTAATATCTTAACGTACAAAAGAGTAAATAAATGACAATATTCCCAACCATTTCCCACCCTAACAATTGTTTCTGATCCCACCCCCTAAGATCCCCACCCCCCAATCAGTTTCTCACCCCCCGCTCCCTCCCACCAGTAGTTCCGTCCCTCTGCAAAAAACTTCCCAGCCCCCCAAACTCCCACCCCAACAATTCCTTCCTCCACATTCCAACAATTTCGGCGTGTGACATTATCAGAGTACAATTTCTCACCCAGGATCGCCACCCCACAAAATTCCCTCCCCCTCCCCACATCCCCAGTGCCAGCAGTTACGGAACCCAATAAATTTTGATGCCAACCATCTCCCACCTCAGACATTTGTCTCCCCAGTCGTTTCCCACCCCCCAAATTCCCACCCCCCAGATTCCCACCCCACGATATCAGAGTACAGCCATTTCATTGCCCACCCCCAGAAGATCCCACCGCCCCAAGAATTCCCACCCCAAATTCCCACCCCCCAACCATTCCCCACCCCAACCGTCCCCCACCCCAAATTCCCACCCCCCAACCATTCCCCACCCCAACCGTCCCCCACCCCAAATTCCCACCCCCCAACCATTCCCCACCCCAACCGTCCCCCACCCCAAATTCCCCCCCGCCAGCCATCCCCCACCCTAATATTTGCCACCCCGATAATTCCCACCCCCCCAACCATTTCCCACCCCCCAGCCAGCATTTCCCAGCCCAGAGCTTGGACAGTCCAACACTTTTGCGGTCCATCAGCTTCAGAGTCCCACGTTGCCCCAGTCCAAGATGCCGTTTGTGGACAGCCCAGTTTGGGAGGGGTAGGGCTGGGGCCGGTGCTGGTGGCCCTGGAACACTGCCGCTGCTCTCTGGGTGTCGTGGGGGCCAGAGAGGAGCTCAGGGCTGCAGGGAGCCATACTGGTCGGCTACGGCCACGTCTCCTGCTACACCAAGTGGGCCGGTTTCTTGGTACGCTACCGCTCGAGCCGCTCTCGGGGTGTGATGGGCACTGAGTCGTCCTGCTGGCCGCCGTGCTGACACAGGCAGCTTCGCCCAGCGCCGGTGTTTGTGGCCTGGAACCTCCTGGCACCGCGGTGGCTTCCTCTTTTCTGGCTGGAGTGCCGCTTGTGCCCGGAGCTCTCGCCTCTTGTGGTGGTGCAGGTGGGCGCTGGTCACTTGGCCGGCTCGCTGCTGTCCCGGCGGTGCTTGTCTGCCACCCGGCAGGAGATGCACCCGGGTGGCAGTGCCAGGCGGGTGAGAAGCACCCGGGGCTGCCTCCGCCGTGCCTCCTCCATCAGCTGTCCAGTTTGCATCAAAGGAGGCACGGGGTGCTTGGCTGGCTCGCTGCTGTCCCCGTGGTTGTTGTCTGCCACCCGGCAGGAGACGCACCCGGGTGGCAGTGCCAGGCGGGTGAGAAGCACCCGGGGCTGCCTCCGCCGTGCCTCCTCCATCAGCTGTCCAGTTTGCATCAAAGGAGGCACGGGGTGCTTGGCTGGCTCGCTGCTGTCCCCGTGGTTGTTGTCTGCCACCCGGCAGGAGACGCACCCGGGTGGCAGTGCCAGGCGGGTGAGAACCACCCGGGGCTGCCTCCGCCGCAGCTCTTCCGTCAGCCGTGCAGTGCAGGGCAAAAGGGGTGCGGGGGCAGCCATGGGGGTCGGCAGTGCCAGGCGGGTGAGAACCACCCGGGGCTGCCTCCGCCGCGCCTCTTCCATCAGATGTGCAGTGCGGGGCGACGGAGGTGCAGGGGCAGCCAGGGCGGTGGGCACAGGCAGCTCCTGGGATGCTGGCTGCCGCCAGAGCGAGTTGCTGAGGAGCCCTGCATCAGGCTGCGTGTCTTTGCTGAGCTCCGCGCTGGCCCTCGGGGAGTCAGGGGCCTCTGTGTTGGCAGAAGAGGAGTCGAGGCTGCTGGAGCCATCTGGGCTCAGTGGCTCCATGGCAGTGATGCGCTGCATCAGCTCTTCCCTTTTGCAGCTGTCCAGTTCTGCCAGCAGCTCGTCAGGATGATTTTCCTCTTCCACGTTCTCAAAGTCTTTGGTCCCCTCGCTTGTGACACCAGGCAGGTCCTGGTTGTGCCGGGGGACCTCCAGAGCACTCGCCGCTTCTGAAAAAGCAAGAACATCCCCCCAGACGATGATGGCAGCCTTCCCACCCCTGCTAGGTGCAGACACCCAGCCGTCACCTCTGTAAACCACAAACTCACCATCAATCCAGGAGAGCAAATGGTCAATTTCCACGTCGTCGTCAAGCCTGTGGGTGCTGGGTGTCTCTTCTGGAAAAGGAAGAAAATCCCCAGTGGGGCAGTGCCGGCTTTCCCACGCCCACTCGGTGCAGACACCCCCCCACCAGCTCTGCTGCCCGCAAACTCACCGTTGTTGATCCACGTGAGCAGCTCATCGATGTCTGCGTCGTCGTACAGGATGCCTGTCTTGGATGTCACTTCTGGAGAAGGAAGAAAATGCCCAGCAATGGGGCAATGCCATCTCTCCCACAGCCACTGGGTGCAAACAACCCCCGCCAGCTCTGTTGCCCCCAGACTCACCGTCGTTGATCCATGCCAGCAGGTCATCGATGTCCTCCGGGATGTCTGCGCTTGTTGTCACTGCTGGAAAAGCAAGAACATCGTCCCCGGTGGGGCAATGCCAGCTTTCCCACAGCCACCCGGTGCGGGCAGCCTGCCGCCCGCTCTGCAGCCCCTGAACTCACCGCCTGATTCCAGCGTCGCAGCGCTGCAGGTGAGCGGAGCCGTGGCGGGGTGGGGGCAGACGTTGGTGGGCGCTGGGTGCCCCTGGTCCTCCGTGAGCACCACGGCGTCTGGAAAGGGCTCCATCGGCGGCTCCCAGCTGGCAGGCAGGGTGCAGGGCACGGGGAGCACCTGCTGCTGCAGCGGTGGTACCTGCAAAAGAACTGGCGGGGGGCCGGGGCGGCCGGGGGCCTGCAGCAGGCAGGTGCCTGCGGGCTGCGGGGGCTCTGCATGGGACACGGCCCCAGGCCACAGCCCCATCGGCTGCTGGGGCAGCGGCGTCCCTGCCAGCAGGGGATGTCCCCAGCAGTGAGCGGGGGCAGTGGGGGGAGCCATAGCTGGGTGCAGCCCCCCGGGTAGCAGCTGCAGCACCGGGAAGCGCAGCCCCAGAGTTGGGGGCAGGCCCCCAGGTGGCAGCTGACCCAGAGTTGGGGGCAGCCCCCCAGGTGGGAGCTGCGCTGCCCGTCCCCAGACAGCTGGTACCCCAGGCCAGACAGAGGCCTGAGGCGCCAGGTAGGTGGCAGTGGGGACCGGGAGGGGTTGGGGTGGTACCGGCATCGGTCCGCGGATGGTGGGCTGCATCCAGGCGGGGTCCGGTGGCGGCACAGTCGCTTGGGTGAAAGTGGCGTCGGGTGTCAGAGGCACCGTCAGCGCTCCTCGAGGGATTCTCTCTGTGGGGAAAGGCCAAAAGGGGCACTGGGCTGAGATCTGGGGCACTGGGGTGGGATCTGGGGCACTGGGGCGGGATCTGGGGCACTGGGGCGGGATCTGGGGCACTGGGGTGGGATCTGGGGCCCTGGGGCCAGCTGAAGCATGGGAGCAGGGGGAGCCTGCTGGCCTTACCTGCCATGACAGCTGGAGAGTGGCAGTTAGGGGAGCCCCTCCCCCCACGGGGGTTCCGTGACCGTTGGGCCCAGCCCCCTTCCCCCAGGCTTGCGATGGTGTGACTTTTCGTACCCAAACATCCTTCCCATCCCATCTCTAACTTTCTATGGTGGACGTTTTCTCCTGGCTTCAAATGTATCTTGGGGCATGGCTGCTGAGGGCAGAACAGGCAGCGTAGTCTTTTCTGCTCTTCCCTCTTCTGTGCTTCCCTTTTCTGCTCTTCTCCTCACGTCGATGAGGAGAAGCCTTTCTCCCTTAGTGTTATCCACTCCTCTTCAGCTCTTCTGCTGGTTTTTTTCCCTCGTATTCTCCCTCCTCTCCTGAGTTTGTACTCCTCTTTGCCGTTCCCCAATAAGCTCCCTTTGCCTTCCAGTAAGGAAAGGAAGGTGCTTGCGAAGCAAAGGCAGGCAGGGGAGTGCAAGCAACCCACATTGCCCCAGTCCAAGATGTCGTTTGTGAACAGCCCGGTTCGGGAGGGGTCTGGGTTAGGGTTAGGGTTAGGGGTTAGGGTTAGGCACATTAGGGTTAGCGTTAGGGTTAGGGTTACGGTCAGGGGTTAGGGGTTAGGGTTAGGGCTAGGGTTAGGGTTAGGGTTAGGGTAGGGTTGGTTTAGGGTCAGGGTTAGAGTTATGTTTAGGGTTAGGGTAGGGTTAGGATTAGGGTTAGGGTTGGGTAAAGGTTAGGGTTAGGGTTATGTTTAGGGTTAGGGTTAGGTTTAGGGTTAGGGTGTGGGTTAGGGCTAGGGTTAGGGCTAGGGAAGGCACATTGGGGTTAGGGTTATGGTTATGGTTAGGGTTAGGGTTAGATTTAGGGTTAGGTTTGGTTTAGGGTTAGGGTTTGGGTTAGGGTTAGGGGGAGGGCTAGGGTTAGGGCTAGGGAAGGCAGATTAGGGTTAGGGTTATGGTTAGGGTTAGGGTTGGGGTTAGGGTTAGGGTTAGAGTTAGGATTAGGCACATAAATTAGGGTTAGGGTTAGGGATAGGGGTTGGGTTAGTGTTAGGGTTATGTTTAGGGTTAAGGTTAGCGTAAGGGTTAGGGTTTCGTTTAGGGTTAGGGCTTGGGTTAGGGATAGGCACCTCAGTTAGGGTTAGGGTTAGGGTTAGTGTTGGGGTAAGGGTAAGGCTTAGGGCTAATGTTAGGGTTAGGTTTAGGGTTAGGGTTAGGGATAGGCACATCAATTGGGGTTAGTGTTAGGGTTAATGTTAGGTTTAGTTTTGGGGTAAATGTAAGGGTTAGGGTTAGGGTTAGGGTTAGGGCTAGGGTTAGGCACATCAATTAGGGTTAGGGTTCGGGATACGGTTAGGGTTAGGTTTAGGGTTAGTATATGGGTTAGGGTAGGGGTAGGTTTAGGGTTAGGGTTAGGCATATTAGGGTTGGGTTTAGGGTTAGGTTTGGTTAGGGTTAGGTTTAGGGTTAGGCACATCAATTCGGGTTAGGGTTATTGTTAGGGTTAGGGTTAGCGTAAGGTTTAGCGTTAGGGTTAGGGTTAGTGTTAGGGTTATTGTTAGGGTTAGGGTTAGGGTAAATATTAGGGTTAGGGTTAGGATTGGGTTAGGGTTAGGGTTAGGTTTAGGGTTTTGGGGTTAGGGTTAGGGTTAGGGTTAGGGTTTTCTTTGTTATTTTTCAAGTTTTCTTTGTTATTTTTCTCTTCTAGAGTTTGCTTTGCTGTTTTTGTTGTTTTTTTTAAATCCTTTGCTATGCAATGATTTTCTTTCCTATTTGCTTTTTCTTTCTGGGTTTCTGTGTGTTCTATGCTTTTTTTTTTTTTTTTTTTTTCCTTTGGTTTGGTTTGCTTTTTTCTTTAATTTTCTTTGATTGGCATTGCTTTTTATTTCCTTCCTATTTTTTCCTACCATTATTTTGTTTGTTTTTCACAGCTGTGCTTTGCTTTTTCACTTCTTTGCATGGCTCTGCTTGGTTTTTCTCTGCTTTGCCTTGTGTTTCTTTTTCTTTCCTTTTTTTTTTTCTTTCACATTTCTTTGTTTTTCCTGTTTTTTATTGTTTTTGAATTTCCTTTATTTGATTTCTACTATTTTTTTCTTTGCTTTGTGCAGCTTTTAAAATTTATTTTCCCACCTTTTCCAACAATTTCCCACCTTTCCCACGCTTTCCCATTTTTTACCATTAATTCCAAACGTACACTTTTTCCATGTTTTCCCCATGCTTTCCCAACATTTGTCCTACTTCTCCCAACTTTTCCCAAATTCTTTTCTTCTCATTTATTTTTTTTTACTACTTAAGCCAACTCTCCCCACTTTCCTGCTCTGCTTTATGGTTCTGTATGGAGCTGTATGGAGCAGTGGGTTGTGACATGGGCCACGTTCTCCTTCCTTCACTGTGCTGGGTGGTAAAGCACTTTTTTGTTTTGTTTGTTTTGTTTTGTTTGTTTATTTGGGGGGACTGCCATGTTCCAAGCAGTTCTGTTGCTGGCAGTGAGGCTGCAGAGAGGTCGGTCATCTCAGCAGTCATTGTGGGTGTAAGTGCTGCAGCTCTGCAACCGTGTAAGCCATTACTAGTGTGCAGAGACAGACAGGACCCGGAGGGGTTATGGAGAGGATGTAGAGGGGAGGGGACATAGATTGGGCTCCGAAAGAAGATGGAGGGGATATGGAGAAGACTTGGGAGAGGACACAGAGAGGACATAGGTGGGACATGGAGGTGATATAGATGGGACGTGGACTGGATATAGAGAGGTGAGAAGGCAAGGCGGATTGTGGGGATATGGGCACAGGTCAAGGGCCAGATCCCACTCTGCAACCACAGCAAGACGTCAGGGACACAGGCCTGTGGCTGGAGATGGAGCAAGATGGGGGGGGGGGGGACATTTTGGAGCCAAAAAAACTCTCAAAATGGGACTTTCTCCCTACCTCGGCCTGCAATGCAGCCACACGACCCAGCCAGCCCTCAGACTCTGATCCTGCTGCTGGACACTGCTGGGTGAGGCCTGGTTCAGTCCTCTCTGTACCTGGGGACTGATGGCTGTGGCTGGGATCGCCCAGAGCCTTCTCCTCTACAGGCTGAGCCACCCAGCTCTCCCAGAATTCCTGTACCCCTTTCCCATCCCTACATTCCCACGCAGTGCTGAATGAGGAGGGAAGGGGATCCTGAAGGGGAGGGTTGAGGCCGGTGGAGGCAAACCTGGGTCAGTGCCCTTTGTGCTGCCCAATTTGACCCGAAAATGGGCACAGGGTCCTGGAGGGGGCGTTGTTGCTGCATGAACGGCCGCAGGCAGACGTGTAGCAAAGTGGATGCAAAACATTTAATATCTTAACGTACAAAAGAGTAAATAAATGACAATATTCCCAACCATTTCCCACCCTAACAATTGTTTCTGATCCCACCCCCTAAGATCCCCACCCCCCAATCAGTTTCTCACCCCCCGCTCCCTCCCACCAGTAGTTCCGTCCCTCTGCAAAAAACTTCCCAGCCCCCCAAACTCCCACCCCAACAATTCCTTCCTCCACATTCCAACAATTTCGGCGTGTGACATTATCAGAGTACAATTTCTCACCCAGGATTGCCACCCCACAAAATTCCCTCCCCCTCCCCACATCCCCAGTGCCAGCAGTTACGGAACCCAATAAATTTTGATGCCAACCATCTCCCACCTCAGACATTTGTCTCCCCAGTCGTTTCCCACCCCCCAAATTCCCACCCCCCAGATTCCCACCCCACGATATCAGAGTACAGCCATTTCATTGCCCACCCCCAGAAGATCCCACCGCCCCAAGAATTCCCACCCCAAATTCCCACCCCCCAACCATTCCCCACCCCAACCGTCCCCCACCCCAAATTCCCACCCCCCAACCATTCCCCACCCCAACCGTCCCCCACCCCAAATTCCCCCCCGCCAGCCATCCCCCACCCTAATATTTGCCACCCCGATAATTCCCACCCCCCCAACCATTTCCCACCCCCCAGCCAGCATTTCCCAGCCCAGAGCTTGGACAGTCCAACACTTTTGCGGTCCATCAGCTTCAGAGTCCCACGTTGCCCCAGTCCAAGATGCCGTTTGTGGACAGCCCAGTTTGGGAGGGGTAGGGCTGGGGCCGGTGCTGGTGGCCCTGGAACACTGCCGCTGCTCTCTGGGTGTCGTGGGGGCCAGAGAGGAGCTCAGGGCTGCAGGGAGCCATACTGGTCGGCTACGGCCACGTCTCCTGCTACACCAAGTGGGCCGGTTTCTTGGTACGCTCCCGCTCGAGCCGCTCTCGGGGTGTGATGGGCACTGAGTCGTCCTGCTGGCCGCCGTGCTGACACAGGCAGCTTCGCCCAGCGCCGGTGTTTGTGGCCTGGAACCTCCTGGCACCGCGGTGGCTTCCTCTTTTCTGGCTGGAGTGCCGCTTGTGCCCGGAGCTCTCGCCTCTTGTGGTGGTGCGGGTGGGCGCTGGTCACTTGGCTGGCTCGCTGCTGTCCCGGCGGTGCTTGTCTGCCACCCGGCAGGAGATGCACCCGGGTGGCAGTGCCAGGCGGGTGAGAAGCACCCGGGGCTGCCTCCGCCGTGCCTCCTCCATCAGCTGTCCAGTTTGCATCAAAGGAGGCACGGGGTGCTTGGCTGGCTCGCTGCTGTCCCCGTGATTGTTGTCTGCCACCCGGCAGGAGACGCACCCGGGTGGCAGTGCCAGGCGGGTGAGAAGCACCCGGGGCTGCCTCCGCCGTGCCTCCTCCATCAGCTGTCCAGTTTGCATCAAAGGAGGCACGGGGTGCTTGGCTGGCTCGCTGCTGTCCCCGTGGTTGTTGTCTGCCACCCGGCAGGAGACGCACCCGGGTGGCAGTGCCAGGCGGGTGAGAACCACCCGGGGCTGCCTCCGCCGTGCCTCCTCCATCAGCTGTCCAGTTTGCATCAAAGGAGGCACGGGGTGCTTGGCTGGCTCGCTGCTGTCCCCGTGGTTGTTGTCTGCCACCCGGCAGGAGACGCACCCGGGTGGCAGTGCCAGGCGGGTGAGAACCACCCGGGGCTGCCTCCGCCGCAGCTCTTCCGTCAGCCGTGCAGTGCAGGGCAAAAGGGGTGCGGGGGCAGCCATGGGGGTCGGCAGTGCCAGGCGGGTGAGAACCACCCGGGGCTGCCTCCGCCGCGCCTCTTCCATCAGATGTGCAGTGCGGGGCGACGGAGGTGCAGGGGCAGCCAGGGCGGTGGGCACAGGCAGCTCCTGGGGTGCTGGCTGCCGCCAGAGCGAGTTGCTGAGGAGCCCTGCATCAGGCTGCGTGTCTTTGCTGAGCTCCGCGCTGGCCCTCGGGGAGTCAGGGGCCTCTGTGTTGGCAGAAGAGGAGTCGAGGCTGCTGGAGCCATCTGGGCTCAGTGGCTCCATGGCAGTGATGCGCTGCATCAGCTCTTCCCTTTTGCAGCTGTCCAGTTCTGCCAGCAGCTCGTCAGGATGATTTTCCTCTTCCACGTTCTCAAAGTCTTTGGTCCCCTCGCTTGTGACACCAGGCAGGTCCTGGTTGTGCCGGGGGACCTCCAGAGCACTCGCCGCTTCTGAAAAAGCAAGAACATCCCCCCAGACGATGATGGCAGCCTTCCCACCCCTGCTAGGTGCAGACACCCAGCCGTCACCTCTGTAAACCACAAACTCACCATCAATCCAGGAGAGCAAATGGTCAATTTCCACGTCGTCGTCAAGCCTGTGGGTGCTGGGTGTCTCTTCTGGAAAAGGAAGAAAATCCCCAGTGGGGCAGTGCCGGCTTTCCCACGCCCACTCGGTGCAGACACCCCCCCACCAGCTCTGCTGCCCGCAAACTCACCGTTGTTGATCCACGTGAGCAGCTCATCGATGTCTGCGTCGTCGTACAGGATGCCTGTCTTGGATGTCACTTCTGGAGAAGGAAGAAAATGCCCAGCAATGGGGCAATGCCATCTCTCCCACAGCCACTGGGTGCAAACAACCCCCGCCAGCTCTGTTGCCCCCAGACTCACCGTCGTTGATCCATGCCAGCAGGTCATCGATGTCCTCCGGGATGTCTGCGCTTGTTGTCACTGCTGGAAAAGCAAGAACATCGTCCCCGGTGGGGCAATGCCAGCTTTCCCACAGCCACCCGGTGCGGGCAGCCTGCCGCCCGCTCTGCAGCCCCTGAACTCACCGCCTGATTCCAGCGTCGCAGCGCTGCAGGTGAGCGGAGCCGTGGCGGGGTGGGGGCAGACGTTGGTGGGCGCTGGGTGCCCCTGGTCCTCCGTGAGCACCACGGCGTCTGGAAAGGGCTCCATCGGCGGCTCCCAGCTGGCAGGCAGGGTGCAGGGCACGGGGAGCACCTGCTGCTGCAGCGGTGGTACCTGCAAAAGAACTGGCGGGGGGCCGGGGCGGCCGGGGGCCTGCAGCAGGCAGGTGCCTGCGGGCTGCGGGGGCTCTGCATGGGACACGGCCCCAGGCCACAGCCCCATCGGCTGCTGGGGCAGCGGCGTCCCTGCCAGCAGGGGATGTCCCCAGCAGTGAGCGGGGGCAGTGGGGGGAGCCATAGCTGGGTGCAGCCCCCCGGGTAGCAGCTGCAGCACCGGGAAGCGCAGCCCCAGAGTTGGGGGCAGGCCCCCAGGTGGCAGCTGACCCAGAGTTGGGGGCAGCCCCCCAGGTGGGAGCTGCGCTGCCCGTCCCCAGACAGCTGGTACCCCAGGCCAGACAGAGGCCTGAGGCGCCAGGTAGGTGGCAGTGGGGACCGGGAGGGGTTGGGGTGGTACCGGCATCGGTCCGCGGATGGTGGGCTGCATCCAGGCGGGGTCCGGTGGCGGCACAGTCGCTTGGGTGAAAGTGGCGTCGGGTGTCAGAGGCACCGTCAGCGCTCCTCGAGGGATTCTCTCTGTGGGGAAAGGCCAAAAGGGGCACTGGGCTGAGATCTGGGGCACTGGGGTGGGATCTGGGGCACTGGGGCGGGATCTGGGGCACTGGGGCGGGATCTGGGGCACTGGGGTGGGATCTGGGGCCCTGGGGCCAGCTGAAGCATGGGAGCAGGGGGAGCCTGCTGGCCTTACCTGCCATGACAGCTGGAGAGTGGCAGTTAGGGGAGCCCCTCCCCCCACGGGGGTTCCGTGACCGTTGGGCCCAGCCCCCTTCCCCCAGGCTTGCGATGGTGTGACTTTTCGTACCCAAACATCCTTCCCATCCCATCTCTAACTTTCTATGGTGGACGTTTTCTCCTGGCTTCAAATGTATCTTGGGGCATGGCTGCTGAGGGCAGAACAGGCAGCGTAGTCTTTTCTGCTCTTCCCTCTTCTGTGCTTCCCTTTTCTGCTCTTCTCCTCACGTCGATGAGGAGAAGCCTTTCTCCCTTAGTGTTATCCACTCCTCTTCAGCTCTTCTGCTGGTTTTTTTCCCTCGTATTCTCCCTCCTCTCCTGAGTTTGTACTCCTCTTTGCCGTTCCCCAATAAGCTCCCTTTGCCTTCCAGTAAGGAAAGGAAGGTGCTTGCGAAGCAAAGGCAGGCAGGGGAGTGCAAGCAACCCACATTGCCCCAGTCCAAGATGTCGTTTGTGAACAGCCCGGTTCGGGAGGGGTCTGGGTTAGGGTTAGGGTTAGGGGTTAGGGTTAGGCACATTAGGGTTAGCGTTAGGGTTAGGGTTACGGTCAGGGGTTAGGGGTTAGGGTTAGGGCTAGGGTTAGGGTTAGGGTTAGGGTAGGGTTGGTTTAGGGTCAGGGTTAGAGTTATGTTTAGGGTTAGGGTAGGGTTAGGATTAGGGTTAGGGTTGGGTAAAGGTTAGGGTTAGGGTTATGTTTAGGGTTAGGGTTAGGTTTAGGGTTAGGGTGTGGGTTAGGGCTAGGGTTAGGGCTAGGGAAGGCACATTGGGGTTAGGGTTATGGTTATGGTTAGGGTTAGGGTTAGATTTAGGGTTAGGTTTGGTTTAGGGTTAGGGTTTGGGTTAGGGTTAGGGGGAGGGCTAGGGTTAGGGCTAGGGAAGGCAGATTAGGGTTAGGGTTATGGTTAGGGTTAGGGTTGGGGTTAGGGTTAGGGTTAGAGTTAGGATTAGGCACATAAATTAGGGTTAGGGTTAGGGATAGGGGTTGGGTTAGTGTTAGGGTTATGTTTAGGGTTAAGGTTAGCGTAAGGGTTAGGGTTTCGTTTAGGGTTAGGGCTTGGGTTAGGGATAGGCACCTCAGTTAGGGTTAGGGTTAGGGTTAGTGTTGGGGTAAGGGTAAGGGTTAGGGCTAATGTTAGGGTTAGGTTTAGGGTTAGGGTTAGGGATAGGCACATCAATTGGGGTTAGTGTTAGGGTTAATGTTAGGTTTAGTTTTGGGGTAAATGTAAGGGTTAGGGTTAGGGTTAGGGTTAGGGCTAGGGTTAGGCACATCAATTAGGGTTAGGGTTCGGGATACGGTTAGGGTTAGGTTTAGGGTTAGTATATGGGTTAGGGTAGGGGTAGGTTTAGGGTTAGGGTTAGGCATATTAGGGTTGGGTTTAGGGTTAGGTTTGGTTAGGGTTAGGTTTAGGGTTAGGCACATCAATTCGGGTTAGGGTTATTGTTAGGGTTAGGGTTAGCGTAAGGTTTAGCGTTAGGGTTAGGGTTAGTGTTAGGGTTATTGTTAGGGTTAGGGTTAGGGTAAATATTAGGGTTAGGGTTAGGATTGGGTTAGGGTTAGGGTTAGGTTTAGGGTTTTGGGGTTAGGGTTTGGGTTAGGGTTAGGGTTTTCTTTGTTATTTTTCAAGTTTTCTTTGTTATTTTTCTCTTCTAGAGTTTGCTTTGCTGTTTTTGTTGTTTTTTTTAAATCCTTTGCTATGCAATGATTTTCTTTCCTATTTGCTTTTTCTTTCTGGGTTTCTGTGTGTTCTATGCTTTTTTTTTTTTTTTTTTTCCTTTGGTTTGGTTTGCTTTTTTCTTTAATTTTCTTTGATTGGCATTGCTTTTTATTTCCTTCCTATTTTTTCCTACCATTATTTTGTTTGTTTTTCACAGCTGTGCTTTGCTTTTTCACTTCTTTGCATGGCTCTGCTTGGTTTTTCTCTGCTTTGCCTTGTGTTTCTTTTTCTTTCCTTTTTTTTTTTCTTTCACATTTCTTTGTTTTTCCTGTTTTTTATTGTTTTTGAATTTCCTTTATTTGATTTCTACTATTTTTTTCTTTGCTTTGTGCAGCTTTTAAAATTTATTTTCCCACCTTTTCCAACAATTTCCCACCTTTCCCACGCTTTCCCATTTTTTACCATTAATTCCAAACGTACACTTTTTCCATGTTTTCCCCATGCTTTCCCAACATTTGTCCTACTTCTCCCAACTTTTCCCAAATTCTTTTCTTCTCATTTATTTTTTTTTACTACTTAAGCCAACTCTCCCCACTTTCCTGCTCTGCTTTATGGTTCTGTATGGAGCTGTATGGAGCAGTGGGTTGTGACATGGGCCACGTTCTCCTTCCTTCACTGTGCTGGGTGGTAAAGCACTTTTTTGTTTTGTTTGTTTTGTTTTGTTTGTTTATTTGGGGGGACTGCCATGTTCCAAGCAGTTCTGTTGCTGGCAGTGAGGCTGCAGAGAGGTCGGTCATCTCAGCAGTCATTGTGGGTGTAAGTGCTGCAGCTCTGCAACCGTGTAAGCCATTACTAGTGTGCAGAGACAGACAGGACCCGGAGGGGTTATGGAGAGGATGTAGAGGGGAGGGGACATAGATTGGGCTCCGAAAGAAGATGGAGGGGATATGGAGAAGACTTGGGAGAGGACACAGAGAGGACATAGGTGGGACATGGAGGTGATATAGATGGGACGTGGACTGGATATAGAGAGGTGAGAAGGCAAGGCGGATTGTGGGGATATGGGCACAGGTCAAGGGCCAGATCCCACTCTGCAACCACAGCAAGACGTCAGGGACACAGGCCTGTGGCTGGAGATGGAGCAAGATGGGGGGGGGGGGGACATTTTGGAGCCAAAAAAACTCTCAAAATGGGACTTTCTCCCTACCTCGGCCTGCAATGCAGCCACACGACCCAGCCAGCCCTCAGACTCTGATCCTGCTGCTGGACACTGCTGGGTGAGGCCTGGTTCAGTCCTCTCTGTACCTGGGGACTGATGGCTGTGGCTGGGATCGCCCAGAGCCTTCTCCTCTACAGGCTGAGCCACCCAGCTCTCCCAGAATTCCTGTACCCCTTTCCCATCCCTACATTCCCACGCAGTGCTGAATGAGGAGGGAAGGGGATCCTGAAGGGGAGGGTTGAGGCCGGTGGAGGCAAACCTGGGTCAGTGCCCTTTGTGCTGCCCAATTTGACCCGAAAATGGGCACAGGGTCCTGGAGGGGGCGTTGTTGCTGCATGAACGGCCGCAGGCAGACGTGTAGCAAAGTGGATGCAAAACATTTAATATCTTAACGTACAAAAGAGTAAATAAATGACAATATTCCCAACCATTTCCCACCCTAACAATTGTTTCTGATCCCACCCCCTAAGATCCCCACCCCCCAATCAGTTTCTCACCCCCCGCTCCCTCCCACCAGTAGTTCCGTCCCTCTGCAAAAAACTTCCCAGCCCCCCAAACTCCCACCCCAACAATTCCTTCCTCCACATTCCAACAATTTCGGCGTGTGACATTATCAGAGTACAATTTCTCACCCAGGATCGCCACCCCACAAAATTCCCTCCCCCTCCCCACATCCCCAGTGCCAGCAGTTACGGAACCCAATAAATTTTGATGCCAACCATCTCCCACCTCAGACATTTGTCTCCCCAGTCGTTTCCCACCCCCCAAATTCCCACCCCCCAGATTCCCACCCCACGATATCAGAGTACAGCCATTTCATTGCCCACCCCCAGAAGATCCCACCGCCCCAAGAATTCCCACCCCAAATTCCCACCCCCCAACCATTCCCCACCCCAACCGTCCCCCACCCCAAATTCCCACCCCCCAACCATTCCCCACCCCAACCGTCCCCCACCCCAAATTCCCCCCCGCCAGCCATCCCCCACCCTAATATTTGCCACCCCGATAATTCCCACCCCCCCAACCATTTCCCACCCCCCAGCCAGCATTTCCCAGCCCAGAGCTTGGACAGGCCAACACTTTTGCGGTCCATCAGCTTCAGAGTCCCACGTTGCCCCAGTCCAAGATGCTGTTTGTGGACAGCCCAGTTTGGGAGGGGTAGGGCTGGGGCCGGTGCTGGTGGCCCTGGAACACTGCCGCTGCTCTCTGGGTGTCGTGGGGGCCAGAGAGGAGCTCAGGGCTGCAGGGAGCCATACTGGTCGGCTACGGCCACGTCTCCTGCTACACCAAGTGGGCCGGTTTCTTGGTACGCTCCCGCTCGAGCCGCTCTCGGGGTGTGATGGGCACTGAGTCGTCCTGCTGGCCGCCGTGCTGACACAGGCAGCTTCGCCCAGCGCCGGTGTTTGTGGCCTGGAACCTCCTGGCACCGCGGTGGCTTCCTCTTTTCTGGCTGGAGTGCCGCTTGTGCCCGGAGCTCTCGCCTCTTGTGGTGGTGCAGGTGGGCGCTGGTCACTTGGCCGGCTCGCTGCTGTCCCCGTGATTGTTGTCTGCCACCCGGCAGGAGACGCACCCGGGTGGCAGTGCCAGGCGGGTGAGAAGCACCCGGGGCTGCCTCCGCCGTGCCTCCTCCATCAGCTGTCCAGTTTGCATCAAAGGAGGCACGGGGTGCTTGGCTGGCTCGCTGCTGTCCCCGTGATTGTTGTCTGCCACCCGGCAGGAGACGCACCCGGGTGGCAGTGCCAGGCGGGTGAGAAGCACCCGGGGCTGCCTCCGCCGTGCCTCCTCCATCAGCTGTCCAGTTTGCATCAAAGGAGGCACGGGGTGCTTGGCTGGCTCGCTGCTGTCCCTGTGGTTGTTGTCTGCCACCCGGCAGGAGACGCACCCGGGTGGCAGTGCCAGGCGGGTGAGAACCACCCGGGGCTGCCTCCGCCGCAGCTCTTCCGTCAGCCGTGCAGTGCAGGGCAAAAGGGGTGCGGGGGCAGCCATGGGGGTCGGCAGTGCCAGGCGGGTGAGAACCACCCGGGGCTGCCTCCGCCGCGCCTCTTCCATCAGATGTGCAGTGCGGGGCGACGGAGGTGCAGGGGCAGCCAGGGCGGTGGGCACAGGCAGCTCCTGGGATGCTGGCTGCCGCCAGAGCGAGTTGCTGAGGAGCCCTGCGTCAGGCTGCGTGTCTTTGCTGAGCTCCGCGCTGGCCCTCGGGGAGTCAGGGGCCTCTGTGTTGGCAGAAGAGGAGTCGAGGCTGCTGGAGCCATCTGGGCTCAGTGGCTCCATGGCAGTGATGCGCTGCATCAGCTCTTCCCTTTTGCAGCTGTCCAGTTCTGCCAGCAGCTCGTCAGGATGATTTTCCTCTTCCACGTTCTCAAAGTCTTTGGTCCCCTCGCTTGTGACACCAGGCAGGTCCTGGTTGTGCCGGGGGACCTCCAGAGCACTCGCCGCTTCTGAAAAAGCAAGAACATCCCCCCAGACGATGATGGCAGCCTTCCCACCCCTGCTAGGTGCAGACACCCAGCCGTCACCTCTGTAAACCACAAACTCACCATCAATCCAGGAGAGCAAATGGTCAATTTCCACGTCGTCGTCAAGCCTGTGGGTGCTGGGTGTCTCTTCTGGAAAAGGAAGAAAATCCCCAGTGGGGCAGTGCCGGCTTTCCCACGCCCACTCGGTGCAGACACCCCCCCACCAGCTCTGCTGCCCGCAAACTCACCGTTGTTGATCCACGTGAGCAGCTCATCGATGTCTGCGTCGTCGTACAGGATGCCTGTCTTGGATGTCACTTCTGGAGAAGGAAGAAAATGCCCAGCAATGGGGCAATGCCATCTCTCCCACAGCCACTGGGTGCAAACAACCCCCGCCAGCTCTGTTGCCCCCAGACTCACCGTCGTTGATCCATGCCAGCAGGTCATCGATGTCCTCCGGGATGTCTGCGCTTGTTGTCACTGCTGGAAAAGCAAGAACATCGTCCCCGGTGGGGCAATGCCAGCTTTCCCACAGCCACCCGGTGCGGGCAGCCTGCCGCCCGCTCTGCAGCCCCTGAACTCACCGCCTGATTCCAGCGTCGCAGCGCTGCAGGTGAGCGGAGCCGTGGCGGGGTGGGGGCAGACGTTGGTGGGCGCTGGGTGCCCCTGGTCCTCCGTGAGCACCACGGCGTCTGGAAAGGGCTCCATCGGCGGCTCCCAGCTGGCAGGCAGGGTGCAGGGCACGGGGAGCACCTGCTGCTGCAGCGGTGGTACCTGCAAAAGAACTGGCGGGGGGCCGGGGCGGCCGGGGGCCTGCAGCAGGCAGGTGCCTGCGGGCTGCGGGGGCTCTGCATGGGACACGGCCCCAGGCCACAGCCCCATCGGCTGCTGGGGCAGCGGCGTCCCTGCCAGCAGGGGATGTCCCCAGCAGTGAGCGGGGGCAGTGGGGGGAGCCATAGCTGGGTGCAGCCCCCCGGGTAGCAGCTGCAGCACCGGGAAGCGCAGCCCCAGAGTTGGGGGCAGGCCCCCAGGTGGCAGCTGACCCAGAGTTGGGGGCAGCCCCCCAGGTGGGAGCTGCGCTGCCCGTCCCCAGACAGCTGGTACCCCAGGCCAGACAGAGGCCTGAGGCGCCAGGTAGGTGGCAGTGGGGACCGGGAGGGGTTGGGGTGGTACCGGCATCGGTCCGCGGATGGTGGGCTGCATCCAGGCGGGGTCCGGTGGCGGCACAGTCGCTTGGGTGAAAGTGGCGTCGGGTGTCAGAGGCACCGTCAGCGCTCCTCGAGGGATTCTCTCTGTGGGGAAAGGCCAAAAGGGGCACTGGGCTGAGATCTGGGGCACTGGGGTGGGATCTGGGGCACTGGGGCGGGATCTGGGGCACTGGGGCGGGATCTGGGGCACTGGGGTGGGATCTGGGGCCCTGGGGCCAGCTGAAGCATGGGAGCAGGGGGAGCCTGCTGGCCTTACCTGCCATGACAGCTGGAGAGTGGCAGTTAGGGGAGCCCCTCCCCCCACGGGGGTTCCGTGACCGTTGGGCCCAGCCCCCTTCCCCCAGGCTTGCGATGGTGTGACTTTTCGTACCCAAACATCCTTCCCATCCCATCTCTAACTTTCTATGGTGGACGTTTTCTCCTGGCTTCAAATGTATCTTGGGGCATGGCTGCTGAGGGCAGAACAGGCAGCGTAGTCTTTTCTGCTCTTCCCTCTTCTGTGCTTCCCTTTTCTGCTCTTCTCCTCACGTCGATGAGGAGAAGCCTTTCTCCCTTAGTGTTATCCACTCCTCTTCAGCTCTTCTGCTGGTTTTTTTCCCTCGTATTCTCCCTCCTCTCCTGAGTTTGTACTCCTCTTTGCCGTTCCCCAATAAGCTCCCTTTGCCTTCCAGTAAGGAAAGGAAGGTGCTTGCGAAGCAAAGGCAGGCAGGGGAGTGCAAGCAACCCACATTGCCCCAGTCCAAGATGTCGTTTGTGAACAGCCCGGTTCGGGAGGGGTCTGGGTTAGGGTTAGGGTTAGGGGTTAGGGTTAGGCACATTAGGGTTAGCGTTAGGGTTAGGGTTACGGTCAGGGGTTAGGGGTTAGGGTTAGGGCTAGGGTTAGGGTTAGGGTTAGGGTAGGGTTGGTTTAGGGTCAGGGTTAGAGTTATGTTTAGGGTTAGGGTAGGGTTAGGATTAGGGTTAGGGTTGGGTAAAGGTTAGGGTTAGGGTTATGTTTAGGGTTAGGGTTAGGTTTAGGGTTAGGGTGTGGGTTAGGGCTAGGGTTAGGGCTAGGGAAGGCACATTGGGGTTAGGGTTATGGTTATGGTTAGGGTTAGGGTTAGATTTAGGGTTAGGTTTGGTTTAGGGTTAGGGTTTGGGTTAGGGTTAGGGGGAGGGCTAGGGTTAGGGCTAGGGAAGGCAGATTAGGGTTAGGGTTATGGTTAGGGTTAGGGTTGGGGTTAGGGTTAGGGTTAGAGTTAGGATTAGGCACATAAATTAGGGTTAGGGTTAGGGATAGGGGTTGGGTTAGTGTTAGGGTTATGTTTAGGGTTAAGGTTAGCGTAAGGGTTAGGGTTTCGTTTAGGGTTAGGGCTTGGGTTAGGGATAGGCACCTCAGTTAGGGTTAGGGTTAGGGTTAGTGTTGGGGTAAGGGTAAGGCTTAGGGCTAATGTTAGGGTTAGGTTTAGGGTTAGGGTTAGGGATAGGCACATCAATTGGGGTTAGTGTTAGGGTTAATGTTAGGTTTAGTTTTGGGGTAAATGTAAGGGTTAGGGTTAGGGTTAGGGTTAGGGCTAGGGTTAGGCACATCAATTAGGGTTAGGGTTCGGGATACGGTTAGGGTTAGGTTTAGGGTTAGTATATGGGTTAGGGTAGGGGTAGGTTTAGGGTTAGGGTTAGGCATATTAGGGTTGGGTTTAGGGTTAGGTTTGGTTAGGGTTAGGTTTAGGGTTAGGCACATCAATTCGGGTTAGGGTTATTGTTAGGGTTAGGGTTAGCGTAAGGTTTAGCGTTAGGGTTAGGGTTAGTGTTAGGGTTATTGTTAGGGTTAGGGTTAGGGTAAATATTAGGGTTAGGGTTAGGATTGGGTTAGGGTTAGGGTTAGGTTTAGGGTTTTGGGGTTAGGGTTTGGGTTAGGGTTAGGGTTAGGGTTTTCTTTGTTATTTTTCAAGTTTTCTTTGTTATTTTTCTCTTCTAGAGTTTGCTTTGCTGTTTTTGTTGTTTTTTTTAAATCCTTTGCTATGCAATGATTTTCTTTCCTATTTGCTTTTTCTTTCTGGGTTTCTGTGTGTTCTATGCTTTTTTTTCTTTTTTTTTTCCTTTGGTTTGGTTTGCTTTTTTCTTTAATTTTCTTTGATTGGCATTGCTTTTTATTTCCTTCCTATTTTTTCCTACCATTATTTTGTTTGTTTTTCACAGCTGTGCTTTGCTTTTTCACTTCTTTGCATGGCTCTGCTTGGTTTTTCTCTGCTTTGCCTTGTGTTTCTTTTTCTTTCCTTTTTTTTTTTCTTTCACATTTCTTTGTTTTTCCTGTTTTTTATTGTTTTTGAATTTCCTTTATTTGATTTCTACTATTTTTTTCTTTGCTTTGTGCAGCTTTTAAAATTTATTTTCCCACCTTTTCCAACAATTTCCCACCTTTCCCACGCTTTCCCATTTTTTACCATTAATTCCAAACGTACACTTTTTCCATGTTTTCCCCATGCTTTCCCAACATTTGTCCTACTTCTCCCAACTTTTCCCAAATTCTTTTCTTCTCATTTATTTTTTTTTACTACTTAAGCCAACTCTCCCCACTTTCCTGCTCTGCTTTATGGTTCTGTATGGAGCTGTATGGAGCAGTGGGTTGTGACATGGGCCACGTTCTCCTTCCTTCACTGTGCTGGGTGGTAAAGCACTTTTTTGTTTTGTTTGTTTTGTTTTGTTTGTTTATTTGGGGGGACTGCCATGTTCCAAGCAGTTCTGTTGCTGGCAGTGAGGCTGCAGAGAGGTCGGTCATCTCAGCAGTCATTGTGGGTGTAAGTGCTGCAGCTCTGCAACCGTGTAAGCCATTACTAGTGTGCAGAGACAGACAGGACCCGGAGGGGTTATGGAGAGGATGTAGAGGGGAGGGGACATAGATTGGGCTCCGAAAGAAGATGGAGGGGATATGGAGAAGACTTGGGAGAGGACACAGAGAGGACATAGGTGGGACATGGAGGTGATATAGATGGGACGTGGACTGGATATAGAGAGGTGAGAAGGCAAGGCGGATTGTGGGGATATGGGCACAGGTCAAGGGCCAGATCCCACTCTGCAACCACAGCAAGACGTCAGGGACACAGGCCTGTGGCTGGAGATGGAGCAAGATGGGGGGGGGGGGGACATTTTGGAGCCAAAAAAACTCTCAAAATGGGACTTTCTCCCTACCTCGGCCTGCAATGCAGCCACACGACCCAGCCAGCCCTCAGACTCTGATCCTGCTGCTGGACACTGCTGGGTGAGGCCTGGTTCAGTCCTCTCTGTACCTGGGGACTGATGGCTGTGGCTGGGATCGCCCAGAGCCTTCTCCTCTACAGGCTGAGCCACCCAGCTCTCCCAGAATTCCTGTACCCCTTTCCCATCCCTACATTCCCACGCAGTGCTGAATGAGGAGGGAAGGGGATCCTGAAGGGGAGGGTTGAGGCCGGTGGAGGCAAACCTGGGTCAGTGCCCTTTGTGCTGCCCAATTTGACCCGAAAATGGGCACAGGGTCCTGGAGGGGGCGTTGTTGCTGCATGAACGGCCGCAGGCAGACGTGTAGCAAAGTGGATGCAAAACATTTAATATCTTAACGTACAAAAGAGTAAATAAATGACAATATTCCCAACCATTTCCCACCCTAACAATTGTTTCTGATCCCACCCCCTAAGATCCCCACCCCCCAATCAGTTTCTCACCCCCCGCTCCCTCCCACCAGTAGTTCCGTCCCTCTGCAAAAAACTTCCCAGCCCCCCAAACTCCCACCCCAACAATTCCTTCCTCCACATTCCAACAATTTCGGCGTGTGACATTATCAGAGTACAATTTCTCACCCAGGATCGCCACCCCACAAAATTCCCTCCCCCTCCCCACATCCCCAGTGCCAGCAGTTACGGAACCCAATAAATTTTGATGCCAACCATCTCCCACCTCAGACATTTGTCTCCCCAGTCGTTTCCCACCCCCCAAATTCCCACCCCCCAGATTCCCACCCCACGATATCAGAGTACAGCCATTTCATTGCCCACCCCCAGAAGATCCCACCGCCCCAAGAATTCCCACCCCAAATTCCCACCCCCCAACCATTCCCCACCCCAACCGTCCCCCACCCCAAATTCCCACCCCCCAACCATTCCCCACCCCAACCGTCCCCCACCCCAAATTCCCACCCCCCAACCATTCCCCACCCCAACCGTCCCCCACCCCAAATTCCCCCCCGCCAGCCATCCCCCACCCTAATATTTGCCACCCCGATAATTCCCACCCCCCCAACCATTTCCCACCCCCCAGCCAGCATTTCCCAGCCCAGAGCTTGGACAGGCCAACACTTTTGCGGTCCATCAGCTTCAGAGTCCCACGTTGCCCCAGTCCAAGATGCCGTTTGTGGACAGCCCAGTTTGGGAGGGGTAGGGCTGGGGCCGGTGCTGGTGGCCCTGGAACACTGCCGCTGCTCTCTGGGTGTCGTGGGGGCCAGAGAGGAGCTCAGGGCTGCAGGGAGCCATACTGGTCGGCTACGGCCACGTCTCCTGCTACACCAAGTGGGCCGGTTTCTTGGTACGCTCCCGCTCGAGCCGCTCTCGGGGTGTGATGGGCACTGAGTCGTCCTGCTGGCCGCCGTGCTGACACAGGCAGCTTCGCCCAGCGCCGGTGTTTGTGGCCTGGAACCTCCTGGCACCGCGGTGGCTTCCTCTTTTCTGGCTGGAGTGCCGCTTGTGCCCGGAGCTCTCGCCTCTTGTGGTGGTGCGGGTGGGCGCTGGTCACTTGGCCGGCTCGCTGCTGTCCCGGCAGTGCTTGTCTGCCACCCGGCAGGAGATGCACCCGGGTGGCAGTGCCAGGCGGGTGAGAAGCACCCGGGGCTGCCTCCGCCGTGCCTCCTCCATCAGCTGTCCAGTTTGCATCAAAGGAGGCACGGGGTGCTTGGCTGGCTCGCTGCTGTCCCCGTGGTTGTTGTCTGCCACCCGGCAGGAGACGCACCCGGGTGGCAGTGCCAGGCGGGTGAGAAGCACCCGGGGCTGCCTCCGCCGTGCCTCCTCCATCAGCTGTCCAGTTTGCATCAAAGGAGGCACGGGGTGCTTGGCTGGCTCGCTGCTGTCCCCGTGGTTGTTGTCTGCCACCCGGCAGGAGACGCACCCGGGTGGCAGTGCCAGGCGGGTGAGAACCACCCGGGGCTGCCTCCGCCGCAGCTCTTCCGTCAGCCGTGCAGTGCAGGGCAAAAGGGGTGCGGGGGCAGCCATGGGGGTCGGCAGTGCCAGGCGGGTGAGAACCACCCGGGGCTGCCTCCGCCGCGCCTCTTCCATCAGATGTGCAGTGCGGGGCGACGGAGGTGCAGGGGCAGCCAGGGCGGTGGGCACAGGCAGCTCCTGGGGTGCTGGCTGCCGCCAGAGCGAGTTGCTGAGGAGCCCTGCATCAGGCTGCGTGTCTTTGCTGAGCTCCGCGCTGGCCCTCGGGGAGTCAGGGGCCTCTGTGTTGGCAGAAGAGGAGTCGAGGCTGCTGGAGCCATCTGGGCTCAGTGGCTCCATGGCAGTGATGCGCTGCATCAGCTCTTCCCTTTTGCAGCTGTCCAGTTCTGCCAGCAGCTCGTCAGGATGATTTTCCTCTTCCACGTTCTCAAAGTCTTTGGTCCCCTCGCTTGTGACACCAGGCAGGTCCTGGTTGTGCCGGGGGACCTCCAGAGCACTCGCCGCTTCTGAAAAAGCAAGAACATCCCCCCAGACGATGATGGCAGCCTTCCCACCCCTGCTAGGTGCAGACACCCAGCCGTCACCTCTGTAAACCACAAACTCACCATCAATCCAGGAGAGCAAATGGTCAATTTCCACGTCGTCGTCAAGCCTGTGGGTGCTGGGTGTCTCTTCTGGAAAAGGAAGAAAATCCCCAGTGGGGCAGTGCCGGCTTTCCCACGCCCACTCGGTGCAGACACCCCCCCACCAGCTCTGCTGCCCGCAAACTCACCGTTGTTGATCCACGTGAGCAGCTCATCGATGTCTGCGTCGTCGTACAGGATGCCTGTCTTGGATGTCACTTCTGGAGAAGGAAGAAAATGCCCAGCAATGGGGCAATGCCATCTCTCCCACAGCCACTGGGTGCAAACAACCCCCGCCAGCTCTGTTGCCCCCAGACTCACCGTCGTTGATCCATGCCAGCAGGTCATCGATGTCCTCCGGGATGTCTGCGCTTGTTGTCACTGCTGGAAAAGCAAGAACATCGTCCCCGGTGGGGCAATGCCAGCTTTCCCACAGCCACCCGGTGCGGGCAGCCTGCCGCCCGCTCTGCAGCCCCTGAACTCACCGCCTGATTCCAGCGTCGCAGCGCTGCAGGTGAGCGGAGCCGTGGCGGGGTGGGGGCAGACGTTGGTGGGCGCTGGGTGCCCCTGGTCCTCCGTGAGCACCACGGCGTCTGGAAAGGGCTCCATCGGCGGCTCCCAGCTGGCAGGCAGGGTGCAGGGCACGGGGTTAGGGTTAGGGTTAGGGTTAGGGTTAGGGTTAGGGTTAGGGTTAGGGTTAGGGTTAGGGTTAGGGTTAGGGTTAGGGTTAGGGTTAGGGTTAGGGTTAGGGTTAGGGTTAGGGTTAGGGTTAGGGTTAGGGTTAGGGTTAGGGTTAGGGTTAGGGTTAGGGTTAGGGTTAGGGTTAGGGTTAGGGTTAGGGTTAGGGTTAGGGTTAGGGTTAGGGTTAGGGTTAGGGTTAGGGTTAGGGTTAGGGTTAGGGTTAGGGTTAGGGTTAGGGTTAGGGTTAGGGTTAGGGTTAGGGTTAGGGTTAGGGTTAGGGTTAGGGTTAGGGTTAGGGTTAGGGTTAGGGTTAGGGTTAGGGTTAGGGTTAGGGTTAGGGTTAGGGTTAGGGTTAGGGTTAGGGTTAGGGTTAGGGTTAGGGTTAGGGTTAGGGTTAGGGTTAGGGTTAGGGTTAGGGTTAGGGTTAGGGTTAGGGTTAGGGTTAGGGTTAGGGTTAGGGTTAGGGTTAGGGTTAGGGTTAGGGTTAGGGTTAGGGTTAGGGTTAGGGTTAGGGTTAGGGTTAGGGTTAGGGTTAGGGTTAGGGTTAGGGTTAGGGTTAGGGTTAGGGTTAGGGTTAGGGTTAGGGTTAGGGTTAGGGTTAGGGTTAGGGTTAGGGTTAGGGTTAGGGTTAGGGTTAGGGTTAGGGTTAGGGTTAGGGTTAGGGTTAGGGTTAGGGTTAGGGTTAGGGTTAGGGTTAGGGTTAGGGTTAGGGTTAGGGTTAGGGTTAGGGTTAGGGTTAGGGTTAGGGTTAGGGTTAGGGTTAGGGTTAGGGTTAGGGTTAGGGTTAGGGTTAGGGTTAGGGTTAGGGTTAGGGTTAGGGTTAGGGTTAGGGTTAGGGTTAGGGTTAGGGTTAGGGTTAGGGTTAGGGTTAGGGTTAGGGTTAGGGTTAGGGTTAGGGTTAGGGTTAGGGTTAGGGTTAGGGTTAGGGTTAGGGTTAGGGTTAGGGTTAGGGTTAGGGTTAGGGTTAGGGTTAGGGTTAGGGTTAGGGTTAGGGTTAGGGTTAGGGTTAGGGTTAGGGTTAGGGTTAGGGTTAGGGTTAGGGTTAGGGTTAGGGTTAGGGTTAGGGTTAGGGTTAGGGTTAGGGTTAGGGTTAGGGTTAGGGTTAGGGTTAGGGTTAGGGTTAGGGTTAGGGTTAGGGTTAGGGTTAGGGTTAGGGTTAGGGTTAGGGTTAGGGTTAGGGTTAGGGTTAGGGTTAGGGTTAGGGTTAGGGTTAGGGTTAGGGTTAGGGTTAGGGTTAGGGTTAGGGTTAGGGTTAGGGTTAGGGTTAGGGTTAGGGTTAGGGTTAGGGTTAGGGTTAGGGTTAGGGTTAGGGTTAGGGTTAGGGTTAGGGTTAGGGTTAGGGTTAGGGTTAGGGTTAGGGTTAGGGTTAGGGTTAGGGTTAGGGTTAGGGTTAGGGTTAGGGTTAGGGTTAGGGTTAGGGTTAGGGTTAGGGTTAGGGTTAGGGTTAGGGTTAGGGTTAGGGTTAGGGTTAGGGTTAGGGTTAGGGTTAGGGTTAGGGTTAGGGTTAGGGTTAGGGTTAGGGTTAGGGTTAGGGTTAGGGTTAGGGTTAGGGTTAGGGTTAGGGTTAGGGTTAGGGTTAGGGTTAGGGTTAGGGTTAGGGTTAGGGTTAGGGTTAGGGTTAGGGTTAGGGTTAGGGTTAGGGTTAGGGTTAGGGTTAGGGTTAGGGTTAGGGTTAGGGTTAGGGTTAGGGTTAGGGTTAGGGTTAGGGTTAGGGTTAGGGTTAGGGTTAGGGTTAGGGTTAGGGTTAGGGTTAGGGTTAGGGTTAGGGTTAGGGTTAGGGTTAGGGTTAGGGTTAGGGTTAGGGTTAGGGTTAGGGTTAGGGTTAGGGTTAGGGTTAGGGTTAGGGTTAGGGTTAGGGTTAGGGTTAGGGTTAGGGTTAGGGTTAGGGTTAGGGTTAGGGTTAGGGTTAGGGTTAGGGTTAGGGTTAGGGTTAGGGTTAGGGTTAGGGTTAGGGTTAGGGTTAGGGTTAGGGTTAGGGTTAGGGTTAGGGTTAGGGTTAGGGTTAGGGTTAGGGTTAGGGTTAGGGTTAGGGTTAGGGTTAGGGTTAGGGTTAGGGTTAGGGTTAGGGTTAGGGTTAGGGTTAGGGTTAGGGTTAGGGTTAGGGTTAGGGTTAGGGTTAGGGTTAGGGTTAGGGTTAGGGTTAGGGTTAGGGTTAGGGTTAGGGTTAGGGTTAGGGTTAGGGTTAGGGTTAGGGTTAGGGTTAGGGTTAGGGTTAGGGTTAGGGTTAGGGTTAGGGTTAGGGTTAGGGTTAGGGTTAGGGTTAGGGTTAGGGTTAGGGTTAGGGTTAGGGTTAGGGTTAGGGTTAGGGTTAGGGTTAGGGTTAGGGTTAGGGTTAGGGTTAGGGTTAGGGTTAGGGTTAGGGTTAGGGTTAGGGTTAGGGTTAGGGTTAGGGTTAGGGTTAGGGTTAGGGTTAGGGTTAGGGTTAGGGTTAGGGTTAGGGTTAGGGTTAGGGTTAGGGTTAGGGTTAGGGTTAGGGTTAGGGTTAGGGTTAGGGTTAGGGTTAGGGTTAGGGTTAGGGTTAGGGTTAGGGTTAGGGTTAGGGTTAGGGTTAGGGTTAGGGTTAGGGTTAGGGTTAGGGTTAGGGTTAGGGTTAGGGTTAGGGTTAGGGTTAGGGTTAGGGTTAGGGTTAGGGTTAGGGTTAGGGTTAGGGTTAGGGTTAGGGTTAGGGTTAGGGTTAGGGTTAGGGTTAGGGTTAGGGTTAGGGTTAGGGTTAGGGTTAGGGTTAGGGTTAGGGTTAGGGTTAGGGTTAGGGTTAGGGTTAGGGTTAGGGTTAGGGTTAGGGTTAGGGTTAGGGTTAGGGTTAGGGTTAGGGTTAGGGTTAGGGTTAGGGTTAGGGTTAGGGTTAGGGTTAGGGTTAGGGTTAGGGTTAGGGTTAGGGTTAGGGTTAGGGTTAGGGTTAGGGTTAGGGTTAGGGTTAGGGTTAGGGTTAGGGTTAGGGTTAGGGTTAGGGTTAGGGTTAGGGTTAGGGTTAGGGTTAGGGTTAGGGTTAGGGTTAGGGTTAGGGTTAGGGTTAGGGTTAGGGTTAGGGTTAGGGTTAGGGTTAGGGTTAGGGTTAGGGTTAGGGTTAGGGTTAGGGTTAGGGTTAGGGTTAGGGTTAGGGTTAGGGTTAGGGTTAGGGTTAGGGTTAGGGTTAGGGTTAGGGTTAGGGTTAGGGTTAGGGTTAGGGTTAGGGTTAGGGTTAGGGTTAGGGTTAGGGTTAGGGTTAGGGTTAGGGTTAGGGTTAGGGTTAGGGTTAGGGTTAGGGTTAGGGTTAGGGTTAGGGTTAGGGTTAGGGTTAGGGTTAGGGTTAGGGTTAGGGTTAGGGTTAGGGTTAGGGTTAGGGTTAGGGTTAGGGTTAGGGTTAGGGTTAGGGTTAGGGTTAGGGTTAGGGTTAGGGTTAGGGTTAGGGTTAGGGTTAGGGTTAGGGTTAGGGTTAGGGTTAGGGTTAGGGTTAGGGTTAGGGTTAGGGTTAGGGTTAGGGTTAGGGTTAGGGTTAGGGTTAGGGTTAGGGTTAGGGTTAGGGTTAGGGTTAGGGTTAGGGTTAGGGTTAGGGTTAGGGTTAGGGTTAGGGTTAGGGTTAGGGTTAGGGTTAGGGTTAGGGTTAGGGTTAGGGTTAGGGTTAGGGTTAGGGTTAGGGTTAGGGTTAGGGTTAGGGTTAGGGTTAGGGTTAGGGTTAGGGTTAGGGTTAGGGTTAGGGTTAGGGTTAGGGTTAGGGTTAGGGTTAGGGTTAGGGTTAGGGTTAGGGTTAGGGTTAGGGTTAGGGTTAGGGTTAGGGTTAGGGTTAGGGTTAGGGTTAGGGTTAGGGTTAGGGTTAGGGTTAGGGTTAGGGTTAGGGTTAGGGTTAGGGTTAGGGTTAGGGTTAGGGTTAGGGTTAGGGTTAGGGTTAGGGTTAGGGTTAGGGTTAGGGTTAGGGTTAGGGTTAGGGTTAGGGTTAGGGTTAGGGTTAGGGTTAGGGTTAGGGTTAGGGTTAGGGTTAGGGTTAGGGTTAGGGTTAGGGTTAGGGTTAGGGTTAGGGTTAGGGTTAGGGTTAGGGTTAGGGTTAGGGTTAGGGTTAGGGTTAGGGTTAGGGTTAGGGTTAGGGTTAGGGTTAGGGTTAGGGTTAGGGTTAGGGTTAGGGTTAGGGTTAGGGTTAGGGTTAGGGTTAGGGTTAGGGTTAGGGTTAGGGTTAGGGTTAGGGTTAGGGTTAGGGTTAGGGTTAGGGTTAGGGTTAGGGTTAGGGTTAGGGTTAGGGTTAGGGTTAGGGTTAGGGTTAGGGTTAGGGTTAGGGTTAGGGTTAGGGTTAGGGTTAGGGTTAGGGTTAGGGTTAGGGTTAGGGTTAGGGTTAGGGTTAGGGTTAGGGTTAGGGTTAGGGTTAGGGTTAGGGTTAGGGTTAGGGTTAGGGTTAGGGTTAGGGTTAGGGTTAGGGTTAGGGTTAGGGTTAGGGTTAGGGTTAGGGTTAGGGTTAGGGTTAGGGTTAGGGTTAGGGTTAGGGTTAGGGTTAGGGTTAGGGTTAGGGTTAGGGTTAGGGTTAGGGTTAGGGTTAGGGTTAGGGTTAGGGTTAGGGTTAGGGTTAGGGTTAGGGTTAGGGTTAGGGTTAGGGTTAGGGTTAGGGTTAGGGTTAGGGTTAGGGTTAGGGTTAGGGTTAGGGTTAGGGTTAGGGTTAGGGTTAGGGTTAGGGTTAGGGTTAGGGTTAGGGTTAGGGTTAGGGTTAGGGTTAGGGTTAGGGTTAGGGTTAGGGTTAGGGTTAGGGTTAGGGTTAGGGTTAGGGTTAGGGTTAGGGTTAGGGTTAGGGTTAGGGTTAGGGTTAGGGTTAGGGTTAGGGTTAGGGTTAGGGTTAGGGTTAGGGTTAGGGTTAGGGTTAGGGTTAGGGTTAGGGTTAGGGTTAGGGTTAGGGTTAGGGTTAGGGTTAGGGTTAGGGTTAGGGTTAGGGTTAGGGTTAGGGTTAGGGTTAGGGTTAGGGTTAGGGTTAGGGTTAGGGTTAGGGTTAGGGTTAGGGTTAGGGTTAGGGTTAGGGTTAGGGTTAGGGTTAGGGTTAGGGTTAGGGTTAGGGTTAGGGTTAGGGTTAGGGTTAGGGTTAGGGTTAGGGTTAGGGTTAGGGTTAGGGTTAGGGTTAGGGTTAGGGTTAGGGTTAGGGTTAGGGTTAGGGTTAGGGTTAGGGTTAGGGTTAGGGTTAGGGTTAGGGTTAGGGTTAGGGTTAGGGTTAGGGTTAGGGTTAGGGTTAGGGTTAGGGTTAGGGTTAGGGTTAGGGTTAGGGTTAGGGTTAGGGTTAGGGTTAGGGTTAGGGTTAGGGTTAGGGTTAGGGTTAGGGTTAGGGTTAGGGTTAGGGTTAGGGTTAGGGTTAGGGTTAGGGTTAGGGTTAGGGTTAGGGTTAGGGTTAGGGTTAGGGTTAGGGTTAGGGTTAGGGTTAGGGTTAGGGTTAGGGTTAGGGTTAGGGTTAGGGTTAGGGTTAGGGTTAGGGTTAGGGTTAGGGTTAGGGTTAGGGTTAGGGTTAGGGTTAGGGTTAGGGTTAGGGTTAGGGTTAGGGTTAGGGTTAGGGTTAGGGTTAGGGTTAGGGTTAGGGTTAGGGTTAGGGTTAGGGTTAGGGTTAGGGTTAGGGTTAGGGTTAGGGTTAGGGTTAGGGTTAGGGTTAGGGTTAGGGTTAGGGTTAGGGTTAGGGTTAGGGTTAGGGTTAGGGTTAGGGTTAGGGTTAGGGTTAGGGTTAGGGTTAGGGTTAGGGTTAGGGTTAGGGTTAGGGTTAGGGTTAGGGTTAGGGTTAGGGTTAGGGTTAGGGTTAGGGTTAGGGTTAGGGTTAGGGTTAGGGTTAGGGTTAGGGTTAGGGTTAGGGTTAGGGTTAGGGTTAGGGTTAGGGTTAGGGTTAGGGTTAGGGTTAGGGTTAGGGTTAGGGTTAGGGTTAGGGTTAGGGTTAGGGTTAGGGTTAGGGTTAGGGTTAGGGTTAGGGTTAGGGTTAGGGTTAGGGTTAGGGTTAGGGTTAGGGTTAGGGTTAGGGTTAGGGTTAGGGTTAGGGTTAGGGTTAGGGTTAGGGTTAGGGTTAGGGTTAGGGTTAGGGTTAGGGTTAGGGTTAGGGTTAGGGTTAGGGTTAGGGTTAGGGTTAGGGTTAGGGTTAGGGTTAGGGTTAGGGTTAGGGTTAGGGTTAGGGTTAGGGTTAGGGTTAGGGTTAGGGTTAGGGTTAGGGTTAGGGTTAGGGTTAGGGTTAGGGTTAGGGTTAGGGTTAGGGTTAGGGTTAGGGTTAGGGTTAGGGTTAGGGTTAGGGTTAGGGTTAGGGTTAGGGTTAGGGTTAGGGTTAGGGTTAGGGTTAGGGTTAGGGTTAGGGTTAGGGTTAGGGTTAGGGTTAGGGTTAGGGTTAGGGTTAGGGTTAGGGTTAGGGTTAGGGTTAGGGTTAGGGTTAGGGTTAGGGTTAGGGTTAGGGTTAGGGTTAGGGTTAGGGTTAGGGTTAGGGTTAGGGTTAGGGTTAGGGTTAGGGTTAGGGTTAGGGTTAGGGTTAGGGTTAGGGTTAGGGTTAGGGTTAGGGTTAGGGTTAGGGTTAGGGTTAGGGTTAGGGTTAGGGTTAGGGTTAGGGTTAGGGTTAGGGTTAGGGTTAGGGTTAGGGTTAGGGTTAGGGTTAGGGTTAGGGTTAGGGTTAGGGTTAGGGTTAGGGTTAGGGTTAGGGTTAGGGTTAGGGTTAGGGTTAGGGTTAGGGTTAGGGTTAGGGTTAGGGTTAGGGTTAGGGTTAGGGTTAGGGTTAGGGTTAGGGTTAGGGTTAGGGTTAGGGTTAGGGTTAGGGTTAGGGTTAGGGTTAGGGTTAGGGTTAGGGTTAGGGTTAGGGTTAGGGTTAGGGTTAGGGTTAGGGTTAGGGTTAGGGTTAGGGTTAGGGTTAGGGTTAGGGTTAGGGTTAGGGTTAGGGTTAGGGTTAGGGTTAGGGTTAGGGTTAGGGTTAGGGTTAGGGTTAGGGTTAGGGTTAGGGTTAGGGTTAGGGTTAGGGTTAGGGTTAGGGTTAGGGTTAGGGTTAGGGTTAGGGTTAGGGTTAGGGTTAGGGTTAGGGTTAGGGTTAGGGTTAGGGTTAGGGTTAGGGTTAGGGTTAGGGTTAGGGTTAGGGTTAGGGTTAGGGTTAGGGTTAGGGTTAGGGTTAGGGTTAGGGTTAGGGTTAGGGTTAGGGTTAGGGTTAGGGTTAGGGTTAGGGTTAGGGTTAGGGTTAGGGTTAGGGTTAGGGTTAGGGTTAGGGTTAGGGTTAGGGTTAGGGTTAGGGTTAGGGTTAGGGTTAGGGTTAGGGTTAGGGTTAGGGTTAGGGTTAGGGTTAGGGTTAGGGTTAGGGTTAGGGTTAGGGTTAGGGTTAGGGTTAGGGTTAGGGTTAGGGTTAGGGTTAGGGTTAGGGTTAGGGTTAGGGTTAGGGTTAGGGTTAGGGTTAGGGTTAGGGTTAGGGTTAGGGTTAGGGTTAGGGTTAGGGTTAGGGTTAGGGTTAGGGTTAGGGTTAGGGTTAGGGTTAGGGTTAGGGTTAGGGTTAGGGTTAGGGTTAGGGTTAGGGTTAGGGTTAGGGTTAGGGTTAGGGTTAGGGTTAGGGTTAGGGTTAGGGTTAGGGTTAGGGTTAGGGTTAGGGTTAGGGTTAGGGTTAGGGTTAGGGTTAGGGTTAGGGTTAGGGTTAGGGTTAGGGTTAGGGTTAGGGTTAGGGTTAGGGTTAGGGTTAGGGTTAGGGTTAGGGTTAGGGTTAGGGTTAGGGTTAGGGTTAGGGTTAGGGTTAGGGTTAGGGTTAGGGTTAGGGTTAGGGTTAGGGTTAGGGTTAGGGTTAGGGTTAGGGTTAGGGTTAGGGTTAGGGTTAGGGTTAGGGTTAGGGTTAGGGTTAGGGTTAGGGTTAGGGTTAGGGTTAGGGTTAGGGTTAGGGTTAGGGTTAGGGTTAGGGTTAGGGTTAGGGTTAGGGTTAGGGTTAGGGTTAGGGTTAGGGTTAGGGTTAGGGTTAGGGTTAGGGTTAGGGTTAGGGTTAGGGTTAGGGTTAGGGTTAGGGTTAGGGTTAGGGTTAGGGTTAGGGTTAGGGTTAGGGTTAGGGTTAGGGTTAGGGTTAGGGTTAGGGTTAGGGTTAGGGTTAGGGTTAGGGTTAGGGTTAGGGTTAGGGTTAGGGTTAGGGTTAGGGTTAGGGTTAGGGTTAGGGTTAGGGTTAGGGTTAGGGTTAGGGTTAGGGTTAGGGTTAGGGTTAGGGTTAGGGTTAGGGTTAGGGTTAGGGTTAGGGTTAGGGTTAGGGTTAGGGTTAGGGTTAGGGTTAGGGTTAGGGTTAGGGTTAGGGTTAGGGTTAGGGTTAGGGTTAGGGTTAGGGTTAGGGTTAGGGTTAGGGTTAGGGTTAGGGTTAGGGTTAGGGTTAGGGTTAGGGTTAGGGTTAGGGTTAGGGTTAGGGTTAGGGTTAGGGTTAGGGTTAGGGTTAGGGTTAGGGTTAGGGTTAGGGTTAGGGTTAGGGTTAGGGTTAGGGTTAGGGTTAGGGTTAGGGTTAGGGTTAGGGTTAGGGTTAGGGTTAGGGTTAGGGTTAGGGTTAGGGTTAGGGTTAGGGTTAGGGTTAGGGTTAGGGTTAGGGTTAGGGTTAGGGTTAGGGTTAGGGTTAGGGTTAGGGTTAGGGTTAGGGTTAGGGTTAGGGTTAGGGTTAGGGTTAGGGTTAGGGTTAGGGTTAGGGTTAGGGTTAGGGTTAGGGTTAGGGTTAGGGTTAGGGTTAGGGTTAGGGTTAGGGTTAGGGTTAGGGTTAGGGTTAGGGTTAGGGTTAGGGTTAGGGTTAGGGTTAGGGTTAGGGTTAGGGTTAGGGTTAGGGTTAGGGTTAGGGTTAGGGTTAGGGTTAGGGTTAGGGTTAGGGTTAGGGTTAGGGTTAGGGTTAGGGTTAGGGTTAGGGTTAGGGTTAGGGTTAGGGTTAGGGTTAGGGTTAGGGTTAGGGTTAGGGTTAGGGTTAGGGTTAGGGTTAGGGTTAGGGTTAGGGTTAGGGTTAGGGTTAGGGTTAGGGTTAGGGTTAGGGTTAGGGTTAGGGTTAGGGTTAGGGTTAGGGTTAGGGTTAGGGTTAGGGTTAGGGTTAGGGTTAGGGTTAGGGTTAGGGTTAGGGTTAGGGTTAGGGTTAGGGTTAGGGTTAGGGTTAGGGTTAGGGTTAGGGTTAGGGTTAGGGTTAGGGTTAGGGTTAGGGTTAGGGTTAGGGTTAGGGTTAGGGTTAGGGTTAGGGTTAGGGTTAGGGTTAGGGTTAGGGTTAGGGTTAGGGTTAGGGTTAGGGTTAGGGTTAGGGTTAGGGTTAGGGTTAGGGTTAGGGTTAGGGTTAGGGTTAGGGTTAGGGTTAGGGTTAGGGTTAGGGTTAGGGTTAGGGTTAGGGTTAGGGTTAGGGTTAGGGTTAGGGTTAGGGTTAGGGTTAGGGTTAGGGTTAGGGTTAGGGTTAGGGTTAGGGTTAGGGTTAGGGTTAGGGTTAGGGTTAGGGTTAGGGTTAGGGTTAGGGTTAGGGTTAGGGTTAGGGTTAGGGTTAGGGTTAGGGTTAGGGTTAGGGTTAGGGTTAGGGTTAGGGTTAGGGTTAGGGTTAGGGTTAGGGTTAGGGTTAGGGTTAGGGTTAGGGTTAGGGTTAGGGTTAGGGTTAGGGTTAGGGTTAGGGTTAGGGTTAGGGTTAGGGTTAGGGTTAGGGTTAGGGTTAGGGTTAGGGTTAGGGTTAGGGTTAGGGTTAGGGTTAGGGTTAGGGTTAGGGTTAGGGTTAGGGTTAGGGTTAGGGTTAGGGTTAGGGTTAGGGTTAGGGTTAGGGTTAGGGTTAGGGTTAGGGTTAGGGTTAGGGTTAGGGTTAGGGTTAGGGTTAGGGTTAGGGTTAGGGTTAGGGTTAGGGTTAGGGTTAGGGTTAGGGTTAGGGTTAGGGTTAGGGTTAGGGTTAGGGTTAGGGTTAGGGTTAGGGTTAGGGTTAGGGTTAGGGTTAGGGTTAGGGTTAGGGTTAGGGTTAGGGTTAGGGTTAGGGTTAGGGTTAGGGTTAGGGTTAGGGTTAGGGTTAGGGTTAGGGTTAGGGTTAGGGTTAGGGTTAGGGTTAGGGTTAGGGTTAGGGTTAGGGTTAGGGTTAGGGTTAGGGTTAGGGTTAGGGTTAGGGTTAGGGTTAGGGTTAGGGTTAGGGTTAGGGTTAGGGTTAGGGTTAGGGTTAGGGTTAGGGTTAGGGTTAGGGTTAGGGTTAGGGTTAGGGTTAGGGTTAGGGTTAGGGTTAGGGTTAGGGTTAGGGTTAGGGTTAGGGTTAGGGTTAGGGTTAGGGTTAGGGTTAGGGTTAGGGTTAGGGTTAGGGTTAGGGTTAGGGTTAGGGTTAGGGTTAGGGTTAGGGTTAGGGTTAGGGTTAGGGTTAGGGTTAGGGTTAGGGTTAGGGTTAGGGTTAGGGTTAGGGTTAGGGTTAGGGTTAGGGTTAGGGTTAGGGTTAGGGTTAGGGTTAGGGTTAGGGTTAGGGTTAGGGTTAGGGTTAGGGTTAGGGTTAGGGTTAGGGTTAGGGTTAGGGTTAGGGTTAGGGTTAGGGTTAGGGTTAGGGTTAGGGTTAGGGTTAGGGTTAGGGTTAGGGTTAGGGTTAGGGTTAGGGTTAGGGTTAGGGTTAGGGTTAGGGTTAGGGTTAGGGTTAGGGTTAGGGTTAGGGTTAGGGTTAGGGTTAGGGTTAGGGTTAGGGTTAGGGTTAGGGTTAGGGTTAGGGTTAGGGTTAGGGTTAGGGTTAGGGTTAGGGTTAGGGTTAGGGTTAGGGTTAGGGTTAGGGTTAGGGTTAGGGTTAGGGTTAGGGTTAGGGTTAGGGTTAGGGTTAGGGTTAGGGTTAGGGTTAGGGTTAGGGTTAGGGTTAGGGTTAGGGTTAGGGTTAGGGTTAGGGTTAGGGTTAGGGTTAGGGTTAGGGTTAGGGTTAGGGTTAGGGTTAGGGTTAGGGTTAGGGTTAGGGTTAGGGTTAGGGTTAGGGTTAGGGTTAGGGTTAGGGTTAGGGTTAGGGTTAGGGTTAGGGTTAGGGTTAGGGTTAGGGTTAGGGTTAGGGTTAGGGTTAGGGTTAGGGTTAGGGTTAGGGTTAGGGTTAGGGTTAGGGTTAGGGTTAGGGTTAGGGTTAGGGTTAGGGTTAGGGTTAGGGTTAGGGTTAGGGTTAGGGTTAGGGTTAGGGTTAGGGTTAGGGTTAGGGTTAGGGTTAGGGTTAGGGTTAGGGTTAGGGTTAGGGTTAGGGTTAGGGTTAGGGTTAGGGTTAGGGTTAGGGTTAGGGTTAGGGTTAGGGTTAGGGTTAGGGTTAGGGTTAGGGTTAGGGTTAGGGTTAGGGTTAGGGTTAGGGTTAGGGTTAGGGTTAGGGTTAGGGTTAGGGTTAGGGTTAGGGTTAGGGTTAGGGTTAGGGTTAGGGTTAGGGTTAGGGTTAGGGTTAGGGTTAGGGTTAGGGTTAGGGTTAGGGTTAGGGTTAGGGTTAGGGTTAGGGTTAGGGTTAGGGTTAGGGTTAGGGTTAGGGTTAGGGTTAGGGTTAGGGTTAGGGTTAGGGTTAGGGTTAGGGTTAGGGTTAGGGTTAGGGTTAGGGTTAGGGTTAGGGTTAGGGTTAGGGTTAGGGTTAGGGTTAGGGTTAGGGTTAGGGTTAGGGTTAGGGTTAGGGTTAGGGTTAGGGTTAGGGTTAGGGTTAGGGTTAGGGTTAGGGTTAGGGTTAGGGTTAGGGTTAGGGTTAGGGTTAGGGTTAGGGTTAGGGTTAGGGTTAGGGTTAGGGTTAGGGTTAGGGTTAGGGTTAGGGTTAGGGTTAGGGTTAGGGTTAGGGTTAGGGTTAGGGTTAGGGTTAGGGTTAGGGTTAGGGTTAGGGTTAGGGTTAGGGTTAGGGTTAGGGTTAGGGTTAGGGTTAGGGTTAGGGTTAGGGTTAGGGTTAGGGTTAGGGTTAGGGTTAGGGTTAGGGTTAGGGTTAGGGTTAGGGTTATGGGTTAGGGTTAGGGTTAGGGTTAGGGTTAGGGTTAGGGTTAGGGTTAGGGTTAGGGTTAGGGTTAGGGTTAGGGTTAGGGTTAGGGTTAGGGTTAGGGTTAGGGTTAGGGTTAGGGTTAGGGTTAGGGTTAGGGTTAGGGTTAGGGTTAGGGTTAGGGTTAGGGTTAGGGTTAGGGTTAGGGTTAGGGTTAGGGTTAGGGTTAGGGTTAGGGTTAGGGTTAGGGTTAGGGTTAGGGTTAGGGTTAGGGTTAGGGTTAGGGTTAGGGTTAGGGTTAGGGTTAGGGTTAGGGTTAGGGTTAGGGTTAGGGTTAGGGTTAGGGTTAGGGTTAGGGTTAGGGTTAGGGTTAGGGTTAGGGTTAGGGTTAGGGTTAGGGTTAGGGTTAGGGTTAGGGTTAGGGTTAGGGTTAGGGTTAGGGTTAGGGTTAGGGTTAGGGTTAGGGTTAGGGTTAGGGTTAGGGTTAGGGTTAGGGTTAGGGTTAGGGTTAGGGTTAGGGTTAGGGTTAGGGTTAGGGTTAGGGTTAGGGTTAGGGTTAGGGTTAGGGTTAGGGTTAGGGTTAGGGTTAGGGTTAGGGTTAGGGTTAGGGTTAGGGTTAGGGTTAGGGTTAGGGTTAGGGTTAGGGTTAGGGTTAGGGTTAGGGTTAGGGTTAGGGTTAGGGTTAGGGTTAGGGTTAGGGTTAGGGTTAGGGTTAGGGTTAGGGTTAGGGTTAGGGTTAGGGTTAGGGTTAGGGTTAGGGTTAGGGTTAGGGTTAGGGTTAGGGTTAGGGTTAGGGTTAGGGTTAGGGTTAGGGTTAGGGTTAGGGTTAGGGTTAGGGTTAGGGTTAGGGTTAGGGTTAGGGTTAGGGTTAGGGTTAGGGTTAGGGTTAGGGTTAGGGTTAGGGTTAGGGTTAGGGTTAGGGTTAGGGTTAGGGTTAGGGTTAGGGTTAGGGTTAGGGTTAGGGTTAGGGTTAGGGTTAGGGTTAGGGTTAGGGTTAGGGTTAGGGTTAGGGTTAGGGTTAGGGTTAGGGTTAGGGTTAGGGTTAGGGTTAGGGTTAGGGTTAGGGTTAGGGTTAGGGTTAGGGTTAGGGTTAGGGTTAGGGTTAGGGTTAGGGTTAGGGTTAGGGTTAGGGTTAGGGTTAGGGTTAGGGTTAGGGTTAGGGTTAGGGTTAGGGTTAGGGTTAGGGTTAGGGTTAGGGTTAGGGTTAGGGTTAGGGTTAGGGTTAGGGTTAGGGTTAGGGTTAGGGTTAGGGTTAGGGTTAGGGTTAGGGTTAGGGTTAGGGTTAGGGTTAGGGTTAGGGTTAGGGTTAGGGTTAGGGTTAGGGTTAGGGTTAGGGTTAGGGTTAGGGTTAGGGTTAGGGTTAGGGTTAGGGTTAGGGTTAGGGTTAGGGTTAGGGTTAGGGTTAGGGTTAGGGTTAGGGTTAGGGTTAGGGTTAGGGTTAGGGTTAGGGTTAGGGTTAGGGTTAGGGTTAGGGTTAGGGTTAGGGTTAGGGTTAGGGTTAGGGTTAGGGTTAGGGTTAGGGTTAGGGTTAGGGTTAGGGTTAGGGTTAGGGTTAGGGTTAGGGTTAGGGTTAGGGTTAGGGTTAGGGTTAGGGTTAGGGTTAGGGTTAGGGTTAGGGTTAGGGTTAGGGTTAGGGTTAGGGTTAGGGTTAGGGTTAGGGTTAGGGTTAGGGTTAGGGTTAGGGTTAGGGTTAGGGTTAGGGTTAGGGTTAGGGTTAGGGTTAGGGTTAGGGTTAGGGTTAGGGTTAGGGTTAGGGTTAGGGTTAGGGTTAGGGTTAGGGTTAGGGTTAGGGTTAGGGTTAGGGTTAGGGTTAGGGTTAGGGTTAGGGTTAGGGTTAGGGTTAGGGTTAGGGTTAGGGTTAGGGTTAGGGTTAGGGTTAGGGTTAGGGTTAGGGTTAGGGTTAGGGTTAGGGTTAGGGTTAGGGTTAGGGTTAGGGTTAGGGTTAGGGTTAGGGTTAGGGTTAGGGTTAGGGTTAGGGTTAGGGTTAGGGTTAGGGTTAGGGTTAGGGTTAGGGTTAGGGTTAGGGTTAGGGTTAGGGTTAGGGTTAGGGTTAGGGTTAGGGTTAGGGTTAGGGTTAGGGTTAGGGTTAGGGTTAGGGTTAGGGTTAGGGTTAGGGTTAGGGTTAGGGTTAGGGTTAGGGTTAGGGTTAGGGTTAGGGTTAGGGT
>JARUNP010000051.1:0-147256 GCA_030625065.1 Alectoris magna
CCCTAACCCTAACCCTAACCCTAACCCTAACCCTAACCCTAACCCTAACCCTAACCCTAACCCTAACCCTAACCCTAACCCTAACCCTAACCCTAACCCTAACCCTAACCCTAACCCTAACCCTAACCCTAACCCTAACCCTAACCCTAACCCTAACCCTAACCCTAACCCTAACCCTAACCCTAACCCTAACCCTAACCCTAACCCTAACCCTAACCCTAACCCTAACCCTAACCCTAACCCTAACCCTAACCCTAACCCTAACCCTAACCCTAACCCTAACCCTAACCCTAACCCTAACCCTAACCCTAACCCTAACCCTAACCCTAACCCTAACCCTAACCCTAACCCTAACCCTAACCCTAACCCTAACCCTAACCCTAACCCTAACCCTAACCCTAACCCTAACCCTAACCCTAACCCTAACCCTAACCCTAACCCTAACCCTAACCCTAACCCTAACCCTAACCCTAACCCTAACCCTAACCCTAACCCTAACCCTAACCCTAACCCTAACCCTAACCCTAACCCTAACCCTAACCCTAACCCTAACCCTAACCCTAACCCTAACCCTAACCCTAACCCTAACCCTAACCCTAACCCTAACCCTAACCCTAACCCTAACCCTAACCCTAACCCTAACCCTAACCCTAACCCTAACCCTAACCCTAACCCTAACCCTAACCCTAACCCTAACCCTAACCCTAACCCTAACCCTAACCCTAACCCTAACCCTAACCCTAACCCTAACCCTAACCCTAACCCTAACCCTAACCCTAACCCTAACCCTAACCCTAACCCTAACCCTAACCCTAACCCTAACCCTAACCCTAACCCTAACCCTAACCCTAACCCTAACCCTAACCCTAACCCTAACCCTAACCCTAACCCTAACCCTAACCCTAACCCTAACCCTAACCCTAACCCTAACCCTAACCCTAACCCTAACCCTAACCCTAACCCTAACCCTAACCCTAACCCTAACCCTAACCCTAACCCTAACCCTAACCCTAACCCTAACCCTAACCCTAACCCTAACCCTAACCCTAACCCTAACCCTAACCCTAACCCTAACCCTAACCCTAACCCTAACCCTAACCCTAACCCTAACCCTAACCCTAACCCTAACCCTAACCCTAACCCTAACCCTAACCCTAACCCTAACCCTAACCCTAACCCTAACCCTAACCCTAACCCTAACCCTAACCCTAACCCTAACCCTAACCCTAACCCTAACCCTAACCCTAACCCTAACCCTAACCCTAACCCTAACCCTAACCCTAACCCTAACCCTAACCCTAACCCTAACCCTAACCCTAACCCTAACCCTAACCCTAACCGCTAACCCTAACCCTAACCCTAACCCTAACCCTAACCCTAACCCTAACCCTAACCCTAACCCTAACCCTAACCCTAACCCTAACCCTAACCCTAACCCTAACCCTAACCCTAACCCTAACCCTAACCCTAACCCTAACCCTAACCCTAACCCTAACCCTAACCCTAACCCTAACCCTAACCCTAACCCTAACCCTAACCCTAACCCTAACCCTAACCCTAACCCTAACCCTAACCCTAACCCTAACCCTAACCCTAACCCTAACCCTAACCCTAACCCTAACCCTAACCCTAACCCTAACCCTAACCCTAACCCTAACCCTAACCCTAACCCTAACCCTAACCCTAACCCTAACCCTAACCCTAACCCTAACCCTAACCCTAACCCTAACCCTAACCCTAACCCTAACCCTAACCCTAACCCTAACCCTAACCCTAACCCTAACCCTAACCCTAACCCTAACCCTAACCCTAACCCTAACCCTAACCCTAACCCTAACCCTAACCCTAACCCTAACCCTAACCCTAACCCTAACCCTAACCCTAACCCTAACCCTAACCCTAACCCTAACCCTAACCCTAACCCTAACCCTAACCCTAACCCTAACCCTAACCCTAACCCTAACCCTAACCCTAACCCTAACCCTAACCCTAACCCTAACCCTAACCCTAACCCTAACCCTAACCCTAACCCTAACCCTAACCCTAACCCTAACCCTAACCCTAACCCTAACCCTAACCCTAACCCTAACCCTAACCCTAACCCTAACCCTAACCCTAACCCTAACCCTAACCCTAACCCTAACCCTAACCCTAACCCTAACCCTAACCCTAACCCTAACCCTAACCCTAACCCTAACCCTAACCCTAACCCTAACCCTAACCCTAACCCTAACCCTAACCCTAACCCTAACCCTAACCCTAACCCTAACCCTAACCCTAACCCTAACCCTAACCCTAACCCTAACCCTAACCCTAACCCTAACCCTAACCCTAACCCTAACCCTAACCCTAACCCTAACCCTAACCCTAACCCTAACCCTAACCCTAACCCTAACCCTAACCCTAACCCTAACCCTAACCCTAACCCTAACCCTAACCCTAACCCTAACCCTAACCCTAACCCTAACCCTAACCCTAACCCTAACCCTAACCCTAACCCTAACCCTAACCCTAACCCTAACCCTAACCCTAACCCTAACCCTAACCCTAACCCTAACCCTAACCCTAACCCTAACCCTAACCCTAACCCTAACCCTAACCCTAACCCTAACCCTAACCCTAACCCTAACCCTAACCCTAACCCTAACCCTAACCCTAACCCTAACCCTAACCCTAACCCTAACCCTAACCCTAACCCTAACCCTAACCCTAACCCTAACCCTAACCCTAACCCTAACCCTAACCCTAACCCTAACCCTAACCCTAACCCTAACCCTAACCCTAACCCTAACCCTAACCCTAACCCTAACCCTAACCCTAACCCTAACCCTAACCCTAACCCTAACCCTAACCCTAACCCTAACCCTAACCCTAACCCTAACCCTAACCCTAACCCTAACCCTAACCCTAACCCTAACCCTAACCCTAACCCTAACCCTAACCCTAACCCTAACCCTAACCCTAACCCTAACCCTAACCCTAACCCTAACCCTAACCCTAACCCTAACCCTAACCCTAACCCTAACCCTAACCCTAACCCTAACCCTAACCCTAACCCTAACCCTAACCCTAACCCTAACCCTAACCCTAACCCTAACCCTAACCCTAACCCTAACCCTAACCCTAACCCTAACCCTAACCCTAACCCTAACCCTAACCCTAACCCTAACCCTAACCCTAACCCTAACCCTAACCCTAACCCTAACCCTAACCCTAACCCTAACCCTAACCCTAACCCTAACCCTAACCCTAACCCTAACCCTAACCCTAACCCTAACCCTAACCCTAACCCTAACCCTAACCCTAACCCTAACCCTAACCCTAACCCTAACCCTAACCCTAACCCTAACCCTAACCCTAACCCTAACCCTAACCCTAACCCTAACCCTAACCCTAACCCTAACCCTAACCCTAACCCTAACCCTAACCCTAACCCTAACCCTAACCCTAACCCTAACCCTAACCCTAACCCTAACCCTAACCCTAACCCTAACCCTAACCCTAACCCTAACCCTAACCCTAACCCTAACCCTAACCCTAACCCTAACCCTAACCCTAACCCTAACCCTAACCCTAACCCTAACCCTAACCCTAACCCTAACCCTAACCCTAACCCTAACCCTAACCCTAACCCTAACCCTAACCCTAACCCTAACCCTAACCCTAACCCTAACCCTAACCCTAACCCTAACCCTAACCCTAACCCTAACCCTAACCCTAACCCTAACCCTAACCCTAACCCTAACCCTAACCCTAACCCTAACCCTAACCCTAACCCTAACCCTAACCCTAACCCTAACCCTAACCCTAACCCTAACCCTAACCCTAACCCTAACCCTAACCCTAACCCTAACCCTAACCCTAACCCTAACCCTAACCCTAACCCTAACCCTAACCCTAACCCTAACCCTAACCCTAACCCTAACCCTAACCCTAACCCTAACCCTAACCCTAACCCTAACCCTAACCCTAACCCTAACCCTAACCCTAACCCTAACCCTAACCCTAACCCTAACCCTAACCCTAACCCTAACCCTAACCCTAACCCTAACCCTAACCCTAACCCTAACCCTAACCCTAACCCTAACCCTAACCCTAACCCTAACCCTAACCCTAACCCTAACCCTAACCCTAACCCTAACCCTAACCCTAACCCTAACCCTAACCCTAACCCTAACCCTAACCCTAACCCTAACCCTAACCCTAACCCTAACCCTAACCCTAACCCTAACCCTAACCCTAACCCTAACCCTAACCCTAACCCTAACCCTAACCCTAACCCTAACCCTAACCCTAACCCTAACCCTAACCCTAACCCTAACCCTAACCCTAACCCTAACCCTAACCCTAACCCTAACCCTAACCCTAACCCTAACCCTAACCCTAACCCTAACCCTAACCCTAACCCTAACCCTAACCCTAACCCTAACCCTAACCCTAACCCTAACCCTAACCCTAACCCTAACCCTAACCCTAACCCTAACCCTAACCCTAACCCTAACCCTAACCCTAACCCTAACCCTAACCCTAACCCTAACCCTAACCCTAACCCTAACCCTAACCCTAACCCTAACCCTAACCCTAACCCTAACCCTAACCCTAACCCTAACCCTAACCCTAACCCTAACCCTAACCCTAACCCTAACCCTAACCCTAACCCTAACCCTAACCCTAACCCTAACCCTAACCCTAACCCTAACCCTAACCCTAACCCTAACCCTAACCCTAACCCTAACCCTAACCCTAACCCTAACCCTAACCCTAACCCTAACCCTAACCCTAACCCTAACCCTAACCCTAACCCTAACCCTAACCCTAACCCTAACCCTAACCCTAACCCTAACCCTAACCCTAACCCTAACCCTAACCCTAACCCTAACCCTAACCCTAACCCTAACCCTAACCCTAACCCTAACCCTAACCCTAACCCTAACCCTAACCCTAACCCTAACCCTAACCCTAACCCTAACCCTAACCCTAACCCTAACCCTAACCCTAACCCTAACCCTAACCCTAACCCTAACCCTAACCCTAACCCTAACCCTAACCCTAACCCTAACCCTAACCCTAACCCTAACCCTAACCCTAACCCTAACCCTAACCCTAACCCTAACCCTAACCCTAACCCTAACCCTAACCCTAACCCTAACCCTAACCCTAACCCTAACCCTAACCCTAACCCTAACCCTAACCCTAACCCTAACCCTAACCCTAACCCTAACCCTAACCCTAACCCTAACCCTAACCCTAACCCTAACCCTAACCCTAACCCTAACCCTAACCCTAACCCTAACCCTAACCCTAACCCTAACCCTAACCCTAACCCTAACCCTAACCCTAACCCTAACCCTAACCCTAACCCTAACCCTAACCCTAACCCTAACCCTAACCCTAACCCTAACCCTAACCCTAACCCTAACCCTAACCCTAACCCTAACCCTAACCCTAACCCTAACCCTAACCCTAACCCTAACCCTAACCCTAACCCTAACCCTAACCCTAACCCTAACCCTAACCCTAACCCTAACCCTAACCCTAACCCTAACCCTAACCCTAACCCTAACCCTAACCCTAACCCTAACCCTAACCCTAACCCTAACCCTAACCCTAACCCTAACCCTAACCCTAACCCTAACCCTAACCCTAACCCTAACCCTAACCCTAACCCTAACCCTAACCCTAACCCTAACCCTAACCCTAACCCTAACCCTAACCCTAACCCTAACCCTAACCCTAACCCTAACCCTAACCCTAACCCTAACCCTAACCCTAACCCTAACCCTAACCCTAACCCTAACCCTAACCCTAACCCTAACCCTAACCCTAACCCTAACCCTAACCCTAACCCTAACCCTAACCCTAACCCTAACCCTAACCCTAACCCTAACCCTAACCCTAACCCTAACCCTAACCCTAACCCTAACCCTAACCCTAACCCTAACCCTAACCCTAACCCTAACCCTAACCCTAACCCTAACCCTAACCCTAACCCTAACCCTAACCCTAACCCTAACCCTAACCCTAACCCTAACCCTAACCCTAACCCTAACCCTAACCCTAACCCTAACCCTAACCCTAACCCTAACCCTAACCCTAACCCTAACCCTAACCCTAACCCTAACCCTAACCCTAACCCTAACCCTAACCCTAACCCTAACCCTAACCCTAACCCTAACCCTAACCCTAACCCTAACCCTAACCCTAACCCTAACCCTAACCCTAACCCTAACCCTAACCCTAACCCTAACCCTAACCCTAACCCTAACCCTAACCCTAACCCTAACCCTAACCCTAACCCTAACCCTAACCCTAACCCTAACCCTAACCCTAACCCTAACCCTAACCCTAACCCTAACCCTAACCCTAACCCTAACCCTAACCCTAACCCTAACCCTAACCCTAACCCTAACCCTAACCCTAACCCTAACCCTAACCCTAACCCTAACCCTAACCCTAACCCTAACCCTAACCCTAACCCTAACCCTAACCCTAACCCTAACCCTAACCCTAACCCTAACCCTAACCCTAACCCTAACCCTAACCCTAACCCTAACCCTAACCCTAACCCTAACCCTAACCCTAACCCTAACCCTAACCCTAACCCTAACCCTAACCCTAACCCTAACCCTAACCCTAACCCTAACCCTAACCCTAACCCTAACCCTAACCCTAACCCTAACCCTAACCCTAACCCTAACCCTAACCCTAACCCTAACCCTAACCCTAACCCTAACCCTAACCCTAACCCTAACCCTAACCCTAACCCTAACCCTAACCCTAACCCTAACCCTAACCCTAACCCTAACCCTAACCCTAACCCTAACCCTAACCCTAACCCTAACCCTAACCCTAACCCTAACCCTAACCCTAACCCTAACCCTAACCCTAACCCTAACCCTAACCCTAACCCTAACCCTAACCCTAACCCTAACCCTAACCCTAACCCTAACCCTAACCCTAACCCTAACCCTAACCCTAACCCTAACCCTAACCCTAACCCTAACCCTAACCCTAACCCTAACCCTAACCCTAACCCTAACCCTAACCCTAACCCTAACCCTAACCCTAACCCTAACCCTAACCCTAACCCTAACCCTAACCCTAACCCTAACCCTAACCCTAACCCTAACCCTAACCCTAACCCTAACCCTAACCCTAACCCTAACCCTAACCCTAACCCTAACCCTAACCCTAACCCTAACCCTAACCCTAACCCTAACCCTAACCCTAACCCTAACCCTAACCCTAACCCTAACCCTAACCCTAACCCTAACCCTAACCCTAACCCTAACCCTAACCCTAACCCTAACCCTAACCCTAACCCTAACCCTAACCCTAACCCTAACCCTAACCCTAACCCTAACCCTAACCCTAACCCTAACCCTAACCCTAACCCTAACCCTAACCCTAACCCTAACCCTAACCCTAACCCTAACCCTAACCCTAACCCTAACCCTAACCCTAACCCTAACCCTAACCCTAACCCTAACCCTAACCCTAACCCTAACCCTAACCCTAACCCTAACCCTAACCCTAACCCTAACCCTAACCCTAACCCTAACCCTAACCCTAACCCTAACCCTAACCCTAACCCTAACCCTAACCCTAACCCTAACCCTAACCCTAACCCTAACCCTAACCCTAACCCTAACCCTAACCCTAACCCTAACCCTAACCCTAACCCTAACCCTAACCCTAACCCTAACCCTAACCCTAACCCTAACCCTAACCCTAACCCTAACCCTAACCCTAACCCTAACCCTAACCCTAACCCTAACCCTAACCCTAACCCTAACCCTAACCCTAACCCTAACCCTAACCCTAACCCTAACCCTAACCCTAACCCTAACCCTAACCCTAACCCTAACCCTAACCCTAACCCTAACCCTAACCCTAACCCTAACCCTAACCCTAACCCTAACCCTAACCCTAACCCTAACCCTAACCCTAACCCTAACCCTAACCCTAACCCTAACCCTAACCCTAACCCTAACCCTAACCCTAACCCTAACCCTAACCCTAACCCTAACCCTAACCCTAACCCTAACCCTAACCCTAACCCTAACCCTAACCCTAACCCTAACCCTAACCCTAACCCTAACCCTAACCCTAACCCTAACCCTAACCCTAACCCTAACCCTAACCCTAACCCTAACCCTAACCCTAACCCTAACCCTAACCCTAACCCTAACCCTAACCCTAACCCTAACCCTAACCCTAACCCTAACCCTAACCCTAACCCTAACCCTAACCCTAACCCTAACCCTAACCCTAACCCTAACCCTAACCCTAACCCTAACCCTAACCCTAACCCTAACCCTAACCCTAACCCTAACCCTAACCCTAACCCTAACCCTAACCCTAACCCTAACCCTAACCCTAACCCTAACCCTAACCCTAACCCTAACCCTAACCCTAACCCTAACCCTAACCCTAACCCTAACCCTAACCCTAACCCTAACCCTAACCCTAACCCTAACCCTAACCCTAACCCTAACCCTAACCCTAACCCTAACCCTAACCCTAACCCTAACCCTAACCCTAACCCTAACCCTAACCCTAACCCTAACCCTAACCCTAACCCTAACCCTAACCCTAACCCTAACCCTAACCCTAACCCTAACCCTAACCCTAACCCTAACCCTAACCCTAACCCTAACCCTAACCCTAACCCTAACCCTAACCCTAACCCTAACCCTAACCCTAACCCTAACCCTAACCCTAACCCTAACCCTAACCCTAACCCTAACCCTAACCCTAACCCTAACCCTAACCCTAACCCTAACCCTAACCCTAACCCTAACCCTAACCCTAACCCTAACCCTAACCCTAACCCTAACCCTAACCCTAACCCTAACCCTAACCCTAACCCTAACCCTAACCCTAACCCTAACCCTAACCCTAACCCTAACCCTAACCCTAACCCTAACCCTAACCCTAACCCTAACCCTAACCCTAACCCTAACCCTAACCCTAACCCTAACCCTAACCCTAACCCTAACCCTAACCCTAACCCTAACCCTAACCCTAACCCTAACCCTAACCCTAACCCTAACCCTAACCCTAACCCTAACCCTAACCCTAACCCTAACCCTAACCCTAACCCTAACCCTAACCCTAACCCTAACCCTAACCCTAACCCTAACCCTAACCCTAACCCTAACCCTAACCCTAACCCTAACCCTAACCCTAACCCTAACCCTAACCCTAACCCTAACCCTAACCCTAACCCTAACCCTAACCCTAACCCTAACCCTAACCCTAACCCTAACCCTAACCCTAACCCTAACCCTAACCCTAACCCTAACCCTAACCCTAACCCTAACCCTAACCCTAACCCTAACCCTAACCCTAACCCTAACCCTAACCCTAACCCTAACCCTAACCCTAACCCTAACCCTAACCCTAACCCTAACCCTAACCCTAACCCTAACCCTAACCCTAACCCTAACCCTAACCCTAACCCTAACCCTAACCCTAACCCTAACCCTAACCCTAACCCTAACCCTAACCCTAACCCTAACCCTAACCCTAACCCTAACCCTAACCCTAACCCTAACCCTAACCCTAACCCTAACCCTAACCCTAACCCTAACCCTAACCCTAACCCTAACCCTAACCCTAACCCTAACCCTAACCCTAACCCTAACCCTAACCCTAACCCTAACCCTAACCCTAACCCTAACCCTAACCCTAACCCTAACCCTAACCCTAACCCTAACCCTAACCCTAACCCTAACCCTAACCCTAACCCTAACCCTAACCCTAACCCTAACCCTAACCCTAACCCTAACCCTAACCCTAACCCTAACCCTAACCCTAACCCTAACCCTAACCCTAACCCTAACCCTAACCCTAACCCTAACCCTAACCCTAACCCTAACCCTAACCCTAACCCTAACCCTAACCCTAACCCTAACCCTAACCCTAACCCTAACCCTAACCCTAACCCTAACCCTAACCCTAACCCTAACCCTAACCCTAACCCTAACCCTAACCCTAACCCTAACCCTAACCCTAACCCTAACCCTAACCCTAACCCTAACCCTAACCCTAACCCTAACCCTAACCCTAACCCTAACCCTAACCCTAACCCTAACCCTAACCCTAACCCTAACCCTAACCCTAACCCTAACCCTAACCCTAACCCTAACCCTAACCCTAACCCTAACCCTAACCCTAACCCTAACCCTAACCCTAACCCTAACCCTAACCCTAACCCTAACCCTAACCCTAACCCTAACCCTAACCCTAACCCTAACCCTAACCCTAACCCTAACCCTAACCCTAACCCTAACCCTAACCCTAACCCTAACCCTAACCCTAACCCTAACCCTAACCCTAACCCTAACCCTAACCCTAACCCTAACCCTAACCCTAACCCTAACCCTAACCCTAACCCTAACCCTAACCCTAACCCTAACCCTAACCCTAACCCTAACCCTAACCCTAACCCTAACCCTAACCCTAACCCTAACCCTAACCCTAACCCTAACCCTAACCCTAACCCTAACCCTAACCCTAACCCTAACCCTAACCCTAACCCTAACCCTAACCCTAACCCTAACCCTAACCCTAACCCTAACCCTAACCCTAACCCTAACCCTAACCCTAACCCTAACCCTAACCCTAACCCTAACCCTAACCCTAACCCTAACCCTAACCCTAACCCTAACCCTAACCCTAACCCTAACCCTAACCCTAACCCTAACCCTAACCCTAACCCTAACCCTAACCCTAACCCTAACCCTAACCCTAACCCTAACCCTAACCCTAACCCTAACCCTAACCCTAACCCTAACCCTAACCCTAACCCTAACCCTAACCCTAACCCTAACCCTAACCCTAACCCTAACCCTAACCCTAACCCTAACCCTAACCCTAACCCTAACCCTAACCCTAACCCTAACCCTAACCCTAACCCTAACCCTAACCCTAACCCTAACCCTAACCCTAACCCTAACCCTAACCCTAACCCTAACCCTAACCCTAACCCTAACCCTAACCCTAACCCTAACCCTAACCCTAACCCTAACCCTAACCCTAACCCTAACCCTAACCCTAACCCTAACCCTAACCCTAACCCTAACCCTAACCCTAACCCTAACCCTAACCCTAACCCTAACCCTAACCCTAACCCTAACCCTAACCCTAACCCTAACCCTAACCCTAACCCTAACCCTAACCCTAACCCTAACCCTAACCCTAACCCTAACCCTAACCCTAACCCTAACCCTAACCCTAACCCTAACCCTAACCCTAACCCTAACCCTAACCCTAACCCTAACCCTAACCCTAACCCTAACCCTAACCCTAACCCTAACCCTAACCCTAACCCTAACCCTAACCCTAACCCTAACCCTAACCCTAACCCTAACCCTAACCCTAACCCTAACCCTAACCCTAACCCTCAGCGACAACTTGGCCTCACCGGCAACCGCACTGACCTCAGCGACAACTTGGCCTCACCGGCAACCGCACTGACCTCAGCGACAACTTGGCCTCACCGGCAACCGCACTGACCTCAGCGACAACTTGGCCTCACCGGCAACCGCACTGACCTCAGCGACAACTTGGCCTCACCGGCAACCGCACTGACCCCAGCGACAACTTGGCCTCACCGGCAACCGCACTGACCCCAGCGACAACTTGGCCTCACCGGCAACCGCACTGACCCCAGCGACAACTTGACCTCACCGGCAACCGCACTGACCCCAGCGACAACTTGACCTCACCGGCAACCGCACTGACCTCAGCGACAACTTGGCCTCACCGGCAACCGCACTGACCTCAGCGACAACTTGGCCTCACCGGCAACCGCACTGACCCCAGCGACAACTTGGCCTCACCGGCAACGGCACTGACCTCAGCGACAACTTGGCCTCACCGGCAACCGCACTGACCCCAGCGACAACTTGGCCTCACCGGCAACCGCACTGACCCCAGCGACAACTTGGCCTCACCGGCAACCGCACTGACCCCAGCGACAACTTGACCTCACCGGCAACCGCACTGACCCCAGCGACAACTTGACCTCACCGGCAACCGCACTGACCTCAGCGACAACTTGGCCTCACCGGCAACCGCACTGACCTCAGCGACAACTTGGCCTCACCGGCAACCGCACTGACCCCAGCGACAACTTGGCCTCACCGGCAACGGCACTGACCTCAGCGACAACTTGGCCTCACCGGCAACCGCACTGACCCCAGCGACAACTTGGCCTCACCGGCAACCGCACTGACCCCAGCGACAACTTGGCCTCACCGGCAACCGCACTGACCACAGCGACAACTTGGCCTCACCGGCAACCGCACTGACCACAGCGACAACTTGGCCTCACCGGCAACCGCACTGACCACAGCGACAACTTGGCCTCACCGGCAACCGCACTGACTTCACTGAAAACCTAGATCCACCAACAAGGTGATCAACTACACCAAGAACGTAGGTTCACCATCAGCCAGACTTACTACACCGACAGCCTAAGCCGCTTCACTTACAGCCCCGCTAGGTCTACCTCCCCCCACACCTACCTGTCACACCTACCTTACAGTGCGCTCCAACTCCCGATGCTAACAATGCAAAACACACCACAGTTACATTGTGCCATTGTTTGTTTATTACAGCTCTGCATCCAGAAGTTTGGCTCATGCATGTATACACACACACTACACCAACAATTGCATGATAACAGTTACAGCATGCATACACATATTCAGTACAATACCAAGACATGGTTTACAGTCACATGATCCCCATATTGAGAACATTCCACAAGAGTTTACAAGCAAGGCATCCTGATAGTTAGCACAGTGTACAAGGCAGTTTACAGACAAGGCATCCACATATTCAATACATTGCACAACACCGTTTACAGGCGCAACATCCCCACGGTCAGCACAGTACACAAGGCATTTTACAAGCAAGGCATGCACATATTGAATACATTGCACAACACCATTTACAGGCGCAACATCCCCACGGTCAGCACATTACACAAGGCATTTTACAAGCAAGGCATCCACATATTGAATACATTGCACAACACCGTTTACAGGCGCAACATCCCCACATTGAGTACATTGCACAATGCAGTTAACAGACATAGCATCCCCATATTCAATACATTACACAGTACAATTGTAAGCAAGGCAAAGCTAAAACCAATTTTGATAATGTAAAAAGACTGCATGCACTGAAACCAGCGCAACAGTCAAAATGGCCGCAAAGGGGCACGAGTCTCAGACTGGCCAGGAAGGAACGCCAATCGCCTCCGACGGCCCTCGGGCCTTGCTTACGGGGTTGGGTTAGCCCTAAGGTACAAACAAGTGAGCTAGCCCAACCCCGTAAGCAAGGCAAAGCTAAAGCCAATGTGGCTCACATATAAATTGATTCCAAAGCTAAAGCCAATTTGCCTGAGATTAACTGACTCCAAGGCTATAGCCAATTTGCCTGACATTAATTGATTCCAAAGCTAAAGCCAATTTGGTGGAGATTAATGGACTCCAATGCTAAAACCAATTGGGTTGACATGAATGGACTCCAGTGCGAAAGCCAATTCAGTTAAGATCAATGGACTCCAGTGGTAAAGCCAATAGGACTGATTCAAGATGACTGGGCGATGCCAAAATTGGCGCGACGCTCAGAACGGCCGCAAAGGGGCACGAGTCTCAGACTGGCCGGAAGGAAGGCAAATCGCCTCTGACGGCCCTTGGGCCTTGCTTACGGGGTTGGGTTAGCCCTAAGGTACAAACAAGTGAGCTAGCCCAACCCCGTAAGCAAGGCAAAGCTAAAGCCAATGTGGCTCACATATAAATTGATTCCAAAGCTAAAGCCAATTTGCCTGAGATTAACTGACTCCAAGGCTATAGCCAATTTGCCTGACATTAATTGATTCCAAAGCTAAAGCCAATTTGGTGGAGATTAATGGACTCCAATGCTAAAACCAATTGGGTTGACATGAATGGACTCCGGTGCTAAAGCCAATTCAGTTAAGATCAATGGACACCAGTGGTAAAGCCAATAGGGCTGATTCAAGATGACTGGGCGACGCCGAAATCGGCGCGATGCTCGGAACGGCCGCAAAGGGGCGCGAGTCTCAGACTGGCCGGAAGGAAGGCAAATCGCCTCTGACGGCCCTTGGGCCTTGCTTACGGGGTTGGGTTAGCCCTAAGGTACAAACAAGTGAGCTAGCCCAACCCCGTAAGCAAGGCAAAGCTAAAGCCAATGTGGCTCACATATAATTTGACTCCAAAGCTAAAACCAATTTGGTTGAGATTAATTGACTCCAAGGCTAAAGCCAATTTGCCTGACATTAATGGATTCCAAAGCTAAAGCCAATTTCGTGGAGACTAATGGACTCCAATGCTAAAGCCAATTGGGTTGACATGAATGGACTCCGGTGCTAAAGCCAATTCAGTTAAGATCAATGGACTCCAGTGGTAAAGCGAATAGGGCTGATTCAAGATGACTGGGCGACGCCGAAATCGGCGCGACTCTCCAAATGGCCGCAAAGGGGCGTGAGTCTCAGACGGGCCGGAAGGAAGGCAAATCGCCTCTGACGGCCCTTGGGCCTTGCTTACAGGGTTGGGTTAGCCCTAAGGTACAAACGAGTGAGCTAGCCCAACCCCGTAAGCAAGGCAAAGCTAAAGCCAATATGGCTCACATATAAACTGATTCCAAAGCTAAAGCCAACTTGGCTGAGATTGATTCCAAAGCTAAAGCCAATTTGGTGGAGATTAATGGACTCCAATGCTAAAGCCAATTGAGTACAAATAGATTGACTGCAAATCTAAAGCCAATCACATTGACATAAATTGACTCCAAAACTAAAACCAATGGGGTTGAGTTAAATAGACTACGCACACTGAAATCAGCGCAATTCTCAAATAGGCCACAAAGGAGCGCGAGTCTCAAACTGGCTGGAAGGAGCACAAATGGTCTCTGTCCGTCTACAGCCTGTCAGTAATCGGGTTGAATAATCCCTACTAGCGAACTCAAAGCAAAGGTGATGTGACCCTGCCGGCGAGGCAAAACCTTTGATGTGGTCTCCCGTGAAAGTCTCTGTAAGATGGCACCCAGGTACGTGGACAGGTAGGCTGTTTCCTAGATGAACCGCTAGCTAAATGGTCCGGCCAGCTGACTGATGCTGAATCCTGTTATGTGCGACTGCCGTGCTGTCCTCGCTGCTCTGCCAGCCTCTCCTGTCCAAAACCTTTATTAAGCACCTGCGTGACGGCATGGAGCGCACCCTCAGTAACTTTGCTCAGGACGCTAGGTCAGAAAGTAACATCGATCGGCCTGGAAATAAAAGGGCGCTAAGGAAGGATGCGGGACGGTTGGATCGCCGGGCTGGGGCTGACGTGAGGAACTACCGTGACGCTGACTGCCCTGTCCCGCACGTTGCCTGCGACAACCTCTGATGGAGGTACGGACTTGTGGCGGACACGGGGGAACGCTACAGGGAAGAAACGGACCGGGGAATGTGGATAAAACCTTCGCTGAACTGAGCTGGCGGTGAGTGTGGCAGGCCAGAAAAGCTGATGACGTCCCGTGTCAGGGTCATCCACACAGGAAACATTGAAGACATCTTGACCTGTAACACAGAGAGACGGTTTAGAAAGAAATACCGATAATTCTAGGACTGCCGAGACCCAAACGGCTTTCGCTGGAAGCCCGCCCCTGAGAAAACTGCAAGCGAAGCAACACCCTGACAAATGACTAAAGGTCTGCGCTGTTTAACATGGAACTTGAACAAATGCTCTTAGGACTACCTTAAGGTTAGACATGGCTTTAGCACCCCATTGTAGGGTAGGTACAGAATTAATTTGAATAGTTAATACAGTTATCTATACAGTCACAGTTGCAATTACCACCACATTTCAGGTCCACAGATTAGGCTGGGGTAAAACAATTACCTTTATTACAATTACATTCAGAGTGAAAAAAACAGAATGCAAAGGCAAATAAAAGAGCAAAAGGGAAGGCAAAATCCTGAGGGAAAGAAACATCAAAGGCAAAGGTGACGCAAAGGCGTGAAAAACACCCAGCAGGAAACCTTGGCGTGAGTCAGGCCGCAGAAAAAGCTGCAGAGAACGCAAAAACAAAGACCAAACAGAACGCCGCAGGAAACGGTTAAATGGAGAGCAAGGCATGAGAGAATGCCGCAAGGAATGCCAAAACTGAGTGTGAGACACAATAAAATGCCACAGGAAAAGCCAAAATGGACAGCTACGCAAGAGAGAATGCCCCAAGAAATGCCAAAAGAGAGGACGAGACTCAAAAGGATACCAAAAAGGGCAAGACCTAAGAGGACACTGCAGGGAACGCCAAACCGGAGCGTGAGGCTCAATACGATGCCGCAGAGAACGCCAAAACAGACAGCAAGACACGAGGCAATGCCAAAATGGACGGCAAGGCCCAAGACGGTGCCACGGGGAATGCCAAAATGCAGGGCGAGGCGCAACAGAACGCCGCACGGAATGCCAAAATGGAAGGCGAGGCACAAGGCGAAGCCAAAAAAGGCAAGGCGCAAGAGAACACCGGAGCAAACGCCAAAATGGAGGAAAAGGCTCAAAAGAATACTGCAGAGAACACCAAAATGGAGAGCGAAGCACAACGTACCACCACAGAGAATGCCAAAATGGAGACCGAGGCACAAGAGAATGCCAAAATGGAGGACAATGCACAAGAGAATGCTGCAGGGAACGCCAAAACACAGGGCAAGGGACAAGGCGAAGCCAAGAAAGGCAAGGCACAAGACAACACCTGAGCAAACGCCAAAATGGAGGAAAAGGCTCAAAAGAATACTGCAGGGAACGCCAAAACGGAGAGCAAAGCACAACAGAACACCACAGGGAATGCCAAAATGGAGACCGAGGCACAAGAGAACGCCGCTCGGAATGCCAAAATGGAAGGTGAGGCACAAGGCGAAGCCAAAAACGGCAAGGCGCAAGAGAACACCGGAGCAAACACCAAAATGGAGGAAAAGGCTCAAAAGAATACTGCAGAGAACACCAAAATGGAGGACGATGCACAAGAGAATGCTGCAGGGAACACCAAAACGCAGGGCAAGGGACAAGGCGAAGCCAAAAAAGGCAAGGTGCAAGACAACACCTGAGCAAACGCCAAAACGGAGGAAAAGGCTCAAAAGAATACTGCAGGAAACGCCAAAATGGAGAGCAAAGCACAACAGAACGCCACAGAGAACGCCAAAATGCAGTGTGAGGCACAAGAGAATGCCACAGGGAATGCCAAAATGGAGAACAGGGCACAACAGAACACCAAAACGGAGGACGATGCACAAGAGAATGCTGCAGGGAATGCCAAAATGGAGAGCGAGGCGCAAGAGAACGCCAAAATGGAGGGCGATGCACAAGAGAATGCTGCAGGGAACTCTAAAACAGAGGGCGAGGCACACGGCAATGCCGAAAAGGGCAAAGCCCAAGAGAACACCAAAACACAAAAAAAGAGGAAAAGGCTCAAGAGAACACGGCAGAGAATGCCAAATGGAGAGCAAGGCACAACAGAACACCCCAGGTAACGCTACAACAGACGACGAGGCTCAAGAGAACACCGCTACAGATGCCAAGACGTGGGACGAAGCCCCGGGGAACGCCAAAATGGACAGCAAGGCACAAGAGAAAACCACAAGAAATGCCAAAACAGAAAGAAAAGACAACACTACAAGAAATGCCCAGGCAACGACAAAGGGCAGAAGCAAGGAGAACACAAAAGGACAAGAGCAGACAACCCACAGGGCACCCTGAAGTGCAGAAATGAGCTCTGAAACGCTACCTTGGGTCTCAATAAGGAATGGTTAAAAATTGGCAGGTGTGTGCTGCCCTTACCTGCTGGGTAGATAGTTACCAGTCAGCAAAGCTCGGTTCCGGGGCGCTCAAGGAAATGAGGATTTCTCTTCCTCGCCGCTCTCACGAACGTTTCTTACGGCGCTCGGGAGCGCCACGGCTCTCTGCCGGTACCTGCTGAACACAATATGATAATGAAGACGCTGCCCCGCATCTGTGGTGGCTGCACCCTGTGAACATCACACTAACGGTGATGCAAATGAGCATTAGGAATACAATTAATACTATTTAAGAGTTTAAACTTGCACATACTTTAACAATTGTATTCCATACTACAGTAAGGATTAAGGTTACTTTCACAGAAAACACAGAGCACCAATGTCGATTGCAGCATTTAGCGTAAGAGACATTTTCAATAGCAGGCCAAGGGTTACGTTTACAGATACACGGCAGGTGACCGTAATTATCACTAGAGCTCCCGTTAAGCTAGCGGAGCGGGTCAAGATGAACATCGTTAACGCTGCCTCCCGGCAAATCCCAGAGAGCCAAAGGCAAAGGCAAGCGGAACGCCCGCAGAAAGCCACGGCAAAAGAAAAGCAAAGCAAGCAACCGAGGCTGAGGCAAGGGCAAAAACAAGGAAAAGAGCCAAGGAAAGACCAAGGGAAAGCAAGGGCAACGAGAGTGTGGCAAGGAAGACCAGGATCAGAGACCAAAGGGAAGGCAGCACGGAAGGCCAAAAGGAAAGGCCAAGAGAACGCAACAGAGAAAGCCAAAAAGTAAGGACAAAGCAAATGCTGAATGGAATGCAGCACAGAGGCCAAAGACAGGGTGGCACCAGAGGCTAAAGACAGGGCAGCACCGGACGCCTGCTGGAATGGCCAAGAGAAGACCGCAAGGAACGCAAAAAATGGAGGGCAAGGCACCAACAAGTGCCGCACGTAACACTGAAACGGAGGGCAAAGCCCAAGAGAATGCTGCCTGGAACACCAAAATGGAGCGCAAGGCATGAAAGAATGCCGCAAGGAACACCGTAACGGAGGGCAAGGCAAAAGAGAATGCTGCATCGAACACCGAAACGAATGGCAAGGCATGAGAGAATGCCTCAAGGAACACCGTAATGGAGGGCAAGGCATGAAAGAATGCTGCAAGGAACACCGTAACGGAGGGCAAGGCAAAAGAGAATGCTGCATCGAACACCGAAACGAACGGCAAGGCATGAGAGAATGCCTCAAGGAACACCGTAATGGAGGGCAAAGCAAGAGACAATGCTGCAGGGAACACCGAAACGGACGGCAAGGCCGAAGACGACGCCAGAAGGAATGCCAAAATGGAGGGCAAAGCCCAAGTGAACATCGCAGGAAGCATCGAAATGGAGGACGAGGCCTGATTGATAGAACGCTGCACGGAATGCCAAAACCGAGACCAAAGAGAAAGCTGCAGGAAATGCCCCAGAGACAGCAGAGGGCACAGGCAAAGAGAACGCAGAAGGCTGAGAACAGACAGCCCAGAAGGCACCCTGAAGTGTGGAAACCGGCACTGGAATTCTACCTTGGGTCTCAATAAGGAATGGTTAAAAATTGGCAGGTGTGTGCTGCCCTTACCTGCTGGGTAGATAGTTACCAGTCAGCAAAGCTCGGTTCCGGGGCGCTTGAGGAAATGAGGATTTCTCTTCCTCGCCGCTCTCACGAACAGCTGCGCATCTCTCCGTGCGTTTCTTACGGCGCTCGGGAGCGCCACGGCTCTCTGCCGGTACCTGCTGAACACAATATGATAATGAAGACGCTGCCCCGCATCTGTGGTGGCTGCACCCTGTGAACATCACACTAACGGTGATGCAAATGAGCATTAGGAATACAATTAATACTATTTAAGAGTTTAAACTTGCACATACTTTAACAATTGTATTCCATACTACAGTAAGGATTAAGGTTACTTTCACAGAAAACACAGAGCACCAATGTCGATTGCAGCATTTAGCGTAAGAGACATTTTCAATAGCAGGCCAAGGGTTACGTTTACAGATACACGGCAGGTGACCGTAATTATCACTAGAGCTCCCGTTAAGCTAGCGGAGCGGGTCAAGATGAACATCGTTAACGCTGCCTCCCGGCAAATCCCAGAGAGCCAAAGGCAAAGGCAAGCGGAACGCCCGCAGAAAGCCACGGCAAAAGAAAAGCAAAGCAAGCAACCGAGGCTGAGGCAAGGGCAAAAACAAGGAAAAGAGCCAAGGAAAGACCAAGGGAAAGCAAGGGCAACGAGAGTGTGGCAAGGAAGACCAGGATCAGAGACCAAAGGGAAGGCAGCACGGAAGGCCAAAAGGAAAGGCCAAGAGAATGCAGCAGAGAAAGCCAAAAAGTAAGGACAAAGCAAACGCTGAACAGAAGGCGGCACGGGAGGCCGAAGATGGGGTGGCACGAGAGGCCTAAGGGAAAGGCCCAGAGAACTCCACGAGGAATGAGGAAATGAAGAGAAGGCACCGGAGAAGGCCGCGGGGAGCGCCGAAACAAAGGGCAAAGCGTGAGAGAATGCCACAAGGAACACTGAAACAAAGGGCAAGGTACCAGAGAATGTCACACGGAACACCCAAACTGAGACCAAAGAGAAAGCTGCAGGAAACACCCAGGCAGCTGCAAAGGGTACAGGCAAGGACAGTACAGAAGGACGAGAACATATGGCTAGTAGGGCACCCCAAAGTACAGAAATGAGCTCTGGAACATCACCTCGGGCCTGAATAAGGAATGCGTAAAAATTGGTAGGTGTCTGCTGCCCTTACCTGCTGGGTAGATAGTTACCAGTCAGCAAAGCTGGGTTCCGGGGCCTTCAAGGAAATGCAGATTTCTGTTCTTCACCGTTCCCATGAAGAGCCGTGCACCTCTTCGTGCGGTTGTTCCGGTACTCGGAAGCGCGGGGGCTCCCTGCTGGCACCTGTTGAACACAATACAATAACGAAGACACTGCCCTGCAGGGGCAGGTTACAATCTTTTTCACAAATATGTGCTGCAGCACTCCTTTCTCAGAGCAGCGTGGCCGCACTCTATGCTCGGTGCTGCTTACCAGAGGCACTAGGCCTGGTAACAGACAAGGAGAACGTTGAGGTACTCAACAACATTTTTGCTGCCGTGTTCTCCAATCGCTGCCCATTATACGCAGCCCTCGACTTTGGTTTGTTAGGTAGGGATTGAGGAAGTGACGTCACCCCAGCTACTTCCCTCCCCGTCCCGCGCCGTGAACGACAACCAGGTTTGGGGCCGCCTGAGGACCTGAAATCTGCAAGTCTATGGGTCCCGATGAGACGCGTCGCAGACTGATGAGGGAAATGCACTGACGCTGTCACCGAGCTGCTCTCAAAGGTATTTTACAAGTGGTGGCAATCAGGTGGAGTTCCTGGCGAGTGGAAAAACGGTCGATTCAAACTCCTTTTTAGGAAGAGTAGAAAGGGAGACACCGGGAACCCCTGTCCTGTCAGTCTCACCTCTGCGCTGGGAATGATCGCAGAGCAGATTCTCCTGGAAGCGACGCCAGGGCATGTGGAAGGAGGGAGATGATGCGGTAGAAGTGGCATGGCTTCGCCAAAGGCAAATCCTTCTTGACTGACCTGGTGGCTTTCTGCGATGGTGCCGCTACGGTGATGGATGGGGGAAGAGCCGCTGATACTATCTAGCTGGACTTCAGCAAGGCCTCTGACGCGGTACCACACACCATCCTCATCTCCAACTTAGAAAGATGCCGATTGGATGGGTGGACTGTTGAACAGGTGAAGAACTGACCGTAGCATTGTGTCCAGAGAGCGGCAGACAATGGCTCCATGTCCAGATAGATAGAGAGTAGTAATGAGTGGCATCCCACAGCAGTTGGCGCTAGAGCTGATACTCCTCAATAGCTAACCATAGAATCATACAATGGCCTGCATTGAGAAGCACCATAGTGATTATTGCCTTTCACCTCCCCCCCCCGCTACAGGTATGGTAACCAACCACGGGACCGGGCTTCCCAGAGCCTCGGCCGGCCTGGCCTCGAACGTCTCTGGGGATGGGGCGTCTCCAGCCTCCTCGGGAGACCTGTTCCGCTCTCCTTCCTTCGCCCCCCAAATAAGAGATCGCAACCCTGAAATAAAGAAGGGATCGTTCGCCCCGTTCTGAGGGCTCACCCCACGCTCTGAAAAAAGCAGACTCCAGATACAGCTCCTGCTCCTTCTGCTACCGGTCCTTAAATGCAGTTGAGAGCCCCCAAAAAAGGGAATATCTGCAGTTGAGAGGCCCCAAAAAGGGGGAAGATCTCACTCCAATAATCAAAATTTATTACCCCGTTCCAAAGACAAACACTCACCTTGCACCGCAAAGGAAGAGGTCTCTGGAGAGAGACGTGGCCTAATCAGTTTACAGACCTCGAAAGTGGTCAGAATCCCCCAGAAAGCAGAAGTCGCTCTCCCCGACGTTCCCAAAGAGGCACTCCCCGGGTACTGATGCTGCCCCCTCGGTTCCCAGCCCTTAAATGTGGTCAAGGAGGGGTGGAGCCAAGCTCAGCCCTATCCGGTCCTGTTGGTGAATTGCTTCCACCTGTGCTCGTGGGGCTGGCCACGCCCCTCACCAGGTGTTCAATCACTGCTTCGGACTGTTACGTAACGGTTCCCATACAGGCCTGAGGACAAAAAAAAAAGGAATAACCAGCAGACAATTAGATCTGCCTGTCTGGGAAGGGGAAGTTTATCAATGTATGAGAAATGACGGCACACGTATTTTGACAGGGGAGCGCAGATCTCATTACCGCATCGGGGTGACTTAGTGCGATGCTCGGGGCAGGCTGACGCGGTTGGCGTGACTCTGGGACTGATGCTGGGGTGACGTTGGGGTGACGCTGGGATGATGCGGGGGGTGACGCTGAGGGCTGTTGTTGGGGTATCGCAGGGGGGACGTCGGAGAGTGACGCTGCGGTGACGTCGTTGGGGTGCTGTAGTCGAAACCCTAAGTCGTGGCTTGAAACAACGATTGGGCGGGGACAAACCGGGAGAGCTCAGGTGTGTGCAATGAACCTGATTGAGAGGAGGGGTGGATCCTGGCTCCGCCCCCTCCCAGTCCTCATTTAAGGGTTGTCAGTGGAGGTGAGAGGGTTTTGCTGGAGATCCCTGCTTGCCTGAAGTCTTCCAACGTTAAGGACACTTTGTTCTTTGTTTCTGCTTTCACGGTGCTGCATTTGAGTGAGTCCTTGCTTACGGGGGTCTAGGACTTTGCTTCTCCGCTATCGCTTCTACGTTTTCCATCATGTTACGGCATTACAGCAAGTAATGCTGTTGGTGCGACATTGTAGAGAGAGGCGGGGGAGTGACACTGTGGAGTGATACTGGGCTATCGCTGGGGATGACATCGCGAAGTGACCCTGCGGTGACATTGTTGAGGTAAAGCTGGGGGGTCACACTGTACTAATACTGGGACAATGCTGGGGTTTCACTGGGGGGTGACCTCAGGGATCGGTGCTAGGATAACATTGTTGGGGAGATGCTGGGATGACGCTGGGTCAATGTTGCGCAGTAATGCTGCGGGGTAATGTTGGGGTATCTCTGGTGGATGACAGGAAAGAGTGATATTGTTGGGGGGAGTTACATGGTTGGGGACGTGCTGTGAGGCGATGCTGCTACGATGGGGGGGGTGACGCTGAGGGCCTGCCGTCGGTGGCTGACGTTGGGATATCGCTGGGGCTCGTATCAGGGAGAGACGCTCCATTAACGCTACTGGAGCGACGCTGAAGGGTGATGTTGGGGGAGACGTTGGGTTGACACAGGAGTGATTTGGGGTATTGTTTGAGGTTGACATCAGGGAGCATTGCTGCGATGACGTGATGACACAGGGTCAATGCTGGGAGGTGATGCGGGAGTAATGTTGGGGTGACGCTGGGGTGATGTTGGAGGGTGATTTGGAATATTGCTGGGGTTCAACATCAAGGACTGACCCTGAGGGATGACATTGTTGTAGTGACACTGAGGGTTGATACTGCTGTGACGCTGCGGTGATACCGTGGTGATGGTGCAGAGTGATCTTTGGGGGTTGGGGGGGATGTTGAGGTATCGCTGGGGGGTGACATTGGGATGATGTTTGGGAGTGAAGCTGTGTAAAAATTTGGAGGTTTTGCTGGTGTTACGCATAAAGGAGACATGCTGGGGGGCGATGCTGAGGTGATGATGAGAGGGGACGTGGTGGGGCAATGTTGGGGTATCGCCGAGGGAAGAATCGGGGAACGACGCTGGGCTGGTGCTAATGGGGCGACACCGGAGAGGTGCTGGGTGGCGATGCTGGGCTATTGCTTGCGGTGACATCGGGCAGTGATGCTGTTGGGATGACGCTGCGGTAACGTTAGGAAGTGACGTTGTTGGAGGGTGGTGTTCGGGTATGACTGAGGGGATCACGTCAGGGGGTGATACCAGGGTGAGAGAAAGAAAAAGAACTGAAAAAAGGGAAAGAAAAATACTGTGAAAATAGAAAAGAATTAGAAGAAGAAAAAGTATTAGAAGTAGTAAAAAAATATGAAATAAAAAAAGAGAATCTGAAAAAGAAAATGAAAAGAAACAGGATTAGAAAAACAAATGGAAAAAGAACTGGAAATATAATGACAATGGAGAAGGAAAAACAAAAAGAAATGCAAAAAGAGAAAAAATACAAAAAGAAAAAGGATTGGAATAAAAAATATTTAGAAAAAGAATTGGAAAATGAAATAGAAAATTAAGAGAGATTAATTAGAAAAAGGAAAATACTTAGAAATAGAAAAAGAAATACGAACAGAATCAGAAAATTAATTAGCAAAAATATTAGGGAATTAATTAGAAACAGAACTTGAAATAGAAAAGGAAATAGGAACAGAAAGAGCAAATTGATTACAAAAATATTAGAAATTAATTTTTCACGCTTTTATAATTTTGAGTTCCTGGTATTCCACATCGTAACATGAGGCGCTGGCAGTTAAAGTGATAATGCTCCGGTTCCACGTACCTGTCTGGAAGAGAAAAACTACGATCCCCAGGGGGCCTCTGCGGACAGAGAGGAGGTAGAACTCCCGACAAGGTCGCCTGATCGGGCCTTTCTCTTTGGCGCTCTTCTCCTTCACCTCTCCTCGCTGCTGCCCGTCCTGACTGCGCGCATCGCTTCAGTGTTAACGTAAGGCCTACAGCTTTCGGATACTCTCATATTTGATTTATTAGCTTCAATTCTAACTATATTGTAATATAGTATTGTCGAACGTTCCAAAACCATATTTAGTAAATTAGTTTGTCTCTCCTCAGATTGTTGCCTCTGTTTTTAAATACTTTGGGGTCCCTGTTTCCCTTTTCTAGAGGTGCCGACTGTGCAAAATCCCTCCACCCCAATACTCGTTGAATGAGGATGAACCGGCCCGTAAACCATTGATATAATTAGAAAAAAGACAATAATTAGAAATAGAAAAAGAAATGGGAACAGAATCAGCAAATTAATAAGAAAAAACACCACAGAATTCATCAGAAAAAGGAAAAAAATTAGAAAAAGAAACAGAAACAGAATTAGCAAAGAAATTACAAAAAAATATTAGACAATGAATTAGAAAAAAAGAAAAGAATCAGAAAAAAAAAAAAAGAAACGGGAACAGAATTGGCAAATTATTTAGAAAAAAATATTAGAGAATGAAATAGAAAAACTAGAAGAACTAAAAATAGAAAAAGAAATGGGAACAGAATAATCAAATAAAATAGAAAAAAACACTAGAGAACAAATTAAAAAAAGGTAAACAATTATGAATAGAAAAATAAATAGAAACAAAATCAGCAAATAAATTAGAAAGATATTAGAGAATTAATTAATTAGAAAAAGGAACAAAATTAAAAACAGAAAAAGAATTAGAATGAATTACAGAGGCGACGAATGATTAGAGATTTAGACAAGGAGAAATATTAGAACATTAGAAAAGGAGAATTATTACGATAAGAGGTAACAAATTATTACAGAATGAGAGGCAGGAAGTTATTACAATTACAGGCAGAGAACTATTGCAGAATGAGAGGCAGGGAATTATTATAGAATGAGAGGCAGGGAATTATTAGTGAATTAGATGCAGCAAATTATCAGAGAAGGTGACACTGACAATAATTACAATGAGAGGCAGCAAATTATGAGACAATGGGAGGCAGGCAAATAATAGAGAATGAGAGGGAGATAATTATTACAGAATAAGAATCGTAGAATCCACAAGGTTGGAAAAGACCCGTAAGATCATCCAGTCCAACCATCCAACTACCACCGATATTTCCCTACTAAATGATGTCCCTTAGTGCAACATCTAAATGGTTCTTGAGCACCTCCGGGGACGATGACTCAACCACCTCCCTGAGCAGCCCATTTCAGTGCCTGACCGCTCTGTTGGAGAAAAATTTTTCTTAATGTCCAACCTGAATCTCCCCTGGTGCAACTTGAGCCGTTCCCTCTTGTCCTATTGCTACTGATACGTGAGAAGAGGCTGACTACCACCTCTCCACAACCTCCTATCACACAGTTGTAGAGAGCAATAAGGTCTCCCCTGATCCTCCTCTTCTCCAGACTAAATGATCCCATTTCCCTCAGCTGTTCCTCATAAGACTTGTGCTCAGGACCTCCTACAGATTTGTTGCCCTTCTCTGAACGTGCTCCAGGGCAACACTCTTAATCTATCAGAATGTAAAATTATATGGTTTTTCAGTGTGAAATGACAGCTAATATTAAGGAAATAATTATCTAATACTGTTCTAAGAGCACATTTTCAGAAAATTTAGCAAAATAATTTTCTAAAACATTTTAACTTCAGTTCTTTTCTCGCCCAGGTGACAAATCATACAGAAGCAGCAAACAATGAGAGAATGGGAGGCATCGAGTTATGAGAGAAGGGGTGGCATTGAGTCATGAGAGAAGGAGATGCAGACAAATATTAGATGATTAGAGGTGGCAAATTATTACAGAATTAGAGGCAGGGAAAAATTAGAAAATTAGAGGAAACTAATTATTACAATTAGAGGCAGTGAATTATGAGACAATGAAAGTCAGGAAATTATGAGGGAATGAGAGGGATATAATTATTGGAGAATGAGCGGCAGAGAATTGTTGGAGAATAAGAGGCAGTGAACTATTACAGAATGAGAGGCAGGATATTAATGGAGAGTGGGAGGCAGCGAATTAGCAGAGAGTGGGAGGCAGCGAATCATGACAGAATGGGAGGCTGCGAATTATGAGAGAATTAGACACAGTGAATTATTACAGAATTAGTGACAGTGAATAATTACAAATAGAGGCACCAAATTATTAGAGAATGAGATGCAGCAAATTATTACAGAATGACAGACAGAGAATGATTAGAGAATGACTGACAGAGAATTATGAGAGAATTAGAGGCAGAGAATTACCACAATTAGGGGCAGCAAATTATAAGACAATGAGAAGGAGATAATTATTAGAGAATGACAGGCAGATAATTGTTACAGAATGAGAGGCAGCAAGTTGTGAGAGAATGAGTGGCTGCAAATTATGAGAGAAAGGGAGGCAGTGAATTATTAGAGAATGATACACGGGAAATTATGAGAGAAGGAGAGGCGTTGAACTAGGAGAGAATGAGAGGCAGTGAATTACTAGAGAATGAGAGGCGTTGAATTATGTGAGAAAATGAGGCAGTGAACTATAAGAGAATGGGAAGCAGTGAGTTACGAGGGAATGACAGGCAGAGAATTGTTACAGAATGAGAGGCCACGAATTTTGATTGAAAAAGAGGCAGCGAACTATGAGACAATGGGTGGCGGTGAATTATTGGAGAATAAGACACAGCAAATTAAGACAGAATGAGAGGTATTCAATTCTGAGAGAATGAGAGGCGTTGAATTCTGAGAGAACGGGAAGCAGCGAGTTACGAGAGAATGGGAGGCAGGAAAAAGTGAGAGAGTGACTGGCAGAGAATTTGGAGGGAATGAGCGGCAGACAAATACGAGAGAATTAGTGGCAAAGTATGAGAGAATGAGTGGTGGAGAAATATTAGAATATTACAGACTGAGATTTAGTCGAGAAAGAGATGCAGAGAAATATTAGAGAAATAGTGGCAGCGAATTCTTAGAGGATCAGTGGCAGAGGATTATCGGAAAATTAGTGTAAGCTTATTATTACAATTAGAGTCAATGAATTATTTTTGAATGAGAGGCTCTGAATTATGAGAGAATGAAACACAGAATTATGAAAGAATGAGAGGGAGATAAATAATTCTCTGCCACTCATATTCTAATAATTATGAGAATGTGAGACAGAGGATTATTAGGTTATGACAGGAACTGTAATACTAGACAATTAGGGGCAGCAAATTTTTACACTTAGGGGCAGCGGATTAGGCGAGAATGGGAGGCAGTGAAGTAAGAGAATGAGAGGCGTTGAATTATGAGAGAATTAGTGGGAGTAAATTATGAGAGAATTGGAGGCTGTAAACTATAAGAGAATGAGCGGATGAGTATTATTAGAGAATGGGAGATGCTGAATCAGGGGAGTTTGAGAATCAGGAAATCAAGAGAGAATGGGAGGTAGAAATTAGGAGAGGATGGAAGGCAGCGAATGAGGAGAGAATGGGCGGTAATAAGTTATGAGGGAATTAGACAAAGAGAATGACTACAGAATTAGTGTCAGAGAGTAATTACAATTAGAGGCAGAAAAATATTAGAGGTGAAATAGAGAGTTATTAGGGAATGGAAGACAGAGATTTATTAGAGAACAAGAGGCAGAGAATTATTAGAGAACAAGAGAGAGAGGGTTATTAGAGAATGACATAAAGAGAATTATGAGAGAATTAGAGGCAGTGAATAAATACAATGGGGGCAGTGAATTATTAGAGAATGAGAAGGAGATAATTATTAGAGAATGACTGGCAGAAAATAGTTAGAGAATGGGAGGCCGGAGATAACGATAGAATAAGAGGCAGCGAACTATGAGAGGATGGGAAGCCGTGAATTATTAGAGAATGAGACACAGCAAATTAAGAGAGCATGTGAGGCGGTGAATTCTGAGAGAATGGGAGTCAGTGAATTATTAGAGAATGAGTGGCAGAGAATTTGGAGGGAATGAGTGGCAGAGAAATATTAGAATATTACAGACGGAGAATTAGTTGAGAATGAGATGCAGAGAAATACTAGAGAAATAGTGTCAGCAAATTCTTAGAGACTTAGTGGCAGAGAATTATCGGGAAATTAGTGTAAGCTTATTGTTGCAATTAGAGCCTGTGAATTACGAGAGAATGAGAGGCGCTGAATTTTAAGAGAATAAGACACCGGATTATGAAAGAATGGGAGGGAGACAATTATTAGAGAATGAGTGGCAGAGAATTGTTAGAGAATGAGAGACAGAGGATTGTTACGGTATGACGTGAAGAGAAATACTAGACAATTAGGGGCCACGAATTAGCAGAGAACGGGAGGCAGTGAATTATGAGATAATGAGAGGCTGCGAATTTTTAGAGATTGACAGGCAGTGAATTATGAGAGAATAAATAGCAGAGAATTATTCCAGCATGATTGACAGCGTAATCATAGAGAATTAGAGGTAGCGAATTATTAGAGAATTAGTGGCAAAGAATTATTAGGATATTAGAGGAAGCGAATTGTCACAATTAGTGGCGGAGAACTAGTACAGAATGGGATGCAGCGAATTATGAGAGAATGAGAGGCACAGGATTATGAGAGAATGGGAGGAAGCGAAGTTTGAAAACATGGGAGGCAGTGAATTAGTAGGGAATGAGATGCAGAGAAATATTAGAGAATGAGAAGCGGTGATTTATGAGAGAATGACAGGCAGCGAATTTTTAAAGATTGACAGGCAGTGAATGATGACAGAGTTACAGGCAGAGAAATATTAGATAATGAGATGTAGAGAAATAATAGAGAAGTTGAGGCAGTGAATGATTAGAGAATTAGTGGCAAAGAAATATTAGGCTATTAGAAGATGCGAATTATTACAATGAGAGTCAGAGAATTAGTAGAGAATGGGAGGCAGTGTAGTATGAGAGAAGGAGAGGCAGTGAATTATTGCAAATATAGGCAGTGAATTACAGGAGAATGCGAGGCAGCGAAGTACTAGAGAATGTCAGGCAGGGAAAGACTGGAGCGTGAGAAGGAACGAATTATGAGAACGTGAGAGGCAGTGAATTGTTCGAGAATGAGTGGCAGAAAATTCTAGCAAATAGAGTCAAAGAATTATTAGAGAATTCCTGTCAGCGAACTATTAGAGAATGAGAGGCAGAAAATGAGGAGTGAAGGAGAGACAGGGAATTATTAGAGAATTAGAGGGAGATAATTAATAGAGAATGAGTGGCAGAGAGTTATTAGAGAATAAGAGGCAGCAGATTATGAGAGAATGAGTGGCAGTGAATAATGAGAGAATGGGAAGCAGGAAATTATAAGAGAATGAGAAGCAGCCAATTATAAGAAAATGAGATGCGTTGAATTATGAGAAAATGAGATTCAGTGAATGAAGAGAGAAAGGCAGGGTGTGAATTGAGAGAGAATGAGAGGCACTGAATTAATACAATGAGACGAAGCGAATTAGTAGAGAATGAGAGGCAGGGAATGTTTGGAGAATGGGAAGCAATGAATTGTTAGAGGAAGAGAGGAAGAGATACATTACAATGAGAGGCAGTGAATTATGAGAGCATGACTGGCAGCAAATTATGAGAGAATGGGACACAGTAAAAAAATATTAGAGAATGAGACACAGCAAATTGTAAGAGAATCATAGAATCACAGAATTACTCAGGTTGGAAAAGACCTCGAAGATCATCAAGTCCAACGGCAGCCTAACCATGGTACCCTAACTCTAACAACCCTCTGCTAAATCATATCTCCGAGCACCACATCCAAACAGCTATTAAACACATGCAGGGACTGTGACTCAACCACCTCCCTGCGGAGCCTATTCCAGTGTTTAACCACCCCTTTCTGGAAAGAAATGTTTCCTAACGTCCAACTAAACCTACCTTGGTGCAACTTGAGGCCATTACCCCTTCTCCTGTCACCAGTCACCAGTGAGAAGCGACTTGCCCCTCTCTCTCTGTAAGCTCCTTTCCGATACTGGAAGAGAGCAATCGGGTCTCCCCTCAGCCTCCTTTTCTCCAGACTAAACGGCCCCAGCTCCCTCAGCCTGTCCTCATAGGGCTGATTTTCCAAGCCCTTCACAAGCCTCGTTGCCCTGCTCTGGACTTGATCCAGTACCTCCAAGTCCTTTCTGTACTGAGGTGCCCAAAACTGAACACAGTACTCGAGGCGAGGCCTCAACAATGCCAACTACAGGGTCAGGATGACTTCCCTAGTCCTGCTCACCACCCCATTCCTGATACATGCCAGGATGCCATTGGCCTTCTTGGCTACCTGGGCACACTGCTGGCTCATTTTCAGCCAAGTGCCTGAGGTGTGGCTGAAAAGCTACCTGATGGAAAGGAGCCTTGGTGTACTGATGGACAGTACTCACCTCAAGTACTGTGTTCAGTTTTGGGCACCTCAGTACAGAAAGGACATGGAGGTACTGGAGCAGGTCAAGAGAAGGGCAGCGAGGTTTGTAAAGGGCTTGGAAAATCAGCCCTATGAGGACAGGCTGAGGGAGCTGTAGCTGTTTAGTCTGGGGAACGGGCGGCTGACGGGTTACCCGATTGCTCTCTTGCAGTACCTGATAGGTGCTTCCAGAGAAAGCGGGGCAGGTCTCTTCTCACTGGTGACGGGTGGCAAGAGAAGGGGAAATGGCCTCAAGTTGCGCCAAGGTAGGTTTAGGTTGGATGTTAGGAAACACTTCTTTCCAGAAAGGGGTGGTTAAACATTGGAATAGGCTCCCCAGGGAGGTGGTGGAGTCACAGTTCATGGATGTGTTTAAGAGTCGTTTGGATGTGATGCTTGTAGATATGATTTAGCAGAGGGTTGTTAGGGTACTATGGTTGCGGTTGGTTGTGATGATCTTCGAGGTCCCTTCCAACCTGAGTGATTCTATGATTTCATGATTCAGTGATTCTGTCCATCAGCACACCAAGGTCCCTTTCCATCAGGCAGGTTTCCAGCCACTCCTCCCCAAGCCTGTAGGGTTGCCTGGGGTTGTTGTGACCAAAATGCACGACGTGACACTTGGCCCTATTGAAACTCATGGCGTTAACCTTGGCCCAACGATCCAGTCTTTCCAGGTCACTCTGCAGTGCCCTTCTCCGTTCTGGCAGATCAACACTCCCTCCCAACTTGGTGTCATCTGCGAATTTACTGAGGGTGCACTCAATCCCCTCAACATCAGAATGATGGGTGTTGAATTATGAGAGAAGGAGAGGCAGAGAATTGCAACAGAATAAGTGGCAGAGGATTATTGGAGAATAAAAGGCAGCAAATTATTAGGGAATGAGAGGGAGTGAATTATGGGAGAATGAGAGGCAGTGAATTATGAGAGAATGGGAGGGAGTGACTTGTGAGAGAATGAGAGGCAGGAAAATATGGGAGACTGTGAGGGAGATAATTATTCCAGAACAAGTGACAGAGAATTGTTAAAGAATTAGTGGAAGAGTAGTGTTAAACAATAAAAGGCAGAGGATTATTTGACAATGGGAGGCAGTGAATTATGACAACGAGAGGCAGCAAATTGTAAGAGAGTGAGATGCAGCAAATTAATTAGAAGAGAATGAGAGGCGTTGAATTATGAGTGAACGAGAGGCAGCAAATTATGAGAGAATGCGAGGGAGATAATTAATAGAGCGTGCATGGCGGAGAATTGGTAGAGAGTAAAAGGATTATTTGAGAAAATGGGAAGCAGCGAATTATGAGAAAATGAGGGGAAGCGAATGATGAGGTAATGGGTGGCAGCAAACTATAAGAGAATGAGAGGCAGTGCATTATGAGTGTATAGGGGACAGTGAATTATGAGAGAATCAGTGGCAAGAAATCTTAAAACTAGAGGCAGAGAATTATTAGAGAATGTGAAGCAGTAAAAGATTGGAGTATGAGAAGCAACGAAATATTAGAGAACGAGAGGCAGAGATCGATTACAGTGAGAGGCAGTGAATCACAAGAGAAAGAGAGGAAGCGAGTTATTAGAAAATTAGTGGCGGAGAATTCTTACAACAAGAGGTAGCAAACTATGAGTGAATGGGAGGCAGCGTATTATGAGAGAATGGGAGACGCTGAATTAAGAGAGAATGAGGGGCAGCGAATTAGGAGAGAATGGGTTACAGTGAATTATTAGATAATGAGATGTAGAGAAGTAGTAGAGAATTAGAGGCAAAGAATTATTAGGATATTAGAAGAAGCTTATTATTACAGTGAGAGTCAGAGAATTTTTAGAGATTGGGAGGCATTGTATTATGAGAGAAGGAGAGGCAGCTAATTACTCCACATATAGGCTGCAAAGTACAGGAGAATGAGAGGCAGTGAATTATGAGAGAATGAGTGGCAGAGAATTGCTACAGAATAAATGAAGAGGATTATAGGAGAATAAAAGGCAGCGAAGTATTAGAGAATGTGAGGCAGTGAAGTATGAGAGAATGGGAGGGAGTGATCTACGAGAGAACGAGAGGCAGCAAATGATGAGAGCTTATGACGGAGATAATTATTTGAGAATGAGTGGCTGAAAATTGTGAGAGAATGAGAGGCAGAGGATTCTGAGAGAATAGGAGGCAGCAAATTGTAAGATAATGGGAGGCAGTGAATTATTAGACAACAAAAGTCAGTAAGTTAGAGAATGAGATGTAGCAAATTTTGAGAGAATTAGAGGGAGATAAGTAGAGAACTAGTGGAAGAGAAGTGTTAGAGAATAAGAGGCAGAGGATTATTTCAGAACGGGAGGCAGCAAATTATGAGAAAGAGAGGCAGCAAATTATGAGAGAATGAGAGGGAGATAATAGGGAATGCGTGGCAGACAATTGTTTGAGAATAAGAGGATTATTTGAGAATGGGAGGCAGTGAATTATGAGGTAATGAGTGGCAGCAAATGATGAGGTAATGAGTGGCAGCAAATTCTAAAAGAACGAGAGGCAGTGGAATATGAGAGAATCAGAGGCAGAAAATTATGAGAGAATCAGTGGCAACGAATTATTACAACTAGAGGCAGAGAATTATTAGAGAATTTGAAGCAGCAAAAGATTGGAGTGTGAGAAGCAACGAATTTCTAGAGAATGAGAGGCAGCGAATTGTTTGAGAATTAGTAGCAGAGAATTCTTACAAATAGAGGCAGAGAATTGTTAGAGAATTACAGTGTGCGAATGGTTAGAGAATGAGAGGCCAAGAACTATGCGAGAATGAGAGGCGGAGAATTAGGTGCAAATGAGAGACAGGGAATTAATATAGAATGAGATGGGGATAACAATTAGAGAATGAGTTGGAGAGATTTATTAGAGATTGGGAGGGAACAGATTAGGAGAGAATGAGAGGCAACGAATTGTTAGAGAATTAGCGGCAGGAAATTTTAAGAGAAGGAGTGGCACTGAATTATGAGAGAATGAGAGGGAGAGAATTATGAGAGACTTGGAGGCTGTAAATTACAAGAGAATGAGAGGATGAAGATTACTGGAGAATGGGAGATGCTGAATCAAGAGAGTTTGAGAATCAGGAAATCAGGAGGGAATGGGAGGCTCTGAATTAGGAGAGAATGAGAGGCAGCAAATTATGAGAGAATGACAGGCAGAGACATATGAGTGAATACAGGCAGTGAATGAGGAGAGAATGGGTGGTAGTAAGTTAGGAGTGAATTTGACAAAGAGAATTATTACAGAATGAGTGGCAGAGAGTAATTACAATTAGAGGCAGAAGATTATTAGAGGTGAAATACAGAGAAGTATTAGAGAATGGAAGACAGAGATTTATTAGAGAACGAGAGGCAGAGAATTATTAGAGAATGAGAGAGAGGGGGTTATTAGAGAATGACATGAAGAGAATTATGAGAGAATTAGAGGCAGGGAATAAAAACAATTGGGGCATCGAATTATGAGAGAATGAGAAGGAGATAATTATTAGAGAATGACTGGCAGAAAATAGTGAGAGGATGGGAGGCCACGGATTATGATAGAATAAGAGGCAGCGAACTATGAGAGAATGGGAGGCAGTGAATTATTAGAGAATGAGACACAGCAAATTAAGAGAGCATGTGAGGCGGTGAGTTCTGAGAGAAGGGGAGGCAACAAAATAGGAGAGAATGAGTGGCAGACAAATATTAGAATATCACAGAGAAATATTAGAGAATTAGAGGCAGTGAATAATTACAACTAGGGGCAGTGAATTATGAGAGAATGACAGGCAGGAAATTATGAGGGAATGCGAGGGATATAATTATTGGAGAATGAGCAGCAGAGAATTGTTGGAGAATAAGAGGCAGTGAACTATTACAGAATGAGAGGCAGGATATTAATGGAGAATGGGAGGCAGCAAATTAGCAGAGAGTGGGAGGCAGAGAATCATGACAGAATGCGAATTATGAGAGAATTAGACACAGTGAATTATTACAGAATTAGTGACAGTGAATAATTACAAATAGAGGCACCAAATTATTAGAGAATGAGATGCAGCAAATTATTACAGAATGACAGACAGAGAATGATTAGAGAATGACTGACAGAGAATTATGAGAGAATTAGAGGCAGAGAATTACCACAATTAGGGGCAGCAAATTATAAGAATGAGAAGGAGATAATTATTAGAAAACGACAGGCAGATAATTGTTACAGAATGAGAGGCAGCAAGTTATGAGAGAACGGGTGGCTGCAAATTATGAGAGAAAGGGAGGCAGTGAATTATTAGAGAATGAGACATGGGAAATTATGAGAGAAGGAGAGACGTTGAACTAGGAGAGAATGAGAGGCAGTGAATTATTAGAGAATGAGAGGCGCTGAATTATGTGAGAAAATGAGGCAGTGAACTGTAAGAGAATGGGAAGCAGTGAGTTACGAGGGAATGGCAGGCAGAGAATTGTTACAGAATGAGAGGCCACGAATTCTGATAGAAAAAGAGGCAGCGAAAGGTGAGACAATGAGAGGGAGCGACTTGTGAGAGAATGAGAGGCAGGAAATTGAGAGATTGTGAGGGAGATAATTATTTGAGAATGAGTGACAGAGAATTGTTAAAGAATTAGTGGAAGAGTAGTGTTAGACAATAAAAGGCAGAGGATTATTTGACAATGGGAGGCAGTGAATTATGACAACGAGATGCAGCAAATTAATTAGAAGAGAATGAGAGGCGTTGAATTATGAGAGAATGAGAGGGAGATAATTAATAGAGTGTGCATGGCGGAGAATTGTTAGAGAATAAGAGGATTATTTGAGATAATGGGAAACAGCGAATTATGAGAAAATGGGAGGCAGCGAATGTTGAGGTAATGGGTGGCAGCAAACTATAAGAGAATGAGAGGCAGTGCATTATGAGAGTATGGGGGCAGTGAATTATGAGAGAATCAGTGGCAAAAAATCTTACAACTAGAGGCAGAGAATTATTAGAGAATGTGAAGCAGTAAAAGATTGGAGTATGAGAAGCAACGAAATATTAGAGAATGAGAGGCAGAGATCGATTACAGTGAGAGGCAGTGAATCACAAGAGAAAGAGAGGAAGCGAGTTATTAGAGAATTAGTGGCGGAGAATTCTTACAACAAGAGGTAGCAAATTATGAGTGAATGGGAGGCAGTGTATTATGAGAGAATGGGAGACGCTGAATTAAGAGAGAATGAGGGGCAGCGAATTAGGAGAGAATGGGTTACAGTGAATTATTAGATAATGAGATGTAGAGAAGTAGTAGAGAATTAGAGGCAAAGAATTATTAGGATATTAGAAGAAGCTTATTATTACAGTGAGAGTCAGAGAATTTTTAGAGAATGGGAGGCATTGTATTATGAGAGAAGGAGAGGCAGCTAATTACTCGAGAATGAGAGGCAGGAAATTATGAGAGATTGTGAGGGAGATAATTATGAGAGAATGAGTGGCAGATAATTGCTACAGAATAAATGAAGAGGATTATAGGAGAATAAAAGGCAGCGAAGTATTAGAGAATGTGAGGCAGTCAAGTGAATTATGAGAGAATGGGAGGGAGAGAACTACGAGAGAATGAGAGGCAGCGACTTATTGGAGAATGAGAGGCAGCAAATTATGAGAGATTGTGAGGGAGATAAGTATTCGAGAATGAGTGGCAGAAAATTGTGAGAGAATGAGAGGCAGAGGATTCTGAGAGAATAGGAGGCAGCAAATTGTAAGTTAATGGGAGGCAGCAAATTATTAGACAATGAAAGTCATCGAGTTAGAGAATGAGAGGTAGCAAATTTTGAGAGAATTAGAGGGAGATAATAAGTAGAGAAGTAGTGGAAGTGAAGTATTAGTGAATAAGAGGCTGAGGATTATTTGAGAACGGGAGGCAGCGAATTATGAGAACGAGAGGCGGCAAATTATAAGAGAGTGAGATGCAGAAAATTAATTAGACTCTACACTTGCTTTTGTTAAACCTCATCTGGTTTCTTACCGCCCAGGTTTCTGCCAGCCTGTCCAGGTCTCGCTGAAAGGCAGCACAGCCTTCAGGCGTGTCAGCCAATCCTCCCAACTTCGTATCATCGGCAAACTTGCTGAGAGTGGTCACTATCCGCTCATCAAGGTCGTTGATGAAGATGCTGAACAGGACCGGACCCAGCACAGACCCGTGGGGAATAATGAGATAATGAGTTGTAGAGAAATATTAGAGAATTAGAGGCATTGAAGTAGTAAAGAATTAGTGGCAAAGAATTATTAGGATATGAGAAGAAGCGAATTATTCCAATGAGAGTCAGAGAATTAGGACAGAACGGGAGGTAGTGTAGTATGAGAGAAGGAGAGGCCGTGAATTATTACAAATATAGGCAGTGAATTACAGGAGATTGAGAGGCAGCTAAGTACTAGAGAATGTGAAGCAGGGAAAGGTTGGAGTATGAGAAGGAACGAATTATGGGAGCAGGAGAGGCAGCGAATTGTTAGAGAATAAGTGGCAGAGCATTCTAACAAACAGAGGCATAGAACTATTAGAGAATTGTGGTGTTGAAAGTATTAGAGAATGAGAGGCAGAAAATGAGGAGTGAAGGAGAGACGGATTTATTGGCGAATGAGAGGGAGATAATCTATAGTGCCAGAGAAATGTTAGAGAATAAGGGGCACCAGATTATTTGAGAATGGGAGGCAGCAACTTAGGAGAGAATGGGAGGCAGCAACTTAGGAGAGAATTACGCACAGAGAATTATTACAGAATTAGTGGTAGAGAATAATTACAATTAGAGGCAGAGAATTACTAGAGAATGAAACACAGGAAGTTAAGTGAAAGTGGGAGGCTTTGAATTCTGAGAGCATGAGGGGCAGCAAAATATGAGAGAACGAGAGACAGAGAATTTGGAGGGAATGAGTGGTAGATAAATATTAGAATATTACTGAAAGTGAAATAGTCAAGAATGAGATGCAGAGAAATATTAGAGAAATAGTGTCAGGGAATTCTTAGAGACTTATTGGCAGAGAATTATCAGGAAATTAGTGTAAGCTTATTATTACAATTAGAGTCAATTAATTAGTTTGGAATGAGAGGTGTTGAATTATGAGAGAACGAAACACAGAATTATGAAAGAATCAGAGGGAGATAAATAATTCTCTGCCGCTCATTTTCTAATAATTATGAGAATGAGAGACAGGATTATCAGGGTACGACATGAAGAGTAATACTAAACAATTAAGGGCACACTGCTGGCTCATATTCGGCCACCTGTCTGAGGTGTGGCTGAAAAGCTGCCTGATGGGAAGGAACCTTGGTGTACTGATGGACAGTACTCACTTCAAGTATTCAGCCGTATGAGGAGAGGCTGAGGGATCTGGAGCTGTTTAGTCTGGGGAACGGGCGGCTGAGGGGATACCCGATTGCTCTCTTGCTGTACCTGAAAGGTGCTTCCAGTGAGAGCAGGGCAGGTCTCTTTTCACTGATGACGGGTGACAGGACAAGGCGAAATGGCCTTAAGTTGCGCCAAGGTAGGTTTAGGTTGGACGTTAGGAAACACTTCTTTCCAGAAAGCGTGGTTAAACATTGGAATAGGCTCCGCAGGGAGGTGCTGGAGTCACCATCCTTGGATGTGTTTAAGAGTCGTTTGGATGTGATGCTTGGGTTTAGCAAAGGGTTGTTACACTTTGGGTAGTATGGTTAGGCTGCGGTTGGTCGTGATGATCTTCGAGGTCCCTTCCAACCTGAGTGATTCTATGATTCTATGATTCTAGGAGAGTATAGGGGGCATAAAAGTATGAGAAAATCAGTGGCGGAGAGTTATGAGAGTATGGGAGGCAGCGAATTAGGAGAGAATGGGATGTAGAAAATTAGGAGGGAATTAGACAAAGAGAATTATTACATAATTAGTGGCAGAGAAGAATTACAATTAGAGATGAGAGAGAATTATTAAAGAATGAGAGACAGGGTTATTAGAGAATGACACGTAGAGAATTATGAGAGAATTAGAGGCAGCGAATTATTACAATTAGGGTCAGCAAATTATGAGAGAATGAGAAGGAGATCATTATTAGAGGATGACTGGTAAAGAACTGTTAGAGATTGGGAGGTCGCGAATTAAGATATGATAAGAGGCAACAAACTATGAGAGAATGGGAGGCAGTGAATTGTTAGAGGATGAAACACAGCAAATTAAGAGAGAATGAGAGGCGTTGAAATCTGAGAGCATGAGAGGCGTTGAATTCTGAGAGAATGGGAGGCAGCAAAATAGGAGAGAAGGAGCGGTAGAGAATTTGGAGGGAACGAGTGGCAGAGAAATATTAGAATATTACAGACAAAGAATTAGTCGAGAATGAGATGCAGAGAAATATTAGAGAAATAGTGGCAGCGAATTCTTAGAGACTTTGTGTCAGAGAATTATCGGGAAATTAGCGTAAGCTTATTATTACAGTTAGAGTCAATGAATTAGTAGGGAATGAGAGGTGCTGAATTATGAGAGAATAAGACACAGAATTACGAAAGAATGGGAGGGAGATAATTATTAGAGAATGAGTGGCAGGGACTTATTAAAGAATGAGAGACAGAGGATTATCAGCGTATGACATGAAGGAAAATACTAGACAATTAAGGGCAGTGAATGTTTACAATTAGGGGCAGCAAATTAGGAGAGAATGGGAGGCTGTGAATTAGGCCAGAATGAGAGGCGTTGAATTATTCAAGAATGATTGGCAGAGTAAGATTAGAGAATTAGAGGCAGGGAAGTATTAGTGAATTAGTGGCAAAGAATCATTAGGATATTAGAAGAAGCGAATTAGTACAATGAGAGTTGGAGAATTAGTAGAGAATGGGAGGCAGTGTATTATGAGAGAAGGAGAGGCAGCTAATTACTACAAATATAGGCAGCGATTTACAGGAGGATGAGAGGCAGTGAATTATGAGAAAATGAGAGGCAGCGAATTATTACAGAATGAGAGGCAGAAAATTATGGGAGAACTGGAAGCATTGCATTTCAACACTATGAGAGCCGTTGAACTACAGTTGTATGAGAGGCGTTGAAGTATGAGAATATGAGAGGGAGCATATTTTGAGAGAATGGTAGGCAGTGAATTATTAGATAATGAGATGTAGAGAAATATTAGAGAATTAGTGGCAAAGAACTATTAGGATATTAGAGGAAGCGAATTATTACAATGAGAGTCAGAGAATCAGTAGAGAATGGGAGGCAGCGAATGAAGAGAGAATGAGAGGCAGCGCAGTATGAGAGAATGCGAGGGAGATAATTATGAGAGAATGAGCGGCAGAGAATTGCTACAGAATAACTGAAGAGGAATAGCGGAGAATAAAAGGCAGCGAATTATTAGAGAATGAGAGGCAGCGAAGCGAATTATGAGAGAATGGGAGGCAGGAAATGATGAGAGATTGTGAGGGAGATGATTATTCGAGAATGAGTGGCAGAGAATTGCTACAGAATGAGAGGCAGAGGATTGTAAGATAATGGGAGGCAGCGAATTATTAGACAATGAAAGTCAGCGAGTTAGAGAACGAGAGGCAGGAAATGATAAGAGAATGAGATGCAGCAAATTAACTAGAAGAGAATGAGAGGCGTTGAATTATGAGAGAATGAGAGGGAGAGAATTAATAGAGAATGCCTGGCAGAGAATTGCTAGAGAATAAGAGGATTATTTGAGAATGGGAAGCAGCGAATGATGAGAAAACGGGAGGCAGCGAATGATGAGGTAATGAGTGGCAGCAAACTACAAGAGAATGAGAGGCAGTGCATTATGAGAGTATAGGGGGCAGAAAATCAGGAGAGAATCAGTGGCAGAGAATGATGAGAGACTGGGAGGCAGCGAATGATGAGGGAATTAGACAAAGAGAATTATTACAGAAGTAGTGGCAGAGAATAATTACAATGAGAGGCAGCAAATGATTCGAGATGAAAGACAGAATTATTAGAGAATGGAAGAGAAAGAATAATTAGAGAACGAGAGAGAATTCTTAGAGAGTGAGAGACAGGGTTATTACAATTAGGGTCAGCGAACGATGAGAGAATGAGAAGGAGATAATCATTAGAGAATGACTGGCAGAGAATTGTTAGAGAGTGGGAGACTGCAAATTAGGATAGAATAAGAGGCAGCGAACTATGAGGGAATGGGAGGCTGGGAATGATGAGAGAATGAGGGGCAGAGAATTATTAGAGAATGAGATGCAGTGAAATATCAGAGAATTAGAGACAGCGAATTATTACAGAATGAGTGGCAAAGAGTTAACAGAGTGTTAGAGGAAGCTAAGTTTTCTAATTAGAGTCAGCGTATGATGAGAGAACGAGAGGCAGCGAATTACAGGAGAATGAGAGGTAGAGAATGTTTCAAGAATGAGAAGCAATGAATAACTGGAGAAAGAGAGGCAGAGATACATTGCAATGGGCGGCAGAGCGTGATGAGAGAATGAGAGGGAGCGAATGATGAGAGAATAAAAGGCAGCGAATTCTTGGAGAATGAGAGGCAACAAATGATGAGAGATTGTGAGGGAGATAATTAGTCGAGAATGAGTGGCGCAGAGAATTGTTAGAGAATGAGAGGCAGAGGATTCTTAGAGAATTGGAGGCAACGAGTTATGAGAGAATGGGAGGCAGCAAATTAAGAGAGAATGAGAGGGAGATAATTAATAGAGAATGCGTGGCAGAGAATTGTTAGAGAATAAATGGCAGCTAATTATTAGAGAATGAGAGTCTGCAAATCTGGAGTGAATAGGAGGCCGTGAATTTGGAGAGATCGGGAGGTAGCGAATTGTTAGACAATGAGAGACAGAGGGTTTTTAGAGAATGACATTCAGAGAGATATTAGAGAATTAGAGGCAGCAAATTATTACAATCAGCAGCGAATTGTGAGAGAATGAGAGGCAGAGAAACGTTAGAGAATGAGAGGCAGTGAATTATGAGAGATTCAGTGCAAAGAATTCTTAGAATATTAGCGAAAGTTAATTCTTACAATTAGAGGCCGAGAATTAGTAGAGAATGATAGGCAGTGTACGAAGAGAGGATGAGAGGCAATGAATTCTTTCAATTAGAGACGGCGAATTGGTGGTGAATGGAGTTAAATCCAGCTGGCGACCGGTCACGAGTGGTGTTCCCCAGGGGTCGGTGCTGGGGCCTGTCCTCTTCGATATCTTTATTGATGACCTGGATGAGGGCACTGAGTGCACCCTCAGTAAGTTTGCAGATGACACCCAATTGGCTGGGAGTGTGGATCTGCCTGGGGGTAGCGAGGCCCTACGGAGGGATCTGGACAGGCTGGAGAGCTGGGCTGAAGCCAATGGGATGAGGTTCAACAAGACCAAATGCCGCGTCCTGCACTTTGGCCACAACAACCCCAGGCAGCGCTACAGGCTTGGGGCGGAGTGGCTGGAAGACTGTGTAGAGGAGATGGACCTGGGGGTCTTGACGGATGCTCGGCTGAACATGAGCCGACAGTGTGGCCAGGTGGCCAAGAAGGCCAACGGCATCCTGGCTTGCATCAGAAACAGCGTTACCGGCAGGAGCAGAGAGGTGATTGTCCCCCTGTACTCAGCACTGGTGAGGCCGCACCTCGAGTGCTGTGTCCGGTTTTGGGCCCCTCACTGCAAGAAAGACATCGAGGCCCTGGAGCGTGTTCAAAGAAGGGCAACAAAGCAGGTGAGGGGTCTGGAGCACAGGCCTTATGAGGAGAGGCTGAAGGAGCTGGGAACGTTCAGCCTGGAGAAGAGGAGGCTCAGGGGAGACCTTCTTGCTCTCTCTAACTTCCTGAAGGGAGGTTGTGGTGAGCTGGGGGTCGGCCTCTTCTCTCGTGTCATTAGTGACAGGACTAGAGGCAATGGCTTCAAGCTGCGGCAGAGGAGATTCAGGCTGGACATTAGGAAATGTTACTTCTCAGAAAGGGTGGTCAGGCACTGGAATGGCCTGCCCAGGGAGGTGGTGGAGTCACCGACCCTGGGGGTGTTCAAGGAACGATTGGATGTTGTGTTGAGGGACATGGTTCGGTGGGAGCTATTGGAGATAGGTGAACGGTTGGACTGGATGATCTTGTAGGTCTTTTCCAACCTTGGTGGTTCTATGGTTCTATGAACTAGAGCAGAATGAGAGGCAGCGAAGGATTGGAGTATGAGAAGCAACGAATTAGCAGAGAACGAGAGGCAAAGAGAGAGATTACAGGGAGAGGCAGCCAATGATTAGAGAATGAGAGACAGGATTATTAGAGAATGACATGCTGAGCAAAATGAGAGCATGAGAGGCAGTGAATGAAGAGAGAATGAGAGGCAGCGAATTAGAATAGAACGAGAGGGAGATAATCATTATAGAATAAGAGGCAGAGGATTGTTAGAGAATGGGATGCTGCTAATTATAAGAAAATGAGAGGCGCTGAATTCGTCCACAATGAGAGGGAGCGAATTGTGAGAGAATGAGAGGCAGCGAATGACGGGATCATGAGAGGGAGGTTATTAGAGGACGAGTGTCAGGGAATTGTTATAGAATTAGAGGCAGAGGATTATGACGGAATGGGAGGCAGGGAATTAGGAGAGACTTAGTGGCAAAGAATTATTAGGATATCAGAGGCAGCGAATTATTCCAAGGAAAGGCAGAGAATGAGTAGGGAATGGGAGGCAGCGGATGATGGGAATGAGAGGCAGGAATTGATGAGAGAAGGAGAGGCAGCGAATGATTACAGTTAGTGGCAGCAAATGAGAGGAGAATGAGAGGCAGGGAATGATTGGAGAATGAGAAGGAACAAATTGCTAGATAATGAGAGGCAGAGAAATATTACAATGAGAGGCAGCGAGTTATTAGAGAATGAGAGGCTGCACATTATGACAATGATTTGTAGAACGGCATTAAGATTAGAGGCAGCCATTTTGAGAATCATTAGAGAATGAGAGATACAGAATTGTAGAGGAAGAATTTGGAGGGATAGAAATTGTTATAGGCAGAAAATTAATAGATTATTGGTATGGATTGAGAAGGATTAGGGGTAAAGGTTGAGAATGGTTTGAGATGGAGAATTAGATCAACAGTTAATAGAGAATTAGAGCCAGAGAACTGTTTGTTAGAGGCAGAGATAGAGAATTAGACCGGGAGTTCTTAGAGAACTAGAAATACAGAAAGAGAGAGAGAGATTCTTAGAGAGAGGGAATTATTACTGGTAGAGAACTATTAGTATTAGTGGTTGAGAATGAGAGAGAATTCTTAAAGATGGCTTTGTTAGAGAAGTGGAGATGGAGAGGGAGAGAATGAGATTCATGAGAGACGGAGCATTATTAGCGATAGAGCGTTATTAGAGCGTTAAGGACGGAGAGCTCTTAGAGAATGGGAGAGTAGACTGAAAACTCTTAGAGATGGAGAACTGCTACAGGTGGAGATGGAGAAATCCCGGAGTTAGGGAATGATGAGAGAGAGAGGGAATTGAAGGCGGAATTTAAGAGAGAGAGGGAGAGAATGAAGGACAGAGATGGAGGCCAAGATGTTTTGGAGCCTACCTCAGCTTTGTCCATCTCCTTGGGCCGAGAGCAGCAGGCCACGTTTGGGTCATTGAAACTCCAACGAGGCATTAGTGGACAGCATGGAAAACAAGCAGAGAGAAGAGAAACATGGCATGATGGCCAGAAGCAGCACCAAACCCAAGGAGAAGAGAACCAACCCACGTTGGGTGACAGCGACAGGGGGGACTGCCGGCCATCAGCACCGGGGAGCCCGAAGGCAGCTGGTCCATGGACAGCTGTGACGTGCGGAAATCAAACTCCGTAAGCACAAAGTATTTCTAAAGCAGGTATGTTTAATGAGCGATGCGCACACACCCTGGTGCAAGGGGGATAGCTCCGCCTCGCTTGCACACCGCTGGGAGAAAGCGTGCTGCAGGTATAGGCTGAACTAAGACAGAATCAGTTGTTGGCAGGAATTCGGATCCATATCCATGACATTCCTGAGACCCCATGAGCATGCGGTCCCTCCCCCCTTGCGCGTGCGGAGTGAGTCGTGGGGGTGGTCGTGGGATGAAGGCTCATCATCTTCCTCGCTGTCAACTTTCGACCCAGGGGGAGGGGCACCCCTCAGACTGGTTCCAGCTTGCCCTGTGGACATCCAATCACCTCACTGTTCTCGGGCTGTTGCACCCTTGTCTTGATGGCCTTCATCCGCTTTGTTATTCCAGACACGGTGTCTGCAAGCCCCATTCTTCTAACAGCTTCCACATCAACTAGCTTTTCACTACCCCTGTCCCAGTTTCTGTGAAGTTCCTTTCTCTCCTTTACTGTGGGGGCCTTCTTTCAGCTTTCAGCTGTGGTGAGTGTTGGGCAAGCTGGAGCTGGACTCCATCGGGGAATGTTTGGACTCGGTGAGCCCTGGCAGACGGCAAAGCGCCAGGCAGTAATGAGAGAGAAGGAACATGGTGCCGGTGGATGTGAGAAGCAGGGCCAGTGGGGCGTCCCCTGCTTCAAGGGACACTTCTGGCCCACCCAGGGCAGACTCTCTCCTGCTTTGCTTCTGCTTGGGGACTGCAGGGTCAGTTCCGTTGGCACAGCACGTCTGCAAGACGCTGAGCCAAGGGGAACAGCTGCTGCTGAACCTGGGGCGGAAAAGATGGTGTCAAGTAAAGCGAGCATGAGGGAAAGGAAAGAGGGAGCGCCAGGACAAAGGGAGGCCAAGCCCCCAGCAGCTCCACCAAGACCAAAACACTCTCTGGGAGCAACAGAGCTTGCCTGCCATCACCCACGGAGGATCCTGGAGTCCATCGTTTGCTCTGGTTTCTGGCTGTGTGCACCAAGACGCGCAGCTGAGTCCTCGCACCGCTCTGCAGAAATGCCGGCACCTGCAAGCACCTCCGGAACGAAAAGCATCCAGAGACAGCCAGCAGTGAGCAAGCAAACGAGTGCCGAACCCTTGCCAAGGCTCAGCGCTCACCCGGAACGAGAGCACTGGCAGCAAGCAGGCAGAACCCCTTCCCCCGCCACCGCCAGCCCTTCAGTCAGCTCAGGGAGGGACGCCACGTGGCTCCACAGCACAAGGTTAGTGCTGCCACCTGTGCTCCGTGGGCTGTCCACCACCCCACCAGGTGCTCCAACACTGCTGCAGGCCCAGAGCCAGCGGCTCCCACAGCGCCCCCCAGGAACAGCAGCCAAGGGACACGGGGGAGAAACGGGGAAGGAAAAGGAATTCAAGCTGAGAAAAGAAGAATGGGGATTGGAAAAAGGACTGGCAAAAGGTGAGAACAGCATGGGGAAAAGAAGGGGGGACGACAGGAAGGGAGGAAGGAAGGAAGGGGGGGCGACTAGTGGGGAAAACAGAAAGGAGGATGAAAAGAAACAGAATAGGAAAAGGAAATGAAAAAGGGCCTGGAAATGGGACTGGAAATGAACTGGAATTAGAATAAGAAAAAGTAGAAGAATTGGAAAAAGGAACAGAAATTGGAAACGTCAACGAAAAGGAATTACAAACCAATGGGAATTGGGAACAGAATTGGAATAAGGAAAATCGAGGGGGAGGGGCCTCGGCGAGGGGGAATAAGGAATTATGTGGAAAAAGAAATCGATAAGAATGAGAAGTGGGAAGGGACCGAGGCTAAGGGAAGAACCCTAGTCAAGAAATAAAACTAAGAGCGAGAATTGGAAAAACGATTGGAATCAGGAAAATCGTAAGAGGGGCCCAGAGAGAAATGGGAAAGAAAACTGAATGTGAAGAACCAGGAGAAGAATTTGAATGAGGGAGAAAAATGTGCAGAAAAAGAATGAGAAAAAGAAGAAGAAAAGAACGAGAAAAGGATTAAGAAACGGAAATATAAATGGAGATAGAAAAAGAGACTCAATACTATTAGAGTCAATGAATTAGTAGGGAATGAGAGGCGTTGAATTATGAGGGTATAAGACACAGAATGATGAAAGAACGGGAGGGAGATAATTATTAGAGAATGAGTGGCAGAGAATTGTTAGAGAATGAGAGACAGAGGATTATCAGCGTATGACATGAAGCGAAATACTAGACAAGTAGGGGCAGGGAATTTTTACAAGTAGGGGCAGCGAATTGGGAGAGAATGGGAGGCAGTGAATTATGAGAGCATGAGAGGCAGCGAATTAAGAGAGAATGAGAGGCGTTGAATTCTGAAAGATTGCAAAGGAGATAATTATCAGAGAATGACTGAGAGAGAATTGTTAGAAAATAGGAGGCAGCGAATTATTAGAGAATGAGACACAGGAAAAAATGAGAGAATGAGCTGTTGTATTATGAGAGAATGAGAGGCAGGAAATTACGGGAGAATGAGAGGATTTGAATTACAAGAGTATGAGAGGCAGCAAGCTGTTAGAGAATGAAAGGAAGCGAGTTATGAGTGACTGAGTGGCAATGAATTATTAGAGAACGAGATGCAGCGAAATATTAAAGAATTAGGGGCAGTGAATTATTACAGAATAAGTGACAAAGAGTTATGAGAGTATTAGAGGAAGCTAATTATAAAATTAGAGGCAGCAAAATATGAGAGAATGGGAGGCAGCGAATTACTACAGATTGAGAGGTAGAGAATGTTTGGAGAATGAGAAGCAACGAATAGTAAAGAGTCAGAGATATACGGCAATGGGAGGCAGCGCGTTATTAGAGAATGGGAGGCTGCAAGTTCTGAGCGAATGAGAGAGAAGGAATTAAGAGAGAATGGGAGGCAGCGAATTATGACAGAATGGCAGCGATTTATTAGAGAACTAGAGGCAGAGGATTATGAGAGAATGGGAGGAAGCGAAGTTTGATAACATGGAGGGCAGCGAATTAGTAGGGAATGAGATGCAGAGAAATATTAGAGAACTAGCGGCAGCAAATTATTGCAGTTAGGGGCAGCGAATTATGAGAGAATGGGAGACTGAATTATTAGATAATGAGATGTAGAGAAATATCAGAGAATTAGAGGCAGTGAATGATTAGAGAATTAGTGGCAAAGAATTATTAGGATATTAGAAGAAGGGAATTATTACAATGAGAGTCAGAGAATTAGTAGAGAATGGGAGGCAGTGTATTATGAGAGAAGGAGAGGCAGCGAATTATGAGAGAATGCGAGGGAGATGATTATGAGAGAGTGAGTGGCAGAGAATTCCTACAGAATAAGTGAGGAAGACTATTGGAAAAAAAAGGCAGCGAATTATTAGAGAACGAGAGGCAGCGAAGCGAATTATGAGAGAATGGGAGGCAGTGAATTATGAGAGAATGAGAGGCAGCGACTTGTGAGAGAATGAGAGGCAGAGGATTCTTAGAGAATTGGAGGCAGCAAATTGTAAGATAATGGGAGGCAGCGAATTATTAGACAATGAAAGTCGGCGAGTTAGAGAACGAGAGGCACGAAATGATAAGAGAATGAGATGCAGCAAATTAACTATAAGAGAATGAGAGGTGTTGAATTAAGAGAGAATGGGTGGCAGCAAATTATGAGAGAATGAGAGGGAGATAATTAATAGAGAATGCGTGGCAGAGAATTGCTAGAGAATAAGAGGATTACTTGAGAATGGGAGGAAGCGAACGATGAGAAAATGGGAGGCAGCAAATGATGAGGCAATGTGTGGCAGCAAACTACAAGAGAATGAGAGGCAGTGCATTATGAGTGCATTATTGGCCGGGCCCAAAGAGTTGTGGTGAATGGAGTTGAATCCAGTTGGCGGCCGGTCACGAGCGGTGTCCCCCAGGGCTGAGTACCGGGGCCGCTTCTGTTTAACATCTCCATTGATGATCCCAATGAGGGGATTCAGTGCACCCTCAGTAAGTTTGCAGATGACACCAAGTTGGGAGGGAGTGTTGATCTCCTAGAGGGAGAAGGGCACTGCAGAAGGACCTGGAAAGACTGGATCGATGGGCCAAGGTTAACGCCATGAGTTTCAATAGGGCCAAGTGTCGGGTCGTGCATTTTGGTCACAACAACCCCAGGCAACCTTACAAGCTTGGGGAGGTGTGGCTGGAAACCTGCCTGATGGAAAGGGACCTTGGTGTGCTGTTGGACAGTCGGCTGAATATGAGCCAGCAGTGCGCCCAGGTGGCCAAGGCGGCCAATGGCATCCTGGCATGTATGAGGAATGGGGAGGTGAGCAGGACTAGGGAAGTCATCCTGCCCCTTTAATTGGCATTGTTGAGGCCTCACCTCGAGTACTGTGTTCAGTTTTGGGCACCTCAGTACAGAAAGGATGTGGAGGTGCTGGAGCAGGTCCAGAGAAGGGCAACAAGGCTTGTGAAGGGCTTGGAGAATCAGCTCTATGAGGATAGGCTGAGGGAGCAGGGGCTGTTTAGTCTGGGGAAGAAGCGGCTGAGGGGAGACCTTATTACTCTCTTCCAGTACCTGAAAGGTGCTTACCGAGAGAGCGGGGCTGGTCTCTTCTCAGTAATGATGGGTGACAAGACGAGGTGAAATGGCCACAAGTTGCGCCAAGGAAGGTTTAGGTTGGATGTTAGGAGACACTTCTTTCCAGAAAGGATGGCTGAACATTGGAATAGGCTCCCCAGGGAGGTTGTGGAGTCACCGTCCCTGGATGTGTTTAAGAGTCGTTTGGATGTGATACTTGGAGATATGATTTAGCCGAGGGTTGTCAGAGTTAGGGTACTATGGTTAGGCTGCGGTTGGACTTGATGATCTTTGAGGTCCCATCCAACCTGAGTGATTCTGTGATTCTATGATTCTTGGAGAGTATAGGGGGCAGAAAATTATGAGAAAATGGGAGACAGCGAATTAGGAGAGAATGGGATGTAGTGAATTATGAGGGAATTAGACAAAGAGAATTATTACAGAATTAATGGCAGAGAATAAGTACAATTAGAGGCAGCAAATTATTGGAGATGAGAGACAGAGAATTATTAGAGAATGAGAGACAGAGGGTTATTAGAGAATGACACGTAGAGAATTATGAGAGTATTAGAGGCAGCGAATTATTACAATTAGGGCCAGCGAATTATGATAGAATGAGAAAGAGATAATTATTAGAGGATGACTGGTAGAGAACTGTTAGAGAGTGGGAGGCCGCGAATTAAGATATGATAAGAGGCAGCGAACTGTAAGAGAATGGGAGGCAGTAAATTATTAGAGAAGAGACACAGCAAATTAAGAGAGAATGAGAGGCACTGAATTCTGAGAGCATGAGAGGCGTTGAATTCTGAGAGAATGGGAGGCAGCAAAATAGGAGAGAAGGAGCGGTAGAGAATTTGGAGGGAACGAGTGGCAGAGAAATATTAGAATATTACAGACGGAGAATTAGTCGAGAATGAGATGCAGAGAAATATTAGAGAAATAGTGGCAGCGAATTCTTAGAGACTTTGTGTCAGAGAATTATCGGGAAATTAGCGTAAGCTTATTATCACAATTAGAGTCAATGAATTAGTAGGGAATGAGAGGTGCTGAATTATGAGAGAATGAGACACAGAATGATGAAAGACTGGGAGGGAGATAATTATTAGAGAATGAGCGTCAGAGAAGTATTAGAGAATGAGAGACCGAGGATTATCAGCGTATGACATGAAGCGAAATACTAGACAAGTAGGGGCGGTGAATTTTTACAATTAGGGGCAGCGAATTAGGAGAGAATGGGAGGCAGTGAATTATGAGAGCATGACATGCAGCGAATTAAGAGAGAATGAGAGGCGTTGAATTATGAGAGAATGAGAGGCAGAGAATTATTCAAGAGTGACTGGCAGAGTAAGATTAGAGAATTAGAGGCAGTGAATTACAAGAGAATTAGTGGCAAAGAATTATTAGGATATTAGAAGAAGCGAATTATCACAATGAGAGTCAGAGAATTAGTAGAGAATGGGAGGCAGTGTATTATGAGAGAAGGAGAGGCAGCTAATTACTACAAATATAGGCAGCGAATTAGGGGAGAATGAGAGGCAGCAAATTATGAGAGAATGCGAGGGAGATAATCATGAGAGAATGAGTGGCAGAGAATTGCTACAGAATAAGTGAAGAGCATTATTGGAGAATAAAAGGCAGTAAATTATTAGAGAATGAGACACGGGAAATCATGAGAGAACGAGAGCCATTGAATTATGAGAGAATGAGCGGCAGTAAATTATGAGAGAATGAGAGGCAGCGAATTATTACAGAATGAGAGGCAGAAAATTATGGGAGAACTGGAAGCATTGCATTTCAACACTATGAGAGCCGTTGAACTACAGTTGTATGAGAGGCGTTGAAGTATGAGAGTATGAGAGGGAGCAAATTTTGAGAGAATGGTAGGCAGTGAATTATTAGATAATGAGATGTAGAGAAATATTAGAGAATTAGTGGCAAAGAACTATTAGGATATTAGAGGAAGCGAATTATTACAATGAGAGTCAGAGAATCAGTAGAGAATGGGAGGCAGCGAATGAAGAGAGAATGAGAGGCAGCGCAGTATGAGAGAATGCGAGGGAGATAATTATGAGAGAATGAGCGGCAGAGAATTGCTACAGAATAACTGAAGAGGAATAGCGGAGAATAAAAGGCAGCGAATTATTAGAGAATGAGAGGCAGCGAAGCGAATTATGAGAGAATGGGAGGCAGGAAATGATGAGAGATTGTGAGGGAGATGATTATTCGAGAATGAGTGGCAGAGAATTGCTACAGAATGAGAGGCAGAGGATTGTAAGATAATGGGAGGCAGCGAATTATTAGACAATGAAAGTCAGCGAGTTAGAGAACGAGAGGCAGGAAATGATAAGAGAATGAGATGCAGCAAATTAACTAGAAGAGAATGAGAGGCGTTGAATTATGAGAGAATGAGAGGGAGAGAATTAATAGAGAATGCCTGGCAGAGAATTGCTAGAGAATAAGAGGATTATTTGAGAATGGGAAGCAGCGAATGATGAGAAAACGGGAGGCAGCGAATGATGAGGTAATGAGTGGCAGCAAACTACAAGAGAATGAGAGGCAGTGCATTATGAGAGTATAGGGGGCAGAAAATCAGGAGAGAATCAGTGGCAGAGAATGATGAGAGACTGGGAGGCAGCAAATGATGAGGGAATTAGACAAAGAGAATTATTACAGAAGTAGTGGCAGAGAATAATTACAATGAGAGGCAGCAAATGATTCGAGATGAAAGACAGAGAATTATTAGAGAATGGAAGAGAAAGAATAATTAGAGAACGAGAGACAGAATTCTTAGAGAGTGAGAGACAGGGTTATTACAATTAGGGTCAGCGAACGATGAGAGAATGAGAAGGAGATAATCATTAGAGAATGACTGGCAGAGAATTGTTAGAGAGTGGGAGACTGCAAATTAGGATAGAATAAGAGGCAGCGAACTATGAGAGAATGGGAGGCTGGGAATGATGAGAGAATGAGGGGCAGAGAATTATTAGAGAATGAGATGCAGTGAAATATCAGAGAATTAGAGACAGCGAATTATTACAGAATGAGTGGCAAAGAGTTAACAGAGTGTTAGAGGAAGCTAAGTTTTCTAATTAGAGTCAGCGTATGATGAGAGAACGAGAGGCAGCGAATGTTTCAAGAATGAGAAGCAATGAATAACTGGAGAAAGAGAGGCAGAGATACATTGCAATGGGCGGCAGTGCGTGATGAGAGAATGAGAGGGAGCGAATGATGAGAGAATAAAAGGCAGCGAATTCTTGGAGAATGAGAGGCAACAAATGATGAGAGATTGTGAGGGAGATAATTAGTCGAGAATGAGTGGCGCAGAGAATTGTTAGAGAATGAGAGGCAGAGGATTCTTAGAGAATTGGAGGCAACGAGTTATGAGAGAATGGGAGGCAGCAAATTAAGAGAGAATGAGAGGGAGATAATTAATAGAGAATGCGTGGCAGAGAATTGTTAGAGAATAAATGGCAGCTAATTAGAGAATGAGAGTCTGCAAATCTGGAGTGAATAGGAGGCCGTGAATTTGGAGAGATCGGGAGGTAGCGAATTGTTAGACAATGAGAGACAGAGGGTTTTTAGAGAATGACATTCAGAGAGATATTAGAGAATTAGAGGCAGCAAATTATTACAATCAGCAGCGAATTGTGAGAGAATGAGAGGCAGAGAAACGTTAGAGAATGAGAGGCAGTGAATTATGAGAGATTCAGTGCAAAGAATTCTTAGAATATTAGCGAAAGTTAATTCTTACAATTAGAGGCCGAGAATTAGTAGAGAATGATAGGCAGTGTATGAAGAGAGGATGAGAGGCAATGAATTCTTTCAATTAGAGACGGCGAATTGGTGGTGAATGGAGTTAAATCCAGCTGGCGACCGGTCACGAGTGGTGTTCCCCAGGGGTCGGTGCTGGGGCCTGTCCTCTTCGATATCTTTATTGATGACCTGGATGAGGGCACTGAGTGCACCCTCAGTAAGTTTGCAGATGACACCCAATTGGCTGGGAGTGTGGATCTGCCTGGGGGTAGCGAGGCCCTACGGAGGGATCTGGACAGGCTGGAGAGCTGGGCTGAAGCCAATGGGATGAGGTTCAACAAGACCAAATGCCGCGTCCTGCACTTTGGCCACAACAACCCCAGGCAGCGCTACAGGCTTGGGGCGGAGTGGCTGGAAGACTGTGTAGAGGAGATGGACCTGGGGGTCTTGACGGATGCTCGGCTGAACATGAGCCGACAGTGTGGCCAGGTGGCCAAGAAGGCCAACGGCATCCTGGCTTGCATCAGAAACAGCGTTACCGGCAGGAGCAGAGAGGTGATTGTCCCCCTGTACTCAGCACTGGTGAGGCCGCACCTCGAGTGCTGTGTCCGGTTTTGGGCCCCTCACTGCAAGAAAGACATCGAGGCCCTGGAGCGTGTTCAAAGAAGGGCAACAAAGCAGGTGAGGGGTCTGGAGCACAGGCCTTATGAGGAGAGGCTGAAGGAGCTGGGAACGTTCAGCCTGGAGAAGAGGAGGCTCAGGGGAGACCTTCTTGCTCTCTCTAACTTCCTGAAGGGAGGTTGTGGTGAACTGGGGGTCGGCCTCTTCTCTCGTGTCATTAGTGACAGGACTAGAGGCAATAGCTTCAAGCTGCGGCAGAGGAGATTCAGGCTGGACATTAGGAAATGTTACTTCTCAGAAAGGGTGGTCAGGCACTGGAATGGCCTGCCCAGGGAGGTGGTGGAGTCACCGACCCTGGGGGTGTTCAAGGAACGATTGGATGTTGTGTTGAGGGACATGGTTCGGTGGGAGCTATTGGAGATAGGTGAACGGTTGGACTGGATGATCTTGTAGGTCTTTTCCAACCTTGGTGGTTCTATGGTTCTATGAACTAGAGCAGAATGAGAGGCAGCGAAGGATTGGAGTATGAGAAGCAACGAATTAGCAGAGAACGAGAGGCAAAGAGAGAGATTACAGGGAGAGGCAGCCAATGATTAGAGAATGAGAGACAGGATTATTAGAGAATGACATGCTGAGCAAAATGAGAGCATGAGAGGCAGCGAATGAAGAGAGAATGAGAGGCAGCGAATTAGAATAGAACGAGAGGGAGATAATCATTATAGAATAAGAGGCAGAGGATTGTTAGAGAATGGGATGCTGCTAATTATAAGAAAATGAGAGGCGTTGAATTCGTCCACAATGAGAGGGAGCGAATTGTGAGAGAATGAGAGGCAGCGAATGACGGGATCATGAGAGGGAGGTTATTAGAGGACGAGTGTCAGGGAATTGTTATAGAATTAGAGGCAGAGGATTATGACGGAATGGGAGGCAGGGAATTAGGAGAGACTTAGTGGCAAAGAATTATTAGGATATCAGAGGCAGCGAATTATTCCAAGGAAAGGCAGAGAATGAGTAGGGAATGGGAGGCAGCGGATGATGGGAATGAGAGGCAGGAATTGATGAGAGAAGGAGAGGCAGCGAATGATTACAGTTAGTGGCAGCAAATGAGAGGAGAATGAGAGGCAGGGAATGATTGGAGAATGAGAAGGAACAAATTGCTAGATAATGAGAGGCAGAGAAATATTACAATGAGAGGCAGCGAGTTATTAGAGAATGAGAGGCTGCACATTATGACAATGATTTGTAGAACGGCATTAAGATTAGAGGCAGCCATTTTGAGAATCATTAGAGAATGAGAGATACAGAATTGTAGAGGAAGAATTTGGAGGGATAGAAATTGTTATAGGCAGAAAATTAATAGATTATTGGTATGGATTGAGAAGGATTAGGGGTAAAGGTTGAGAATGGTTTGAGATGGAGAATTAGATCAACAGTTAATAGAGAATTAGAGCCAGAGAACTGTTTGTTAGAGGCAGAGATAGAGAATTAGACCGGGAGTTCTTAGAGAACTAGAAATACAGAAAGAGAGAGAGAGATTCTTAGAGAGAGGGAATTATTACTGGTAGAGAACTATTAGTATTAGTGGTTGAGAATGAGAGAGAATTCTTAAAGATGGCTTTGTTAGAGAAGTGGAGATGGAGAGGGAGAGAATGAGATTCATGAGAGACGGAGCATTATTAGCGATAGAGCGTTATTAGAGCGTTAAGGACGGAGAGCTCTTAGAGAATGGGAGAGTAGACTGAAAACTCTTAGAGATGGAGAACTGCTACAGGTGGAGATGGAGAAATCCCGGAGTTAGGGAATGATGAGAGAGAGAGGGAATTGAAGGCGGAATTTAAGAGAGAGAGGGAGAGAATGAAGGACAGAGATGGAGGCCAAGATGTTTTGGAGCCTACCTCAGCTTTGTCCATCTCCTTGGGCCGAGAGCAGCAGGCCACGTTTGGGTCATTGAAACTCCAACGAGGCATTAGTGGACAGCATGGAAAACAAGCAGAGAGAAGAGAAACATGGCATGATGGCCAGAAGCAGCACCAAACCCAAGGAGAAGAGAACCAACCCACGTTGGGTGACAGCGACAGGGGGGACTGCCGGCCATCAGCACCGGGGAGCCCGAAGGCAGCTGGTCCATGGACAGCTGTGACGTGCGGAAATCAAACTCCGTAAGCACAAAGTATTTCTAAAGCAGGTATGTTTAATGAGCGATGCGCACACACCCTGGTGCAAGGGGGATAGCTCCGCCTCGCTTGCACACCGCTGGGAGAAAGCGTGCTGCAGGTATAGGCTGAACTAAGACAGAATCAGTTGTTGGCAGGAATTCGGATCCATATCCATGACATTCCTGAGACCCCATGAGCATGCGGTCCCTCCCCCCTTGCGCGTGCGGAGTGAGTCGTGGGGGTGGTCGTGGGATGAAGGCTCATCGTCTTCCTCGCTGTCAACTTTCGACCCAGGGGGAGGGGCACCCCTCAGACTGGTTCCAGCTTGCCCTGTGGACATCCAATCACCTCACTGTTCTCGGGCTGTTGCACCCTTGTCTTGATGGCCTTCATCCGCCTTGTTATTCCAGACACGGTGTCTGCAAGCCCCATTCTTCTAGCAGCTTCCACATCAACTAGCTTTTCACTACCCCTGTCCCAGTTTCTGTGAAGTTCCTTTCTCTCCTTTACTGTGGGGGCCTTCTTTCAGCTTTCAGCTGTGGTGAGTGTTGGGCAAGCTGGAGCTGGACTCCATCGGGGAATGTTTGGACTCGGTGAGCCCTGGCAGACGGCAAAGCGCCAGGCAGTAATGAGAGAGAAGGAACATGGTGCCGGTGGATGTGAGAAGCAGGGCCAGTGGGGCGTCCCCTGCTTCAAGGGACACTTCTGGCCCACCCAGGGCAGACTCTCTCCTGCTTTGCTTCTGCTTGGGGACTGCAGGGTCAGTTCCGTTGGCACAGCACGTCTGCAAGACGCTGAGCCAAGGGGAACAGCTGCTGCTGAACCTGGGGCGGAAAAGATGGTGTCAAGTAAAGCGAGCATGAGGGAAAGGAAAGAGGGAGCGCCAGGACAAAGGGAGGCCAAGCCCCCAGCAGCTCCACCAAGACCAAAACACTCTCTGGGAGCAACAGAGCTTGCCTGCCATCACCCACGGAGGATCCTGGAGTCCATCGTTTGCTCTGGTTTCTGGCTGTGTGCACCAAGACGCGCAGCTGAGTCCTCGCACCGCTCTGCAGAAATGCCGGCACCTGCAAGCACCTCCGGAACGAAAAGCATCCAGAGACAGCCAGCAGTGAGCAAGCAAACGAGTGCCGAACCCTTGCCAAGGCTCAGCGCTCACCCGGAACGAGAGCACTGGCAGCAAGCAGGCAGAACCCCTTCCCCCGCCACCGCCAGCCCTTCAGTCAGCTCAGGGAGGGACGCCACGTGGCTCCACAGCACAAGGTTAGTGCTGCCACCTGTGCTCCGTGGGCTGTCCACCACCCCACCAGGTGCTCCAACACTGCTGCAGGCCCAGAGCCAGCGGCTCCCACAGCGCCCCCCAGGAACAGCAGCCAAGGGACACGGGGGAGAAACGGGGAAGGAAAAGGAATTCAAGCTGAGAAAAGAAGAATGGGGATTGGAAAAAGGACTGGCAAAAGGTGAGAACAGCATGGGGAAAAGAAGGGGGGACGACAGGAAGGGAGGAAGGAAGGAAGGGGGGGCGACTAGTGGGGAAAACAGAAAGGAGGATGAAAAGAAACAGAATAGGAAAAGGAAATGAAAAAGGGCCTGGAAATGGGACTGGAAATGAACTGGAATTAGAATAAGAAAAAGTAGAAGAATTGGAAAAAGGAACAGAAATTGGAAACGTCAACGAAAAGGAATTACAAACCAATGGGAATTGGGAACAGAATTGGAATAAGGAAAATCGAGGGGGAGGGGCCTCGGCGAGGGGGAATAAGGAATTATGTGGAAAAAGAAATCGATAAGAATGAGAAGTGGGAAGGGACCGAGGCTAAGGGAAGAACCCTAGTCAAGAAATAAAACTAAGAGCGAGAATTGGAAAAACGATTGGAATCAGGAAAATCGTAAGAGGGGCCCAGAGAGAAATGGGAAAGAAAACTGAATGTGAAGAACCAGGAGAAGAATTTGAATGAGGGAGAAAAATGTGCAGAAAAAGAATGAGAAAAAGAAGAAGAAAAGAACGAGAAAAGGATTAAGAAACGGAAATATAAATGGAGATAGAAAAAGAGACTCAATACTATTAGAGTCAATGAATTAGTAGGGAATGAGAGGCGTTGAATTATGAGGGTATAAGACACAGAATGATGAAAGAACGGGAGGGAGATAATTATTAGAGAATGAGTGGCAGAGAATTGTTAGAGAATGAGAGACAGAGGATTATCAGCGTATGACATGAAGCGAAATACTAGACAAGTAGGGGCAGGGAATTTTTACAAGTAGGGGCAGCGAATTGGGAGAGAATGGGAGGCAGTGAATTATGAGAGCATGAGAGGCAGCGAATTAAGAGAGAATGAGAGGCGTTGAATTCTGAAAGATTGCAAAGGAGATAATTATCAGAGAATGACTGAGAGAGAATTGTTAGAAAATAGGAGGCAGCGAATTATTAGAGAATGAGACACAGGAAAAAATGAGAGAATGAGCTGTTGTATTATGAGAGAATGAGAGGCAGGAAATTACGGGAGAATGAGAGGATTTGAATTACAAGAGTATGAGAGGCAGCAAGCTGTTAGAGAATGAAAGGAAGCGAGTTATGAGTGACTGAGTGGCAATGAATTATTAGAGAACGAGATGCAGCGAAATATTAAAGAATTAGGGGCAGTGAATTATTACAGAATAAGTGACAAAGAGTTATGAGAGTATTAGAGGAAGCTAATTATAAAATTAGAGGCAGCAAAATATGAGAGAATGGGAGGCAGCGAATTACTACAGATTGAGAGGTAGAGAATGTTTGGAGAATGAGAAGCAACGAATAGTAAAGAGTCAGAGATATACGGCAATGGGAGGCAGCGCGTTATTAGAGAATGGGAGGCTGCAAGTTCTGAGCGAATGAGAGAGAAGGAATTAAGAGAGAATGGGAGGCAGCGAATTATGACAGAATGGCAGCGATTTATTAGAGAACTAGAGGCAGAGGATTATGAGAGAATGGGAGGAAGCGAAGTTTGATAACATGGAGGGCAGCGAATTAGTAGGGAATGAGATGCAGAGAAATATTAGAGAACTAGCGGCAGCAAATTATTGCAGTTAGGGGCAGCGAATTATGAGAGAATGGGAGACTGAATTATTAGATAATGAGATGTAGAGAAATATCAGAGAATTAGAGGCAGTGAATGATTAGAGAATTAGTGGCAAAGAATTATTAGGATATTAGAAGAAGGGAATTATTACAATGAGAGTCAGAGAATTAGTAGAGAATGGGAGGCAGTGTATTATGAGAGAAGGAGAGGCAGCGAATTATGAGAGAATGCGAGGGAGATGATTATGAGAGAGTGAGTGGCAGAGAATTCCTACAGAATAAGTGAGGAAGACTATTGGAAAAAAAAGGCAGCGAATTATTAGAGAACGAGAGGCAGCGAAGCAAATTATGAGAGAATGGGAGGCAGTGAATTATGAGAGAATGAGAGGCAGCGACTTGTGAGAGAATGAGAGGCAGAGGATTCTTAGAGAATTGGAGGCAGCAAATTGTAAGATAATGGGAGGCAGCGAATTATTAGACAATGAAAGTCGGCGAGTTAGAGAACGAGAGGCACGAAATGATAAGAGAATGAGATGCAGCAAATTAACTATAAGAGAATGAGAGGTGTTGAATTAAGAGAGAATGGGTGGCAGCAAATTATGAGAGAATGAGAGGGAGATAATTAATAGAGAATGCGTGGCAGAGAATTGCTAGAGAATAAGAGGATTACTTGAGAATGGGAGGAAGCGAACGATGAGAAAATGGGAGGCAGCAAATGATGAGGCAATGTGTGGCAGCAAACTACAAGAGAATGAGAGGCAGTGCATTATGAGTGCATTATTGGCCGGGCCCAAAGAGTTGTGGTGAATGGAGTTGAATCCAGTTGGCGGCCGGTCACGAGCGGTGTCCCCCAGGGCTGAGTACCGGGGCCGCTTCTGTTTAACATCTCCATTGATGATCCCAATGAGGGGATTCAGTGCACCCTCAGTAAGTTTGCAGATGACACCAAGTTGGGAGGGAGTGTTGATCTCCTAGAGGGAGAAGGGCACTGCAGAAGGACCTGGAAAGACTGGATCGATGGGCCAAGGTTAACGCCATGAGTTTCAATAGGGCCAAGTGTCGGGTCGTGCATTTTGGTCACAACAACCCCAGGCAACCTTACAAGCTTGGGGAGGTGTGGCTGGAAACCTGCCTGATGGAAAGGGACCTTGGTGTGCTGTTGGACAGTCGGCTGAATATGAGCCAGCAGTGCGCCCAGGTGGCCAAGGCGGCCAATGGCATCCTGGCATGTATGAGGAATGGGGAGGTGAGCAGGACTAGGGAAGTCATCCTGCCCCTTTAATTGGCATTGTTGAGGCCTCACCTCGAGTACTGTGTTCAGTTTTGGGCACCTCAGTACAGAAAGGATGTGGAGGTGCTGGAGCAGGTCCAGAGAAGGGCAACAAGGCTTGTGAAGGGCTTGGAGAATCAGCTCTATGAGGATAGGCTGAGGGAGCAGGGGCTGTTTAGTCTGGGGAAGAAGCGGCTGAGGGGAGACCTTATTACTCTCTTCCAGTACCTGAAAGGTGCTTACCGAGAGAGCGGGGCTGGTCTCTTCTCAGTAATGATGGGTGACAAGACGAGGTGAAATGGCCACAAGTTGCGCCAAGGAAGGTTTAGGTTGGATGTTAGGAGACACTTCTTTCCAGAAAGGATGGCTGAACATTGGAATAGGCTCCCCAGGGAGGTTGTGGAGTCACCGTCCCTGGATGTGTTTAAGAGTCGTTTGGATGTGATACTTGGAGATATGATTTAGCCGAGGGTTGTCAGAGTTAGGGTACTATGGTTAGGCTGCGGTTGGACTTGATGATCTTTGAGGTCCCATCCAACCTGAGTGATTCTGTGATTCTATGATTCTTGGAGAGTATAGGGGGCAGAAAATTATGAGAAAATGGGAGACAGCGAATTAGGAGAGAATGGGATGTAGTGAATTATGAGGGAATTAGACAAAGAGAATTATTACAGAATTAATGGCAGAGAATAAGTACAATTAGAGGCAGCAAATTATTGGAGATGAGAGACAGAGAATTATTAGAGAATGAGAGACAGAGGGTTATTAGAGAATGACACGTAGAGAATTATGAGAGTATTAGAGGCAGCGAATTATTACAATTAGGGCCAGCGAATTATGATAGAATGAGAAAGAGATAATTATTAGAGGATGACTGGTAGAGAACTGTTAGAGAGTGGGAGGCCGCGAATTAAGATATGATAAGAGGCAGCGAACTGTAAGAGAATGGGAGGCAGTAAATTATTAGAGAAGAGACACAGCAAATTAAGAGAGAATGAGAGGCACTGAATTCTGAGAGCATGAGAGGCGTTGAATTCTGAGAGAATGGGAGGCAGCAAAATAGGAGAGAAGGAGCGGTAGAGAATTTGGAGGGAACGAGTGGCAGAGAAATATTAGAATATTACAGACGGAGAATTAGTCGAGAATGAGATGCAGAGAAATATTAGAGAAATAGTGGCAGCGAATTCTTAGAGACTTTGTGTCAGAGAATTATCGGGAAATTAGCGTAAGCTTATTATCACAATTAGAGTCAATGAATTAGTAGGGAATGAGAGGTGCTGAATTATGAGAGAATGAGACACAGAATGATGAAAGACTGGGAGGGAGATAATTATTAGAGAATGAGCGTCAGAGAAGTATTAGAGAATGAGAGACCGAGGATTATCAGCGTATGACATGAAGCGAAATACTAGACAAGTAGGGGCGGTGAATTTTTACAATTAGGGGCAGCGAATTAGGAGAGAATGGGAGGCAGTGAATTATGAGAGCATGACATGCAGCGAATTAAGAGAGAATGAGAGGCGTTGAATTATGAGAGAATGAGAGGCAGAGAATTATTCAAGAGTGACTGGCAGAGTAAGATTAGAGAATTAGAGGCAGTGAATTACAAGAGAATTAGTGGCAAAGAATTATTAGGATATTAGAAGAAGCGAATTATCACAATGAGAGTCAGAGAATTAGTAGAGAATGGGAGGCAGTGTATTATGAGAGAAGGAGAGGCAGCTAATTACTACAAATATAGGCAGCGAATTAGGGGAGAATGAGAGGCAGCAAATTATGAGAGAATGCGAGGGAGATAATCATGAGAGAATGAGTGGCAGAGAATTGCTACAGAATAAGTGAAGAGCATTATTGGAGAATAAAAGGCAGTAAATTATTAGAGAATGAGACACGGGAAATCATGAGAGAACGAGAGCCATTGAATTATGAGAGAATGAGCGGCAGTAAATTATGAGAGAATGAGAGGCAGCGAATTATTACAGAATGAGAGGCAGAAAATTATGGGAGAACTGGAAGCATTGCATTTCAACACTATGAGAGCCGTTGAACTACAGTTGTATGAGAGGCGTTGAAGTATGAGAGTATGAGAGGGAGCAAATTTTGAGAGAATGGTAGGCAGTGAATTATTAGATAATGAGATGTAGAGAAATATTAGAGAATTAGTGGCAAAGAACTATTAGGATATTAGAGGAAGCGAATTATTACAATGAGAGTCAGAGAATCAGTAGAGAATGGGAGGCAGCGAATGAAGAGAGAATGAGAGGCAGCGCAGTATGAGAGAATGCGAGGGAGATAATTATGAGAGAATGAGCGGCAGAGAATTGCTACAGAATAACTGAAGAGGAATAGCGGAGAATAAAAGGCAGCGAATTATTAGAGAATGAGAGGCAGCGAAGCGAATTATGAGAGAATGGGAGGCAGGAAATGATGAGAGATTGTGAGGGAGATGATTATTCGAGAATGAGTGGCAGAGAATTGCTACAGAATGAGAGGCAGAGGATTGTAAGATAATGGGAGGCAGCGAATTATTAGACAATGAAAGTCGGCGAGTTAGAGAACGGGAGGCAGGAAATGATAAGAGAATGAGATGCAGCAAATTAACTAGAAGAGAATGAGAGGCGTTGAATTATGAGAGAATGAGAGGGAGAGAATTAATAGAGAATGCCTGGCAGAGAATTGCTAGAGAATAAGAGGATTATTTGAGAATGGGAAGCAGCGAATGATGAGAAAACGGGAGGCAGCGAATGATGAGGTAATGAGTGGCAGCAAACTACAAGAGAATGAGAGGCAGTGCATTATGAGAGTATAGGGGGCAGAAAATCAGGAGAGAATCAGTGGCAGAGAATGATGAGAGACTGGGAGGCAGCAAATGATGAGGGAATTAGACAAAGAGAATTATTACAGAAGTAGTGGCAGAGAATAATTACAATGAGAGGCAGCAAATGATCCGAGATGAAAGACAGAGAATTATTAGAGAATGGAAGAGAAAGAATAATTAGAGAACGAGAGACAGAATTCTTAGAGAGTGAGAGACAGGGTTATTACAATTAGGGTCAGCGAACGATGAGAGAATGAGAAGGAGATAATCATTAGAGAATGACTGGCAGAGAATTGTTAGAGAGTGGGAGACTGCAAATTAGGATAGAATAAGAGGCAGCGAACTATGAGGGAATGGGAGGCTGGGAATGATGAGAGAATGAGGGGCAGAGAATTATTAGAGAATGAGATGCAGTGAAATATCAGAGAATTAGAGACAGCGAATTATTACAGAATGAGTGGCAAAGAGTTAACAGAGTGTTAGAGGAAGCTAAGTTTTCTAATTAGAGTCAGCGTATGATGAGAGAACGAGAGGCAGCGAATTACAGGAGAATGAGAGGTAGAGAATGTTTCAAGAATGAGAAGCAATGAATAACTGGAGAAAGAGAGGCAGAGATACATTGCAATGGGCGGCAGTGCGTGATGAGAGAATGAGAGGGAGCGAATGATGAGAGAATAAAAGGCAGCGAATTCTTGGAGAATGAGAGGCAACAAATGATGAGAGATTGTGAGGGAGATAATTAGTCGAGAATGAGTGGCAGAGAATTGTTAGAGAATGAGAGGCAGAGGATTCTTAGAGAATTGGAGGCAACGAGTTATGAGAGAATGGGAGGCAGCAAATTAAGAGAGAATGAGAGGGAGATAATTAATAGAGAATGCGTGGCAGAGAATTGTTAGAGAATAAATGGCAGCTAATTAGAGAATGAGAGTCTGCAAATCTGGAGTGAATAGGAGGCCGTGAATTTGGAGAGATCGGGAGGTAGCGAATTGTTAGACAATGAGAGACAGAGGGTTTTTAGAGAATGACATTCAGAGAGATATTAGAGAATTAGAGGCAGCAAATTATTACAATCAGCAGCGAATTGTGAGAGAATGAGAGGCAGAGAAACGTTAGAGAATGAGAGGCAGTGAATTATGAGAGATTCAGTGCAAAGAATTCTTAGAATATTAGCGAAAGTTAATTCTTACAATTAGAGGCCGAGAATTAGTAGAGAATGATAGGCAGTGTATGAAGAGAGGATGAGAGGCAATGAATTCTTTCAATTAGAGACGGCGAATTGGTGGTGAATGGAGTTAAATCCAGCTGGCGACCGGTCACGAGTGGTGTTCCCCAGGGGTCGGTGCTGGGGCCTGTCCTCTTCGATATCTTTATTGATGACCTGGATGAGGGCACTGAGTGCACCCTCAGTAAGTTTGCAGATGACACCCAATTGGCTGGGAGTGTGGATCTGCCTGGGGGTAGCGAGGCCCTACGGAGGGATCTGGACAGGCTGGAGAGCTGGGCTGAAGCCAATGGGATGAGGTTCAACAAGACCAAATGCCGCGTCCTGCACTTTGGCCACAACAACCCCAGGCAGCGCTACAGGCTTGGGGCGGAGTGGCTGGAAGACTGTGTAGAGGAGATGGACCTGGGGGTCTTGACGGATGCTCGGCTGAACATGAGCCGACAGTGTGGCCAGGTGGCCAAGAAGGCCAACGGCATCCTGGCTTGCATCAGAAACAGCGTTACCGGCAGGAGCAGAGAGGTGATTGTCCCCCTGTACTCAGCACTGGTGAGGCCGCACCTCGAGTGCTGTGTCCGGTTTTGGGCCCCTCACTGCAAGAAAGACATCGAGGCCCTGGAGCGTGTTCAAAGAAGGGCAACAAAGCAGGTGAGGGGTCTGGAGCACAGGCCTTATGAGGAGAGGCTGAAGGAGCTGGGAACGTTCAGCCTGGAGAAGAGGAGGCTCAGGGGAGACCTTCTTGCTCTCTCTAACTTCCTGAAGGGAGGTTGTGGTGAGCTGGGGGTCGGCCTCTTCTCTCGTGTCATTAGTGACAGGACTAGAGGCAATGGCTTCAAGCTGCGGCAGAGGAGATTCAGGCTGGACATTAGGAAATGTTACTTCTCAGAAAGGGTGGTCAGGCACTGGAATGGCCTGCCCAGGGAGGTGGTGGAGTCACCGACCCTGGGGGTGTTCAAGGAACGATTGGATGTTGTGTTGAGGGACATGGTTCGGTGGGAGCTATTGGAGATAGGTGAACGGTTGGACTGGATGATCTTGTAGGTCTTTTCCAACCTTGGTGGTTCTATGGTTCTATGAACTAGAGCAGAATGAGAGGCAGCGAAGGATTGGAGTATGAGAAGCAACGAATTAGCAGAGAACGAGAGGCAAAGAGAGAGATTACAGGGAGAGGCAGCCAATGATTAGAGAATGAGAGACAGGATTATTAGAGAATGACATGCTGAGCAAAATGAGAGCATGAGAGGCAGCGAATGAAGAGAGAATGAGAGGCAGCGAATTAGAATAGAACGAGAGGGAGATAATCATTATAGAATAAGAGGCAGAGGATTGTTAGAGAATGGGATGCTGCTAATTATAAGAAAATGAGAGGCGTTGAATTCGTCCACAATGAGAGGGAGCGAATTGTGAGAGAATGAGAGGCAGCGAATGACGGGATCATGAGAGGGAGGTTATTAGAGGACGAGTGTCAGGGAATTGTTATAGAATTAGAGGCAGAGGATTATGACGGAATGGGAGGCAGGGAATTAGGAGAGACTTAGTGGCAAAGAATTATTAGGATATCAGAGGCAGCGAATTATTCCAAGGAAAGGCAGAGAATGAGTAGGGAATGGGAGGCAGCGGATGATGGGAATGAGAGGCAGGAATTGATGAGAGAAGGAGAGGCAGCGAATGATTACAGTTAGTGGCAGCAAATGAGAGGAGAATGAGAGGCAGGGAATGATTGGAGAATGAGAAGGAACAAATTGCTAGATAATGAGAGGCAGAGAAATATTACAATGAGAGGCAGCGAGTTATTAGAGAATGAGAGGCTGCACATTATGACAATGATTTGTAGAACGGCATTAAGATTAGAGGCAGCCATTTTGAGAATCATTAGAGAATGAGAGATACAGAATTGTAGAGGAAGAATTTGGAGGGATAGAAATTGTTATAGGCAGAAAATTAATAGATTATTGGTATGGATTGAGAAGGATTAGGGGTAAAGGTTGAGAATGGTTTGAGATGGAGAATTAGATCAACAGTTAATAGAGAATTAGAGCCAGAGAACTGTTTGTTAGAGGCAGAGATAGAGAATTAGACCGGGAGTTCTTAGAGAACTAGAAATACAGAAAGAGAGAGAGAGATTCTTAGAGAGAGGGAATTATTACTGGTAGAGAACTATTAGTATTAGTGGTTGAGAATGAGAGAGAATTCTTAAAGATGGCTTTGTTAGAGAAGTGGAGATGGAGAGGGAGAGAATGAGATTCATGAGAGACGGAGCATTATTAGCGATAGAGCGTTATTAGAGCGTTAAGGACGGAGAGCTCTTAGAGAATGGGAGAGTAGACTGAAAACTCTTAGAGATGGAGAACTGCTACAGGTGGAGATGGAGAAATCCCGGAGTTAGGGAATGATGAGAGAGAGAGGGAATTGAAGGCGGAATTTAAGAGAGAGAGGGAGAGAATGAAGGACAGAGATGGAGGCCAAGATGTTTTGGAGCCTACCTCAGCTTTGTCCATCTCCTTGGGCCGAGAGCAGCAGGCCACGTTTGGGTCATTGAAACTCCAACGAGGCATTAGTGGACAGCATGGAAAACAAGCAGAGAGAAGAGAAACATGGCATGATGGCCAGAAGCAGCACCAAACCCAAGGAGAAGAGAACCAACCCACGTTGGGTGACAGCGACAGGGGGGACTGCCGGCCATCAGCACCGGGGAGCCCGAAGGCAGCTGGTCCATGGACAGCTGTGACGTGCGGAAATCAAACTCCGTAAGCACAAAGTATTTCTAAAGCAGGTATGTTTAATGAGCGATGCGCACACACCCTGGTGCAAGGGGGATAGCTCCGCCTCGCTTGCACACCGCTGGGAGAAAGCGTGCTGCAGGTATAGGCTGAACTAAGACAGAATCAGTTGTTGGCAGGAATTCGGATCCATATCCATGACATTCCTGAGACCCCATGAGCATGCGGTCCCTCCCCCCTTGCGCGTGCGGAGTGAGTCGTGGGGGTGGTCGTGGGATGAAGGCTCATCGTCTTCCTCGCTGTCAACTTTCGACCCAGGGGGAGGGGCACCCCTCAGACTGGTTCCAGCTTGCCCTGTGGACATCCAATCACCTCACTGTTCTCGGGCTGTTGCACCCTTGTCTTGATGGCCTTCATCCGCCTTGTTATTCCAGACACGGTGTCTGCAAGCCCCATTCTTCTAGCAGCTTCCACATCAACTAGCTTTTCACTACCCCTGTCCCAGTTTCTGTGAAGTTCCTTTCTCTCCTTTACTGTGGGGGCCTTCTTTCAGCTTTCAGCTGTGGTGAGTGTTGGGCAAGCTGGAGCTGGACTCCATCGGGGAATGTTTGGACTCGGTGAGCCCTGGCAGACGGCAAAGCGCCAGGCAGTAATGAGAGAGAAGGAACATGGTGCCGGTGGATGTGAGAAGCAGGGCCAGTGGGGCGTCCCCTGCTTCAAGGGACACTTCTGGCCCACCCAGGGCAGACTCTCTCCTGCTTTGCTTCTGCTTGGGGACTGCAGGGTCAGTTCCGTTGGCACAGCACGTCTGCAAGACGCTGAGCCAAGGGGAACAGCTGCTGCTGAACCTGGGGCGGAAAAGATGGTGTCAAGTAAAGCGAGCATGAGGGAAAGGAAAGAGGGAGCGCCAGGACAAAGGGAGGCCAAGCCCCCAGCAGCTCCACCAAGACCAAAACACTCTCTGGGAGCAACAGAGCTTGCCTGCCATCACCCACGGAGGATCCTGGAGTCCATCGTTTGCTCTGGTTTCTGGCTGTGTGCACCAAGACGCGCAGCTGAGTCCTCGCACCGCTCTGCAGAAATGCCGGCACCTGCAAGCACCTCCGGAACGAAAAGCATCCAGAGACAGCCAGCAGTGAGCAAGCAAACGAGTGCCGAACCCTTGCCAAGGCTCAGCGCTCACCCGGAACGAGAGCACTGGCAGCAAGCAGGCAGAACCCCTTCCCCCGCCACCGCCAGCCCTTCAGTCAGCTCAGGGAGGGACGCCACGTGGCTCCACAGCACAAGGTTAGTGCTGCCACCTGTGCTCCGTGGGCTGTCCACCACCCCACCAGGTGCTCCAACACTGCTGCAGGCCCAGAGCCAGCGGCTCCCACAGCGCCCCCCAGGAACAGCAGCCAAGGGACACGGGGGAGAAACGGGGAAGGAAAAGGAATTCAAGCTGAGAAAAGAAGAATGGGGATTGGAAAAAGGACTGGCAAAAGGTGAGAACAGCATGGGGAAAAGAAGGGGGGACGACAGGAAGGGAGGAAGGAAGGAAGGGGGGGCGACTAGTGGGGAAAACAGAAAGGAGGATGAAAAGAAACAGAATAGGAAAAGGAAATGAAAAAGGGCCTGGAAATGGGACTGGAAATGAACTGGAATTAGAATAAGAAAAAGTAGAAGAATTGGAAAAAGGAACAGAAATTGGAAACGTCAACGAAAAGGAATTACAAACCAATGGGAATTGGGAACAGAATTGGAATAAGGAAAATCGAGGGGGAGGGGCCTCGGCGAGGGGGAATAAGGAATTATGTGGAAAAAGAAATCGATAAGAATGAGAAGTGGGAAGGGACCGAGGCTAAGGGAAGAACCCTAGTCAAGAAATAAAACTAAGAGCGAGAATTGGAAAAACGATTGGAATCAGGAAAATCGTAAGAGGGGCCCAGAGAGAAATGGGAAAGAAAACTGAATGTGAAGAACCAGGAGAAGAATTTGAATGAGGGAGAAAAATGTGCAGAAAAAGAATGAGAAAAAGAAGAAGAAAAGAACGAGAAAAGGATTAAGAAACGGAAATATAAATGGAGATAGAAAAAGAGACTCAATACTATTAGAGTCAATGAATTAGTAGGGAATGAGAGGCGTTGAATTATGAGGGTATAAGACACAGAATGATGAAAGAACGGGAGGGAGATAATTATTAGAGAATGAGTGGCAGAGAATTGTTAGAGAATGAGAGACAGAGGATTATCAGCGTATGACATGAAGCGAAATACTAGACAAGTAGGGGCAGGGAATTTTTACAAGTAGGGGCAGCGAATTGGGAGAGAATGGGAGGCAGTGAATTATGAGAGCATGAGAGGCAGCGAATTAAGAGAGAATGAGAGGCGTTGAATTCTGAAAGATTGCAAAGGAGATAATTATCAGAGAATGACTGAGAGAGAATTGTTAGAAAATAGGAGGCAGCGAATTATTAGAGAATGAGACACAGGAAAAAATGAGAGAATGAGCTGTTGTATTATGAGAGAATGAGAGGCAGGAAATTACGGGAGAATGAGAGGATTTGAATTACAAGAGTATGAGAGGCAGCAAGCTGTTAGAGAATGAAAGGAAGCGAGTTATGAGTGACTGAGTGGCAATGAATTATTAGAGAACGAGATGCAGCGAAATATTAAAGAATTAGGGGCAGTGAATTATTACAGAATAAGTGACAAAGAGTTATGAGAGTATTAGAGGAAGCTAATTATAAAATTAGAGGCAGCAAAATATGAGAGAATGGGAGGCAGCGAATTACTACAGATTGAGAGGTAGAGAATGTTTGGAGAATGAGAAGCAACGAATAGTAAAGAGTCAGAGATATACGGCAATGGGAGGCAGCGCGTTATTAGAGAATGGGAGGCTGCAAGTTCTGAGCGAATGAGAGAGAAGGAATTAAGAGAGAATGGGAGGCAGCGAATTATGACAGAATGGCAGCGATTTATTAGAGAACTAGAGGCAGAGGATTATGAGAGAATGGGAGGAAGCGAAGTTTGATAACATGGAGGGCAGCGAATTAGTAGGGAATGAGATGCAGAGAAATATTAGAGAACTAGCGGCAGCAAATTATTGCAGTTAGGGGCAGCGAATTATGAGAGAATGGGAGACTGAATTATTAGATAATGAGATGTAGAGAAATATCAGAGAATTAGAGGCAGTGAATGATTAGAGAATTAGTGGCAAAGAATTATTAGGATATTAGAAGAAGGGAATTATTACAATGAGAGTCAGAGAATTAGTAGAGAATGGGAGGCAGTGTATTATGAGAGAAGGAGAGGCAGCGAATTATGAGAGAATGCGAGGGAGATGATTATGAGAGAGTGAGTGGCAGAGAATTCCTACAGAATAAGTGAGGAAGACTATTGGAAAAAAAAGGCAGCGAATTATTAGAGAACGAGAGGCAGCGAAGCGAATTATGAGAGAATGGGAGGCAGTGAATTATGAGAGAATGAGAGGCAGCGACTTGTGAGAGAATGAGAGGCAGAGGATTCTTAGAGAATTGGAGGCAGCAAATTGTAAGATAATGGGAGGCAGCGAATTATTAGACAATGAAAGTCGGCGAGTTAGAGAACGAGAGGCACGAAATGATAAGAGAATGAGATGCAGCAAATTAACTATAAGAGAATGAGAGGTGTTGAATTAAGAGAGAATGGGTGGCAGCAAATTATGAGAGAATGAGAGGGAGATAATTAATAGAGAATGCGTGGCAGAGAATTGCTAGAGAATAAGAGGATTACTTGAGAATGGGAGGAAGCGAACGATGAGAAAATGGGAGGCAGCAAATGATGAGGCAATGTGTGGCAGCAAACTACAAGAGAATGAGAGGCAGTGCATTATGAGTGCATTATTGGCCGGGCCCAAAGAGTTGTGGTGAATGGAGTTGAATCCAGTTGGCGGCCGGTCACGAGCGGTGTCCCCCAGGGCTGAGTACCGGGGCCGCTTCTGTTTAACATCTCCATTGATGATCCCAATGAGGGGATTCAGTGCACCCTCAGTAAGTTTGCAGATGACACCAAGTTGGGAGGGAGTGTTGATCTCCTAGAGGGAGAAGGGCACTGCAGAAGGACCTGGAAAGACTGGATCGATGGGCCAAGGTTAACGCCATGAGTTTCAATAGGGCCAAGTGTCGGGTCGTGCATTTTGGTCACAACAACCCCAGGCAACCTTACAAGCTTGGGGAGGTGTGGCTGGAAACCTGCCTGATGGAAAGGGACCTTGGTGTGCTGTTGGACAGTCGGCTGAATATGAGCCAGCAGTGCGCCCAGGTGGCCAAGGCGGCCAATGGCATCCTGGCATGTATGAGGAATGGGGAGGTGAGCAGGACTAGGGAAGTCATCCTGCCCCTTTAATTGGCATTGTTGAGGCCTCACCTCGAGTACTGTGTTCAGTTTTGGGCACCTCAGTACAGAAAGGATGTGGAGGTGCTGGAGCAGGTCCAGAGAAGGGCAACAAGGCTTGTGAAGGGCTTGGAGAATCAGCTCTATGAGGATAGGCTGAGGGAGCAGGGGCTGTTTAGTCTGGGGAAGAAGCGGCTGAGGGGAGACCTTATTACTCTCTTCCAGTACCTGAAAGGTGCTTACCGAGAGAGCGGGGCTGGTCTCTTCTCAGTAATGATGGGTGACAAGACGAGGTGAAATGGCCACAAGTTGCGCCAAGGAAGGTTTAGGTTGGATGTTAGGAGACACTTCTTTCCAGAAAGGATGGCTGAACATTGGAATAGGCTCCCCAGGGAGGTTGTGGAGTCACCGTCCCTGGATGTGTTTAAGAGTCGTTTGGATGTGATACTTGGAGATATGATTTAGCCGAGGGTTGTCAGAGTTAGGGTACTATGGTTAGGCTGCGGTTGGACTTGATGATCTTTGAGGTCCCATCCAACCTGAGTGATTCTGTGATTCTATGATTCTTGGAGAGTATAGGGGGCAGAAAATTATGAGAAAATGGGAGACAGCGAATTAGGAGAGAATGGGATGTAGTGAATTATGAGGGAATTAGACAAAGAGAATTATTACAGAATTAATGGCAGAGAATAAGTACAATTAGAGGCAGCAAATTATTGGAGATGAGAGACAGAGAATTATTAGAGAATGAGAGACAGAGGGTTATTAGAGAATGACACGTAGAGAATTATGAGAGTATTAGAGGCAGCGAATTATTACAATTAGGGCCAGCGAATTATGATAGAATGAGAAAGAGATAATTATTAGAGGATGACTGGTAGAGAACTGTTAGAGAGTGGGAGGCCGCGAATTAAGATATGATAAGAGGCAGCGAACTGTAAGAGAATGGGAGGCAGTAAATTATTAGAGAAGAGACACAGCAAATTAAGAGAGAATGAGAGGCACTGAATTCTGAGAGCATGAGAGGCGTTGAATTCTGAGAGAATGGGAGGCAGCAAAATAGGAGAGAAGGAGCGGTAGAGAATTTGGAGGGAACGAGTGGCAGAGAAATATTAGAATATTACAGACGGAGAATTAGTCGAGAATGAGATGCAGAGAAATATTAGAGAAATAGTGGCAGCGAATTCTTAGAGACTTTGTGTCAGAGAATTATCGGGAAATTAGCGTAAGCTTATTATCACAATTAGAGTCAATGAATTAGTAGGGAATGAGAGGTGCTGAATTATGAGAGAATGAGACACAGAATGATGAAAGACTGGGAGGGAGATAATTATTAGAGAATGAGCGTCAGAGAAGTATTAGAGAATGAGAGACCGAGGATTATCAGCGTATGACATGAAGCGAAATACTAGACAAGTAGGGGCGGTGAATTTTTACAATTAGGGGCAGCGAATTAGGAGAGAATGGGAGGCAGTGAATTATGAGAGCATGACATGCAGCGAATTAAGAGAGAATGAGAGGCGTTGAATTATGAGAGAATGAGAGGCAGAGAATTATTCAAGAGTGACTGGCAGAGTAAGATTAGAGAATTAGAGGCAGTGAATTACAAGAGAATTAGTGGCAAAGAATTATTAGGATATTAGAAGAAGCGAATTATCACAATGAGAGTCAGAGAATTAGTAGAGAATGGGAGGCAGTGTATTATGAGAGAAGGAGAGGCAGCTAATTACTACAAATATAGGCAGCGAATTAGGGGAGAATGAGAGGCAGCAAATTATGAGAGAATGCGAGGGAGATAATCATGAGAGAATGAGTGGCAGAGAATTGCTACAGAATAAGTGAAGAGCATTATTGGAGAATAAAAGGCAGTAAATTATTAGAGAATGAGACACGGGAAATCATGAGAGAACGAGAGCCATTGAATTATGAGAGAATGAGCGGCAGTAAATTATGAGAGAATGAGAGGCAGCGAATTATTACAGAATGAGAGGCAGAAAATTATGGGAGAACTGGAAGCATTGCATTTCAACACTATGAGAGCCGTTGAACTACAGTTGTATGAGAGGCGTTGAAGTATGAGAGTATGAGAGGGAGCAAATTTTGAGAGAATGGTAGGCAGTGAATTATTAGATAATGAGATGTAGAGAAATATTAGAGAATTAGTGGCAAAGAACTATTAGGATATTAGAGGAAGCGAATTATTACAATGAGAGTCAGAGAATCAGTAGAGAATGGGAGGCAGCGAATGAAGAGAGAATGAGAGGCAGCGCAGTATGAGAGAATGCGAGGGAGATAATTATGAGAGAATGAGCGGCAGAGAATTGCTACAGAATAACTGAAGAGGAATAGCGGAGAATAAAAGGCAGCGAATTATTAGAGAATGAGAGGCAGCGAAGCGAATTATGAGAGAATGGGAGGCAGGAAATGATGAGAGATTGTGAGGGAGATGATTATTCGAGAATGAGTGGCAGAGAATTGCTACAGAATGAGAGGCAGAGGATTGTAAGATAATGGGAGGCAGCGAATTATTAGACAATGAAAGTCAGCGAGTTAGAGAACGAGAGGCAGGAAATGATAAGAGAATGAGATGCAGCAAATTAACTAGAAGAGAATGAGAGGCGTTGAATTATGAGAGAATGAGAGGGAGAGAATTAATAGAGAATGCCTGGCAGAGAATTGCTAGAGAATAAGAGGATTATTTGAGAATGGGAAGCAGCGAATGATGAGAAAACGGGAGGCAGCGAATGATGAGGTAATGAGTGGCAGCAAACTACAAGAGAATGAGAGGCAGTGCATTATGAGAGTATAGGGGGCAGAAAATCAGGAGAGAATCAGTGGCAGAGAATGATGAGAGACTGGGAGGCAGCAAATGATGAGGGAATTAGACAAAGAGAATTATTACAGAAGTAGTGGCAGAGAATAATTACAATGAGAGGCAGCAAATGATTCGAGATGAAAGACAGAGAATTATTAGAGAATGGAAGAGAAAGAATAATTAGAGAACGAGAGACAGAATTCTTAGAGAGTGAGAGACAGGGTTATTACAATTAGGGTCAGCGAACGATGAGAGAATGAGAAGGAGATAATCATTAGAGAATGACTGGCAGAGAATTGTTAGAGAGTGGGAGACTGCAAATTAGGATAGAATAAGAGGCAGCGAACTATGAGAGAATGGGAGGCTGGGAATGATGAGAGAATGAGGGGCAGAGAATTATTAGAGAATGAGATGCAGTGAAATATCAGAGAATTAGAGACAGCGAATTATTACAGAATGAGTGGCAAAGAGTTAACAGAGTGTTAGAGGAAGCTAAGTTTTCTAATTAGAGTCAGCGTATGATGAGAGAACGAGAGGCAGCGAATGTTTCAAGAATGAGAAGCAATGAATAACTGGAGAAAGAGAGGCAGAGATACATTGCAATGGGCGGCAGTGCGTGATGAGAGAATGAGAGGGAGCGAATGATGAGAGAATAAAAGGCAGCGAATTCTTGGAGAATGAGAGGCAACAAATGATGAGAGATTGTGAGGGAGATAATTAGTCGAGAATGAGTGGCGCAGAGAATTGTTAGAGAATGAGAGGCAGAGGATTCTTAGAGAATTGGAGGCAACGAGTTATGAGAGAATGGGAGGCAGCAAATTAAGAGAGAATGAGAGGGAGATAATTAATAGAGAATGCGTGGCAGAGAATTGTTAGAGAATAAATGGCAGCTAATTAGAGAATGAGAGTCTGCAAATCTGGAGTGAATAGGAGGCCGTGAATTTGGAGAGATCGGGAGGTAGCGAATTGTTAGACAATGAGAGACAGAGGGTTTTTAGAGAATGACATTCAGAGAGATATTAGAGAATTAGAGGCAGCAAATTATTACAATCAGCAGCGAATTGTGAGAGAATGAGAGGCAGAGAAACGTTAGAGAATGAGAGGCAGTGAATTATGAGAGATTCAGTGCAAAGAATTCTTAGAATATTAGCGAAAGTTAATTCTTACAATTAGAGGCCGAGAATTAGTAGAGAATGATAGGCAGTGTATGAAGAGAGGATGAGAGGCAATGAATTCTTTCAATTAGAGACGGCGAATTGGTGGTGAATGGAGTTAAATCCAGCTGGCGACCGGTCACGAGTGGTGTTCCCCAGGGGTCGGTGCTGGGGCCTGTCCTCTTCGATATCTTTATTGATGACCTGGATGAGGGCACTGAGTGCACCCTCAGTAAGTTTGCAGATGACACCCAATTGGCTGGGAGTGTGGATCTGCCTGGGGGTAGCGAGGCCCTACGGAGGGATCTGGACAGGCTGGAGAGCTGGGCTGAAGCCAATGGGATGAGGTTCAACAAGACCAAATGCCGCGTCCTGCACTTTGGCCACAACAACCCCAGGCAGCGCTACAGGCTTGGGGCGGAGTGGCTGGAAGACTGTGTAGAGGAGATGGACCTGGGGGTCTTGACGGATGCTCGGCTGAACATGAGCCGACAGTGTGGCCAGGTGGCCAAGAAGGCCAACGGCATCCTGGCTTGCATCAGAAACAGCGTTACCGGCAGGAGCAGAGAGGTGATTGTCCCCCTGTACTCAGCACTGGTGAGGCCGCACCTCGAGTGCTGTGTCCGGTTTTGGGCCCCTCACTGCAAGAAAGACATCGAGGCCCTGGAGCGTGTTCAAAGAAGGGCAACAAAGCAGGTGAGGGGTCTGGAGCACAGGCCTTATGAGGAGAGGCTGAAGGAGCTGGGAACGTTCAGCCTGGAGAAGAGGAGGCTCAGGGGAGACCTTCTTGCTCTCTCTAACTTCCTGAAGGGAGGTTGTGGTGAACTGGGGGTCGGCCTCTTCTCTCGTGTCATTAGTGACAGGACTAGAGGCAATAGCTTCAAGCTGCGGCAGAGGAGATTCAGGCTGGACATTAGGAAATGTTACTTCTCAGAAAGGGTGGTCAGGCACTGGAATGGCCTGCCCAGGGAGGTGGTGGAGTCACCGACCCTGGGGGTGTTCAAGGAACGATTGGATGTTGTGTTGAGGGACATGGTTCGGTGGGAGCTATTGGAGATAGGTGAACGGTTGGACTGGATGATCTTGTAGGTCTTTTCCAACCTTGGTGGTTCTATGGTTCTATGAACTAGAGCAGAATGAGAGGCAGCGAAGGATTGGAGTATGAGAAGCAACGAATTAGCAGAGAACGAGAGGCAAAGAGAGAGATTACAGGGAGAGGCAGCCAATGATTAGAGAATGAGAGACAGGATTATTAGAGAATGACATGCTGAGCAAAATGAGAGCATGAGAGGCAGCGAATGAAGAGAGAATGAGAGGCAGCGAATTAGAATAGAACGAGAGGGAGATAATCATTATAGAATAAGAGGCAGAGGATTGTTAGAGAATGGGATGCTGCTAATTATAAGAAAATGAGAGGCGTTGAATTCGTCCACAATGAGAGGGAGCGAATTGTGAGAGAATGAGAGGCAGCGAATGACGGGATCATGAGAGGGAGGTTATTAGAGGACGAGTGTCAGGGAATTGTTATAGAATTAGAGGCAGAGGATTATGACGGAATGGGAGGCAGGGAATTAGGAGAGACTTAGTGGCAAAGAATTATTAGGATATCAGAGGCAGCGAATTATTCCAAGGAAAGGCAGAGAATGAGTAGGGAATGGGAGGCAGCGGATGATGGGAATGAGAGGCAGGAATTGATGAGAGAAGGAGAGGCAGCGAATGATTACAGTTAGTGGCAGCAAATGAGAGGAGAATGAGAGGCAGGGAATGATTGGAGAATGAGAAGGAACAAATTGCTAGATAATGAGAGGCAGAGAAATATTACAATGAGAGGCAGCGAGTTATTAGAGAATGAGAGGCTGCACATTATGACAATGATTTGTAGAACGGCATTAAGATTAGAGGCAGCCATTTTGAGAATCATTAGAGAATGAGAGATACAGAATTGTAGAGGAAGAATTTGGAGGGATAGAAATTGTTATAGGCAGAAAATTAATAGATTATTGGTATGGATTGAGAAGGATTAGGGGTAAAGGTTGAGAATGGTTTGAGATGGAGAATTAGATCAACAGTTAATAGAGAATTAGAGCCAGAGAACTGTTTGTTAGAGGCAGAGATAGAGAATTAGACCGGGAGTTCTTAGAGAACTAGAAATACAGAAAGAGAGAGAGAGATTCTTAGAGAGAGGGAATTATTACTGGTAGAGAACTATTAGTATTAGTGGTTGAGAATGAGAGAGAATTCTTAAAGATGGCTTTGTTAGAGAAGTGGAGATGGAGAGGGAGAGAATGAGATTCATGAGAGACGGAGCATTATTAGCGATAGAGCGTTATTAGAGCGTTAAGGACGGAGAGCTCTTAGAGAATGGGAGAGTAGACTGAAAACTCTTAGAGATGGAGAACTGCTACAGGTGGAGATGGAGAAATCCCGGAGTTAGGGAATGATGAGAGAGAGAGGGAATTGAAGGCGGAATTTAAGAGAGAGAGGGAGAGAATGAAGGACAGAGATGGAGGCCAAGATGTTTTGGAGCCTACCTCAGCTTTGTCCATCTCCTTGGGCCGAGAGCAGCAGGCCACGTTTGGGTCATTGAAACTCCAACGAGGCATTAGTGGACAGCATGGAAAACAAGCAGAGAGAAGAGAAACATGGCATGATGGCCAGAAGCAGCACCAAACCCAAGGAGAAGAGAACCAACCCACGTTGGGTGACAGCGACAGGGGGGACTGCCGGCCATCAGCACCGGGGAGCCCGAAGGCAGCTGGTCCATGGACAGCTGTGACGTGCGGAAATCAAACTCCGTAAGCACAAAGTATTTCTAAAGCAGGTATGTTTAATGAGCGATGCGCACACACCCTGGTGCAAGGGGGATAGCTCCGCCTCGCTTGCACACCGCTGGGAGAAAGCGTGCTGCAGGTATAGGCTGAACTAAGACAGAATCAGTTGTTGGCAGGAATTCGGATCCATATCCATGACATTCCTGAGACCCCATGAGCATGCGGTCCCTCCCCCCTTGCGCGTGCGGAGTGAGTCGTGGGGGTGGTCGTGGGATGAAGGCTCATCGTCTTCCTCGCTGTCAACTTTCGACCCAGGGGGAGGGGCACCCCTCAGACTGGTTCCAGCTTGCCCTGTGGACATCCAATCACCTCACTGTTCTCGGGCTGTTGCACCCTTGTCTTGATGGCCTTCATCCGCTTTGTTATTCCAGACACGGTGTCTGCAAGCCCCATTCTTCTAGCAGCTTCCACATCAACTAGCTTTTCACTACCCCTGTCCCAGTTTCTGTGAAGTTCCTTTCTCTCCTTTACTGTGGGGGCCTTCTTTCAGCTTTCAGCTGTGGTGAGTGTTGGGCAAGCTGGAGCTGGACTCCATCGGGGAATGTTTGGACTCGGTGAGCCCTGGCAGACGGCAAAGCGCCAGGCAGTAATGAGAGAGAAGGAACATGGTGCCGGTGGATGTGAGAAGCAGGGCCAGTGGGGCGTCCCCTGCTTCAAGGGACACTTCTGGCCCACCCAGGGCAGACTCTCTCCTGCTTTGCTTCTGCTTGGGGACTGCAGGGTCAGTTCCGTTGGCACAGCACGTCTGCAAGACGCTGAGCCAAGGGGAACAGCTGCTGCTGAACCTGGGGCGGAAAAGATGGTGTCAAGTAAAGCGAGCATGAGGGAAAGGAAAGAGGGAGCGCCAGGACAAAGGGAGGCCAAGCCCCCAGCAGCTCCACCAAGACCAAAACACTCTCTGGGAGCAACAGAGCTTGCCTGCCATCACCCACGGAGGATCCTGGAGTCCATCGTTTGCTCTGGTTTCTGGCTGTGTGCACCAAGACGCGCAGCTGAGTCCTCGCACCGCTCTGCAGAAATGCCGGCACCTGCAAGCACCTCCGGAACGAAAAGCATCCAGAGACAGCCAGCAGTGAGCAAGCAAACGAGTGCCGAACCCTTGCCAAGGCTCAGCGCTCACCCGGAACGAGAGCACTGGCAGCAAGCAGGCAGAACCCCTTCCCCCGCCACCGCCAGCCCTTCAGTCAGCTCAGGGAGGGACGCCACGTGGCTCCACAGCACAAGGTTAGTGCTGCCACCTGTGCTCCGTGGGCTGTCCACCACCCCACCAGGTGCTCCAACACTGCTGCAGGCCCAGAGCCAGCGGCTCCCACAGCGCCCCCCAGGAACAGCAGCCAAGGGACACGGGGGAGAAACGGGGAAGGAAAAGGAATTCAAGCTGAGAAAAGAAGAATGGGGATTGGAAAAAGGACTGGCAAAAGGTGAGAACAGCATGGGGAAAAGAAGGGGGGACGACAGGAAGGGAGGAAGGAAGGAAGGGGGGGCGACTAGTGGGGAAAACAGAAAGGAGGATGAAAAGAAACAGAATAGGAAAAGGAAATGAAAAAGGGCCTGGAAATGGGACTGGAAATGAACTGGAATTAGAATAAGAAAAAGTAGAAGAATTGGAAAAAGGAACAGAAATTGGAAACGTCAACGAAAAGGAATTACAAACCAATGGGAATTGGGAACAGAATTGGAATAAGGAAAATCGAGGGGGAGGGGCCTCGGCGAGGGGGAATAAGGAATTATGTGGAAAAAGAAATCGATAAGAATGAGAAGTGGGAAGGGACCGAGGCTAAGGGAAGAACCCTAGTCAAGAAATAAAACTAAGAGCGAGAATTGGAAAAACGATTGGAATCAGGAAAATCGTAAGAGGGGCCCAGAGAGAAATGGGAAAGAAAACTGAATGTGAAGAACCAGGAGAAGAATTTGAATGAGGGAGAAAAATGTGCAGAAAAAGAATGAGAAAAAGAAGAAGAAAAGAACGAGAAAAGGATTAAGAAACGGAAATATAAATGGAGATAGAAAAAGAGACTCAATACTATTAGAGTCAATGAATTAGTAGGGAATGAGAGGCGTTGAATTATGAGGGTATAAGACACAGAATGATGAAAGAACGGGAGGGAGATAATTATTAGAGAATGAGTGGCAGAGAATTGTTAGAGAATGAGAGACAGAGGATTATCAGCGTATGACATGAAGCGAAATACTAGACAAGTAGGGGCAGGGAATTTTTACAAGTAGGGGCAGCGAATTGGGAGAGAATGGGAGGCAGTGAATTATGAGAGCATGAGAGGCAGCGAATTAAGAGAGAATGAGAGGCGTTGAATTCTGAAAGATTGCAAAGGAGATAATTATCAGAGAATGACTGAGAGAGAATTGTTAGAAAATAGGAGGCAGCGAATTATTAGAGAATGAGACACAGGAAAAAATGAGAGAATGAGCTGTTGTATTATGAGAGAATGAGAGGCAGGAAATTACGGGAGAATGAGAGGATTTGAATTACAAGAGTATGAGAGGCAGCAAGCTGTTAGAGAATGAAAGGAAGCGAGTTATGAGTGACTGAGTGGCAATGAATTATTAGAGAACGAGATGCAGCGAAATATTAAAGAATTAGGGGCAGTGAATTATTACAGAATAAGTGACAAAGAGTTATGAGAGTATTAGAGGAAGCTAATTATAAAATTAGAGGCAGCAAAATATGAGAGAATGGGAGGCAGCGAATTACTACAGATTGAGAGGTAGAGAATGTTTGGAGAATGAGAAGCAACGAATAGTAAAGAGTCAGAGATATACGGCAATGGGAGGCAGCGCGTTATTAGAGAATGGGAGGCTGCAAGTTCTGAGCGAATGAGAGAGAAGGAATTAAGAGAGAATGGGAGGCAGCGAATTATGACAGAATGGCAGCGATTTATTAGAGAACTAGAGGCAGAGGATTATGAGAGAATGGGAGGAAGCGAAGTTTGATAACATGGAGGGCAGCGAATTAGTAGGGAATGAGATGCAGAGAAATATTAGAGAACTAGCGGCAGCAAATTATTGCAGTTAGGGGCAGCGAATTATGAGAGAATGGGAGACTGAATTATTAGATAATGAGATGTAGAGAAATATCAGAGAATTAGAGGCAGTGAATGATTAGAGAATTAGTGGCAAAGAATTATTAGGATATTAGAAGAAGGGAATTATTACAATGAGAGTCAGAGAATTAGTAGAGAATGGGAGGCAGTGTATTATGAGAGAAGGAGAGGCAGCGAATTATGAGAGAATGCGAGGGAGATGATTATGAGAGAGTGAGTGGCAGAGAATTCCTACAGAATAAGTGAGGAAGACTATTGGAAAAAAAAGGCAGCGAATTATTAGAGAACGAGAGGCAGCGAAGCGAATTATGAGAGAATGGGAGGCAGTGAATTATGAGAGAATGAGAGGCAGCGACTTGTGAGAGAATGAGAGGCAGAGGATTCTTAGAGAATTGGAGGCAGCAAATTGTAAGATAATGGGAGGCAGCGAATTATTAGACAATGAAAGTCGGCGAGTTAGAGAACGAGAGGCACGAAATGATAAGAGAATGAGATGCAGCAAATTAACTATAAGAGAATGAGAGGTGTTGAATTAAGAGAGAATGGGTGGCAGCAAATTATGAGAGAATGAGAGGGAGATAATTAATAGAGAATGCGTGGCAGAGAATTGCTAGAGAATAAGAGGATTACTTGAGAATGGGAGGAAGCGAACGATGAGAAAATGGGAGGCAGCAAATGATGAGGCAATGTGTGGCAGCAAACTACAAGAGAATGAGAGGCAGTGCATTATGAGTGCATTATTGGCCGGGCCCAAAGAGTTGTGGTGAATGGAGTTGAATCCAGTTGGCGGCCGGTCACGAGCGGTGTCCCCCAGGGCTGAGTACCGGGGCCGCTTCTGTTTAACATCTCCATTGATGATCCCAATGAGGGGATTCAGTGCACCCTCAGTAAGTTTGCAGATGACACCAAGTTGGGAGGGAGTGTTGATCTCCTAGAGGGAGAAGGGCACTGCAGAAGGACCTGGAAAGACTGGATCGATGGGCCAAGGTTAACGCCATGAGTTTCAATAGGGCCAAGTGTCGGGTCGTGCATTTTGGTCACAACAACCCCAGGCAACCTTACAAGCTTGGGGAGGTGTGGCTGGAAACCTGCCTGATGGAAAGGGACCTTGGTGTGCTGTTGGACAGTCGGCTGAATATGAGCCAGCAGTGCGCCCAGGTGGCCAAGGCGGCCAATGGCATCCTGGCATGTATGAGGAATGGGGAGGTGAGCAGGACTAGGGAAGTCATCCTGCCCCTTTAATTGGCATTGTTGAGGCCTCACCTCGAGTACTGTGTTCAGTTTTGGGCACCTCAGTACAGAAAGGATGTGGAGGTGCTGGAGCAGGTCCAGAGAAGGGCAACAAGGCTTGTGAAGGGCTTGGAGAATCAGCTCTATGAGGATAGGCTGAGGGAGCAGGGGCTGTTTAGTCTGGGGAAGAAGCGGCTGAGGGGAGACCTTATTACTCTCTTCCAGTACCTGAAAGGTGCTTACCGAGAGAGCGGGGCTGGTCTCTTCTCAGTAATGATGGGTGACAAGACGAGGTGAAATGGCCACAAGTTGCGCCAAGGAAGGTTTAGGTTGGATGTTAGGAGACACTTCTTTCCAGAAAGGATGGCTGAACATTGGAATAGGCTCCCCAGGGAGGTTGTGGAGTCACCGTCCCTGGATGTGTTTAAGAGTCGTTTGGATGTGATACTTGGAGATATGATTTAGCCGAGGGTTGTCAGAGTTAGGGTACTATGGTTAGGCTGCGGTTGGACTTGATGATCTTTGAGGTCCCATCCAACCTGAGTGATTCTGTGATTCTATGATTCTTGGAGAGTATAGGGGGCAGAAAATTATGAGAAAATGGGAGACAGCGAATTAGGAGAGAATGGGATGTAGTGAATTATGAGGGAATTAGACAAAGAGAATTATTACAGAATTAATGGCAGAGAATAAGTACAATTAGAGGCAGCAAATTATTGGAGATGAGAGACAGAGAATTATTAGAGAATGAGAGACAGAGGGTTATTAGAGAATGACACGTAGAGAATTATGAGAGTATTAGAGGCAGCGAATTATTACAATTAGGGCCAGCGAATTATGATAGAATGAGAAAGAGATAATTATTAGAGGATGACTGGTAGAGAACTGTTAGAGAGTGGGAGGCCGCGAATTAAGATATGATAAGAGGCAGCGAACTGTAAGAGAATGGGAGGCAGTAAATTATTAGAGAAGAGACACAGCAAATTAAGAGAGAATGAGAGGCACTGAATTCTGAGAGCATGAGAGGCGTTGAATTCTGAGAGAATGGGAGGCAGCAAAATAGGAGAGAAGGAGCGGTAGAGAATTTGGAGGGAACGAGTGGCAGAGAAATATTAGAATATTACAGACGGAGAATTAGTCGAGAATGAGATGCAGAGAAATATTAGAGAAATAGTGGCAGCGAATTCTTAGAGACTTTGTGTCAGAGAATTATCGGGAAATTAGCGTAAGCTTATTATCACAATTAGAGTCAATGAATTAGTAGGGAATGAGAGGTGCTGAATTATGAGAGAATGAGACACAGAATGATGAAAGACTGGGAGGGAGATAATTATTAGAGAATGAGCGTCAGAGAAGTATTAGAGAATGAGAGACCGAGGATTATCAGCGTATGACATGAAGCGAAATACTAGACAAGTAGGGGCGGTGAATTTTTACAATTAGGGGCAGCGAATTAGGAGAGAATGGGAGGCAGTGAATTATGAGAGCATGACATGCAGCGAATTAAGAGAGAATGAGAGGCGTTGAATTATGAGAGAATGAGAGGCAGAGAATTATTCAAGAGTGACTGGCAGAGTAAGATTAGAGAATTAGAGGCAGTGAATTACAAGAGAATTAGTGGCAAAGAATTATTAGGATATTAGAAGAAGCGAATTATCACAATGAGAGTCAGAGAATTAGTAGAGAATGGGAGGCAGTGTATTATGAGAGAAGGAGAGGCAGCTAATTACTACAAATATAGGCAGCGAATTAGGGGAGAATGAGAGGCAGCAAATTATGAGAGAATGCGAGGGAGATAATCATGAGAGAATGAGTGGCAGAGAATTGCTACAGAATAAGTGAAGAGCATTATTGGAGAATAAAAGGCAGTAAATTATTAGAGAATGAGACACGGGAAATCATGAGAGAACGAGAGCCATTGAATTATGAGAGAATGAGCGGCAGTAAATTATGAGAGAATGAGAGGCAGCGAATTATTACAGAATGAGAGGCAGAAAATTATGGGAGAACTGGAAGCATTGCATTTCAACACTATGAGAGCCGTTGAACTACAGTTGTATGAGAGGCGTTGAAGTATGAGAGTATGAGAGGGAGCAAATTTTGAGAGAATGGTAGGCAGTGAATTATTAGATAATGAGATGTAGAGAAATATTAGAGAATTAGTGGCAAAGAACTATTAGGATATTAGAGGAAGCGAATTATTACAATGAGAGTCAGAGAATCAGTAGAGAATGGGAGGCAGCGAATGAAGAGAGAATGAGAGGCAGCGCAGTATGAGAGAATGCGAGGGAGATAATTATGAGAGAATGAGCGGCAGAGAATTGCTACAGAATAACTGAAGAGGAATAGCGGAGAATAAAAGGCAGCGAATTATTAGAGAATGAGAGGCAGCGAAGCGAATTATGAGAGAATGGGAGGCAGGAAATGATGAGAGATTGTGAGGGAGATGATTATTCGAGAATGAGTGGCAGAGAATTGCTACAGAATGAGAGGCAGAGGATTGTAAGATAATGGGAGGCAGCGAATTATTAGACAATGAAAGTCAGCGAGTTAGAGAACGAGAGGCAGGAAATGATAAGAGAATGAGATGCAGCAAATTAACTAGAAGAGAATGAGAGGCGTTGAATTATGAGAGAATGAGAGGGAGAGAATTAATAGAGAATGCCTGGCAGAGAATTGCTAGAGAATAAGAGGATTATTTGAGAATGGGAAGCAGCGAATGATGAGAAAACGGGAGGCAGCGAATGATGAGGTAATGAGTGGCAGCAAACTACAAGAGAATGAGAGGCAGTGCATTATGAGAGTATAGGGGGCAGAAAATCAGGAGAGAATCAGTGGCAGAGAATGATGAGAGACTGGGAGGCAGCAAATGATGAGGGAATTAGACAAAGAGAATTATTACAGAAGTAGTGGCAGAGAATAATTACAATGAGAGGCAGCAAATGATTCGAGATGAAAGACAGAGAATTATTAGAGAATGGAAGAGAAAGAATAATTAGAGAACGAGAGACAGAATTCTTAGAGAGTGAGAGACAGGGTTATTACAATTAGGGTCAGCGAACGATGAGAGAATGAGAAGGAGATAATCATTAGAGAATGACTGGCAGAGAATTGTTAGAGAGTGGGAGACTGCAAATTAGGATAGAATAAGAGGCAGCGAACTATGAGAGAATGGGAGGCTGGGAATGATGAGAGAATGAGGGGCAGAGAATTATTAGAGAATGAGATGCAGTGAAATATCAGAGAATTAGAGACAGCGAATTATTACAGAATGAGTGGCAAAGAGTTAACAGAGTGTTAGAGGAAGCTAAGTTTTCTAATTAGAGTCAGCGTATGATGAGAGAACGAGAGGCAGAGAATGTTTCAAGAATGAGAAGCAATGAATAACTGGAGAAAGAGAGGCAGAGATACATTGCAATGGGCGGCAGTGCGTGATGAGAGAATGAGAGGGAGCGAATGATGAGAGAATAAAAGGCAGCGAATTCTTGGAGAATGAGAGGCAACAAATGATGAGAGATTGTGAGGGAGATAATTAGTCGAGAATGAGTGGCAGAGAATTGTTAGAGAATGAGAGGCAGAGGATTCTTAGAGAATTGGAGGCAACGAGTTATGAGAGAATGGGAGGCAGCAAATTAAGAGAGAATGAGAGGGAGATAATTAATAGAGAATGCGTGGCAGAGAATTGTTAGAGAATAAATGGCAGCTAATTAGAGAATGAGAGTCTGCAAATCTGGAGTGAATAGGAGGCCGTGAATTTGGAGAGATCGGGAGGTAGCGAATTGTTAGACAATGAGAGACAGAGGGTTTTTAGAGAATGACATTCAGAGAGATATTAGAGAATTAGAGGCAGCAAATTATTACAATCAGCAGCGAATTGTGAGAGAATGAGAGGCAGAGAAACGTTAGAGAATGAGAGGCAGTGAATTATGAGAGATTCAGTGCAAAGAATTCTTAGAATATTAGCGAAAGTTAATTCTTACAATTAGAGGCCGAGAATTAGTAGAGAATGATAGGCAGTGTATGAAGAGAGGATGAGAGGCAATGAATTCTTTCAATTAGAGACGGCGAATTGGTGGTGAATGGAGTTAAATCCAGCTGGCGACCGGTCACGAGTGGTGTTCCCCAGGGGTCGGTGCTGGGGCCTGTCCTCTTCGATATCTTTATTGATGACCTGGATGAGGGCACTGAGTGCACCCTCAGTAAGTTTGCAGATGACACCCAATTGGCTGGGAGTGTGGATCTGCCTGGGGGTAGCGAGGCCCTACGGAGGGATCTGGACAGGCTGGAGAGCTGGGCTGAAGCCAATGGGATGAGGTTCAACAAGACCAAATGCCGCGTCCTGCACTTTGGCCACAACAACCCCAGGCAGCGCTACAGGCTTGGGGCGGAGTGGCTGGAAGACTGTGTAGAGGAGATGGACCTGGGGGTCTTGACGGATGCTCGGCTGAACATGAGCCGACAGTGTGGCCAGGTGGCCAAGAAGGCCAACGGCATCCTGGCTTGCATCAGAAACAGCGTTACCGGCAGGAGCAGAGAGGTGATTGTCCCCCTGTACTCAGCACTGGTGAGGCCGCACCTCGAGTGCTGTGTCCGGTTTTGGGCCCCTCACTGCAAGAAAGACATCGAGGCCCTGGAGCGTGTTCAAAGAAGGGCAACAAAGCAGGTGAGGGGTCTGGAGCACAGGCCTTATGAGGAGAGGCTGAAGGAGCTGGGAACGTTCAGCCTGGAGAAGAGGAGGCTCAGGGGAGACCTTCTTGCTCTCTCTAACTTCCTGAAGGGAGGTTGTGGTGAGCTGGGGGTCGGCCTCTTCTCTCGTGTCATTAGTGACAGGACTAGAGGCAATGGCTTCAAGCTGCGGCAGAGGAGATTCAGGCTGGACATTAGGAAATGTTACTTCTCAGAAAGGGTGGTCAGGCACTGGAATGGCCTGCCCAGGGAGGTGGTGGAGTCACCGACCCTGGGGGTGTTCAAGGAACGATTGGATGTTGTGTTGAGGGACATGGTTCGGTGGGAGCTATTGGAGATAGGTGAACGGTTGGACTGGATGATCTTGTAGGTCTTTTCCAACCTTGGTGGTTCTATGGTTCTATGAACTAGAGCAGAATGAGAGGCAGCGAAGGATTGGAGTATGAGAAGCAACGAATTAGCAGAGAACGAGAGGCAAAGAGAGAGATTACAGGGAGAGGCAGCCAATGATTAGAGAATGAGAGACAGGATTATTAGAGAATGACATGCTGAGCAAAATGAGAGCATGAGAGGCAGCGAATGAAGAGAGAATGAGAGGCAGCGAATTAGAATAGAACGAGAGGGAGATAATCATTATAGAATAAGAGGCAGAGGATTGTTAGAGAATGGGATGCTGCTAATTATAAGAAAATGAGAGGCGTTGAATTCGTCCACAATGAGAGGGAGCGAATTGTGAGAGAATGAGAGGCAGCGAATGACGGGATCATGAGAGGGAGGTTATTAGAGGACGAGTGTCAGGGAATTGTTATAGAATTAGAGGCAGAGGATTATGACGGAATGGGAGGCAGGGAATTAGGAGAGACTTAGTGGCAAAGAATTATTAGGATATCAGAGGCAGCGAATTATTCCAAGGAAAGGCAGAGAATGAGTAGGGAATGGGAGGCAGCGGATGATGGGAATGAGAGGCAGGAATTGATGAGAGAAGGAGAGGCAGCGAATGATTACAGTTAGTGGCAGCAAATGAGAGGAGAATGAGAGGCAGGGAATGATTGGAGAATGAGAAGGAACAAATTGCTAGATAATGAGAGGCAGAGAAATATTACAATGAGAGGCAGCGAGTTATTAGAGAATGAGAGGCTGCACATTATGACAATGATTTGTAGAACGGCATTAAGATTAGAGGCAGCCATTTTGAGAATCATTAGAGAATGAGAGATACAGAATTGTAGAGGAAGAATTTGGAGGGATAGAAATTGTTATAGGCAGAAAATTAATAGATTATTGGTATGGATTGAGAAGGATTAGGGGTAAAGGTTGAGAATGGTTTGAGATGGAGAATTAGATCAACAGTTAATAGAGAATTAGAGCCAGAGAACTGTTTGTTAGAGGCAGAGATAGAGAATTAGACCGGGAGTTCTTAGAGAACTAGAAATACAGAAAGAGAGAGAGAGATTCTTAGAGAGAGGGAATTATTACTGGTAGAGAACTATTAGTATTAGTGGTTGAGAATGAGAGAGAATTCTTAAAGATGGCTTTGTTAGAGAAGTGGAGATGGAGAGGGAGAGAATGAGATTCATGAGAGACGGAGCATTATTAGCGATAGAGCGTTATTAGAGCGTTAAGGACGGAGAGCTCTTAGAGAATGGGAGAGTAGACTGAAAACTCTTAGAGATGGAGAACTGCTACAGGTGGAGATGGAGAAATCCCGGAGTTAGGGAATGATGAGAGAGAGAGGGAATTGAAGGCGGAATTTAAGAGAGAGAGGGAGAGAATGAAGGACAGAGATGGAGGCCAAGATGTTTTGGAGCCTACCTCAGCTTTGTCCATCTCCTTGGGCCGAGAGCAGCAGGCCACGTTTGGGTCATTGAAACTCCAACGAGGCATTAGTGGACAGCATGGAAAACAAGCAGAGAGAAGAGAAACATGGCATGATGGCCAGAAGCAGCACCAAACCCAAGGAGAAGAGAACCAACCCACGTTGGGTGACAGCGACAGGGGGGACTGCCGGCCATAGCGACAGGGGGGACTGCCGGCCGTCAGCACCGGGGAGCCCGAAGGCAGCTGGTCCATGGACAGCTGTGACGTGCGGAAATCAAACTCCGTAAGCACAAAGTATTTCTAAAGCAGGTATGTTTAATGAGCGATGCGCACACACCCTGGTGCAAGGGGGATAGCTCCGCCTCGCTTGCACACCGCTGGGAGAAAGCGTGCTGCAGGTATAGGCTGAACTAAGACAGAATCAGTTGTTGGCAGGAATTCGGATCCATATCCATGACATTCCTGAGACCCCATGAGCATGCGGTCCCTCCCCCCTTGCGCGTGCGGAGTGAGTCGTGGGGGTGGTCGTGGGATGAAGGCTCATCGTCTTCCTCGCTGTCAACTTTCGACCCAGGGGGAGGGGCACCCCTCAGACTGGTTCCAGCTTGCCCTGTGGACATCCAATCACCTCACTGTTCTCGGGCTGTTGCACCCTTGTCTTGATGGCCTTCATCCGCCTTGTTATTCCAGACACGGTGTCTGCAAGCCCCATTCTTCTAACAGCTTCCACATCAACTAGCTTTTCACTACCCCTGTCCCAGTTTCTGTGAAGTTCCTTTCTCTCCTTTACTGTGGGGGCCTTCTTTCAGCTTTCAGCTGTGGTGAGTGTTGGGCAAGCTGGAGCTGGACTCCATCGGGGAATGTTTGGACTCGGTGAGCCCTGGCAGACGGCAAAGCGCCAGGCAGTAATGAGAGAGAAGGAACATGGTGCCGGTGGATGTGAGAAGCAGGGCCAGTGGGGCGTCCCCTGCTTCAAGGGACACTTCTGGCCCACCCAGGGCAGACTCTCTCCTGCTTTGCTTCTGCTTGGGGACTGCAGGGTCAGTTCCGTTGGCACAGCACGTCTGCAAGACGCTGAGCCAAGGGGAACAGCTGCTGCTGAACCTGGGGCGGAAAAGATGGTGTCAAGTAAAGCGAGCATGAGGGAAAGGAAAGAGGGAGCGCCAGGACAAAGGGAGGCCAAGCCCCCAGCAGCTCCACCAAGACCAAAACACTCTCTGGGAGCAACAGAGCTTGCCTGCCATCACCCACGGAGGATCCTGGAGTCCATCGTTTGCTCTGGTTTCTGGCTGTGTGCACCAAGACGCGCAGCTGAGTCCTCGCACCGCTCTGCAGAAATGCCGGCACCTGCAAGCACCTCCGGAACGAAAAGCATCCAGAGACAGCCAGCAGTGAGCAAGCAAACGAGTGCCGAACCCTTGCCAAGGCTCAGCGCTCACCCGGAACGAGAGCACTGGCAGCAAGCAGGCAGAACCCCTTCCCCCGCCACCGCCAGCCCTTCAGTCAGCTCAGGGAGGGACGCCACGTGGCTCCACAGCACAAGGTTAGTGCTGCCACCTGTGCTCCGTGGGCTGTCCACCACCCCACCAGGTGCTCCAACACTGCTGCAGGCCCAGAGCCAGCGGCTCCCACAGCGCCCCCCAGGAACAGCAGCCAAGGGACACGGGGGAGAAACGGGGAAGGAAAAGGAATTCAAGCTGAGAAAAGAAGAATGGGGATTGGAAAAAGGACTGGCAAAAGGTGAGAACAGCATGGGGAAAAGAAGGGGGGACGACAGGAAGGGAGGAAGGAAGGAAGGGGGGGCGACTAGTGGGGAAAACAGAAAGGAGGATGAAAAGAAACAGAATAGGAAAAGGAAATGAAAAAGGGCCTGGAAATGGGACTGGAAATGAACTGGAATTAGAATAAGAAAAAGTAGAAGAATTGGAAAAAGGAACAGAAATTGGAAACGTCAACGAAAAGGAATTACAAACCAATGGGAATTGGGAACAGAATTGGAATAAGGAAAATCGAGGGGGAGGGGCCTCGGCGAGGGGGAATAAGGAATTATGTGGAAAAAGAAATCGATAAGAATGAGAAGTGGGAAGGGACCGAGGCTAAGGGAAGAACCCTAGTCAAGAAATAAAACTAAGAGCGAGAATTGGAAAAACGATTGGAATCAGGAAAATCGTAAGAGGGGCCCAGAGAGAAATGGGAAAGAAAACTGAATGTGAAGAACCAGGAGAAGAATTTGAATGAGGGAGAAAAATGTGCAGAAAAAGAATGAGAAAAAGAAGAAGAAAAGAACGAGAAAAGGATTAAGAAACGGAAATATAAATGGAGATAGAAAAAGAGACTCAATACTATTAGAGTCAATGAATTAGTAGGGAATGAGAGGCGTTGAATTATGAGGGTATAAGACACAGAATGATGAAAGAACGGGAGGGAGATAATTATTAGAGAATGAGTGGCAGAGAATTGTTAGAGAATGAGAGACAGAGGATTATCAGCGTATGACATGAAGCGAAATACTAGACAAGTAGGGGCAGGGAATTTTTACAAGTAGGGGCAGCGAATTGGGAGAGAATGGGAGGCAGTGAATTATGAGAGCATGAGAGGCAGCGAATTAAGAGAGAATGAGAGGCGTTGAATTCTGAAAGATTGCAAAGGAGATAATTATCAGAGAATGACTGAGAGAGAATTGTTAGAAAATAGGAGGCAGCGAATTATTAGAGAATGAGACACAGGAAAAAATGAGAGAATGAGCTGTTGTATTATGAGAGAATGAGAGGCAGGAAATTACGGGAGAATGAGAGGATTTGAATTACAAGAGTATGAGAGGCAGCAAGCTGTTAGAGAATGAAAGGAAGCGAGTTATGAGTGACTGAGTGGCAATGAATTATTAGAGAACGAGATGCAGCGAAATATTAAAGAATTAGGGGCAGTGAATTATTACAGAATAAGTGACAAAGAGTTATGAGAGTATTAGAGGAAGCTAATTATAAAATTAGAGGCAGCAAAATATGAGAGAATGGGAGGCAGCGAATTACTACAGATTGAGAGGTAGAGAATGTTTGGAGAATGAGAAGCAACGAATAGTAAAGAGTCAGAGATATACGGCAATGGGAGGCAGCGCGTTATTAGAGAATGGGAGGCTGCAAGTTCTGAGCGAATGAGAGAGAAGGAATTAAGAGAGAATGGGAGGCAGCGAATTATGACAGAATGGCAGCGATTTATTAGAGAACTAGAGGCAGAGGATTATGAGAGAATGGGAGGAAGCGAAGTTTGATAACATGGAGGGCAGCGAATTAGTAGGGAATGAGATGCAGAGAAATATTAGAGAACTAGCGGCAGCAAATTATTGCAGTTAGGGGCAGCGAATTATGAGAGAATGGGAGACTGAATTATTAGATAATGAGATGTAGAGAAATATCAGAGAATTAGAGGCAGTGAATGATTAGAGAATTAGTGGCAAAGAATTATTAGGATATTAGAAGAAGGGAATTATTACAATGAGAGTCAGAGAATTAGTAGAGAATGGGAGGCAGTGTATTATGAGAGAAGGAGAGGCAGCGAATTATGAGAGAATGCGAGGGAGATGATTATGAGAGAGTGAGTGGCAGAGAATTCCTACAGAATAAGTGAGGAAGACTATTGGAAAAAAAAGGCAGCGAATTATTAGAGAACGAGAGGCAGCGAAGCGAATTATGAGAGAATGGGAGGCAGTGAATTATGAGAGAATGAGAGGCAGCGACTTGTGAGAGAATGAGAGGCAGAGGATTCTTAGAGAATTGGAGGCAGCAAATTGTAAGATAATGGGAGGCAGCGAATTATTAGACAATGAAAGTCGGCGAGTTAGAGAACGAGAGGCACGAAATGATAAGAGAATGAGATGCAGCAAATTAACTATAAGAGAATGAGAGGTGTTGAATTAAGAGAGAATGGGTGGCAGCAAATTATGAGAGAATGAGAGGGAGATAATTAATAGAGAATGCGTGGCAGAGAATTGCTAGAGAATAAGAGGATTACTTGAGAATGGGAGGAAGCGAACAATGAGAAAATGGGAGGCAGCAAATGATGAGGCAATGTGTGGCAGCAAACTACAAGAGAATGAGAGGCAGTGCATTATGAGTGCATTATTGGCCGGGCCCAAAGAGTTGTGGTGAATGGAGTTGAATCCAGTTGGCGGCCGGTCACGAGCGGTGTCCCCCAGGGCTGAGTACCGGGGCCGCTTCTGTTTAACATCTCCATTGATGATCCCAATGAGGGGATTCAGTGCACCCTCAGTAAGTTTGCAGATGACACCAAGTTGGGAGGGAGTGTTGATCTCCTAGAGGGAGAAGGGCACTGCAGAAGGACCTGGAAAGACTGGATCGATGGGCCAAGGTTAACGCCATGAGTTTCAATAGGGCCAAGTGTCGGGTCGTGCATTTTGGTCACAACAACCCCAGGCAACCTTACAAGCTTGGGGAGGTGTGGCTGGAAACCTGCCTGATGGAAAGGGACCTTGGTGTGCTGTTGGACAGTCGGCTGAATATGAGCCAGCAGTGCGCCCAGGTGGCCAAGGCGGCCAATGGCATCCTGGCATGTATGAGGAATGGGGAGGTGAGCAGGACTAGGGAAGTCATCCTGCCCCTTTAATTGGCATTGTTGAGGCCTCACCTCGAGTACTGTGTTCAGTTTTGGGCACCTCAGTACAGAAAGGATGTGGAGGTGCTGGAGCAGGTCCAGAGAAGGGCAACAAGGCTTGTGAAGGGCTTGGAGAATCAGCTCTATGAGGATAGGCTGAGGGAGCAGGGGCTGTTTAGTCTGGGGAAGAAGCGGCTGAGGGGAGACCTTATTACTCTCTTCCAGTACCTGAAAGGTGCTTACCGAGAGAGCGGGGCTGGTCTCTTCTCAGTAATGATGGGTGACAAGACGAGGTGAAATGGCCACAAGTTGCGCCAAGGAAGGTTTAGGTTGGATGTTAGGAGACACTTCTTTCCAGAAAGGATGGCTGAACATTGGAATAGGCTCCCCAGGGAGGTTGTGGAGTCACCGTCCCTGGATGTGTTTAAGAGTCGTTTGGATGTGATACTTGGAGATATGATTTAGCCGAGGGTTGTCAGAGTTAGGGTACTATGGTTAGGCTGCGGTTGGACTTGATGATCTTTGAGGTCCCATCCAACCTGAGTGATTCTGTGATTCTATGATTCTTGGAGAGTATAGGGGGCAGAAAATTATGAGAAAATGGGAGACAGCGAATTAGGAGAGAATGGGATGTAGTGAATTATGAGGGAATTAGACAAAGAGAATTATTACAGAATTAATGGCAGAGAATAAGTACAATTAGAGGCAGCAAATTATTGGAGATGAGAGACAGAGAATTATTAGAGAATGAGAGACAGAGGGTTATTAGAGAATGACACGTAGAGAATTATGAGAGTATTAGAGGCAGCGAATTATTACAATTAGGGCCAGCGAATTATGATAGAATGAGAAAGAGATAATTATTAGAGGATGACTGGTAGAGAACTGTTAGAGAGTGGGAGGCCGCGAATTAAGATATGATAAGAGGCAGCGAACTGTAAGAGAATGGGAGGCAGTAAATTATTAGAGAAGAGACACAGCAAATTAAGAGAGAATGAGAGGCACTGAATTCTGAGAGCATGAGAGGCGTTGAATTCTGAGAGAATGGGAGGCAGCAAAATAGGAGAGAAGGAGCGGTAGAGAATTTGGAGGGAACGAGTGGCAGAGAAATATTAGAATATTACAGACGGAGAATTAGTCGAGAATGAGATGCAGAGAAATATTAGAGAAATAGTGGCAGCGAATTCTTAGAGACTTTGTGTCAGAGAATTATCGGGAAATTAGCGTAAGCTTATTATCACAATTAGAGTCAATGAATTAGTAGGGAATGAGAGGTGCTGAATTATGAGAGAATGAGACACAGAATGATGAAAGACTGGGAGGGAGATAATTATTAGAGAATGAGCGTCAGAGAAGTATTAGAGAATGAGAGACCGAGGATTATCAGCGTATGACATGAAGCGAAATACTAGACAAGTAGGGGCGGTGAATTTTTACAATTAGGGGCAGCGAATTAGGAGAGAATGGGAGGCAGTGAATTATGAGAGCATGACATGCAGCGAATTAAGAGAGAATGAGAGGCGTTGAATTATGAGAGAATGAGAGGCAGAGAATTATTCAAGAGTGACTGGCAGAGTAAGATTAGAGAATTAGAGGCAGTGAATTACAAGAGAATTAGTGGCAAAGAATTATTAGGATATTAGAAGAAGCGAATTATCACAATGAGAGTCAGAGAATTAGTAGAGAATGGGAGGCAGTGTATTATGAGAGAAGGAGAGGCAGCTAATTACTACAAATATAGGCAGCGAATTAGGGGAGAATGAGAGGCAGCAAATTATGAGAGAATGCGAGGGAGATAATCATGAGAGAATGAGTGGCAGAGAATTGCTACAGAATAAGTGAAGAGCATTATTGGAGAATAAAAGGCAGTAAATTATTAGAGAATGAGACACGGGAAATCATGAGAGAACGAGAGCCATTGAATTATGAGAGAATGAGCGGCAGTAAATTATGAGAGAATGAGAGGCAGCGAATTATTACAGAATGAGAGGCAGAAAATTATGGGAGAACTGGAAGCATTGCATTTCAACACTATGAGAGCCGTTGAACTACAGTTGTATGAGAGGCGTTGAAGTATGAGAGTATGAGAGGGAGCAAATTTTGAGAGAATGGTAGGCAGTGAATTATTAGATAATGAGATGTAGAGAAATATTAGAGAATTAGTGGCAAAGAACTATTAGGATATTAGAGGAAGCGAATTATTACAATGAGAGTCAGAGAATCAGTAGAGAATGGGAGGCAGCGAATGAAGAGAGAATGAGAGGCAGCGCAGTATGAGAGAATGCGAGGGAGATAATTATGAGAGAATGAGCGGCAGAGAATTGCTACAGAATAACTGAAGAGGAATAGCGGAGAATAAAAGGCAGCGAATTATTAGAGAATGAGAGGCAGCGAAGCGAATTATGAGAGAATGGGAGGCAGGAAATGATGAGAGATTGTGAGGGAGATGATTATTCGAGAATGAGTGGCAGAGAATTGCTACAGAATGAGAGGCAGAGGATTGTAAGATAATGGGAGGCAGCGAATTATTAGACAATGAAAGTCGGCGAGTTAGAGAACGGGAGGCAGGAAATGATAAGAGAATGAGATGCAGCAAATTAACTAGAAGAGAATGAGAGGCGTTGAATTATGAGAGAATGAGAGGGAGAGAATTAATAGAGAATGCCTGGCAGAGAATTGCTAGAGAATAAGAGGATTATTTGAGAATGGGAAGCAGCGAATGATGAGAAAACGGGAGGCAGCGAATGATGAGGTAATGAGTGGCAGCAAACTACAAGAGAATGAGAGGCAGTGCATTATGAGAGTATAGGGGGCAGAAAATCAGGAGAGAATCAGTGGCAGAGAATGATGAGAGACTGGGAGGCAGCAAATGATGAGGGAATTAGACAAAGAGAATTATTACAGAAGTAGTGGCAGAGAATAATTACAATGAGAGGCAGCAAATGATCCGAGATGAAAGACAGAGAATTATTAGAGAATGGAAGAGAAAGAATAATTAGAGAACGAGAGACAGAATTCTTAGAGAGTGAGAGACAGGGTTATTACAATTAGGGTCAGCGAACGATGAGAGAATGAGAAGGAGATAATCATTAGAGAATGACTGGCAGAGAATTGTTAGAGAGTGGGAGACTGCAAATTAGGATAGAATAAGAGGCAGCGAACTATGAGGGAATGGGAGGCTGGGAATGATGAGAGAATGAGGGGCAGAGAATTATTAGAGAATGAGATGCAGTGAAATATCAGAGAATTAGAGACAGCGAATTATTACAGAATGAGTGGCAAAGAGTTAACAGAGTGTTAGAGGAAGCTAAGTTTTCTAATTAGAGTCAGCGTATGATGAGAGAACGAGAGGCAGAGAATGTTTCAAGAATGAGAAGCAATGAATAACTGGAGAAAGAGAGGCAGAGATACATTGCAATGGGCGGCAGTGCGTGATGAGAGAATGAGAGGGAGCGAATGATGAGAGAATAAAAGGCAGCGAATTCTTGGAGAATGAGAGGCAACAAATGATGAGAGATTGTGAGGGAGATAATTAGTCGAGAATGAGTGGCAGAGAATTGTTAGAGAATGAGAGGCAGAGGATTCTTAGAGAATTGGAGGCAACGAGTTATGAGAGAATGGGAGGCAGCAAATTAAGAGAGAATGAGAGGGAGATAATTAATAGAGAATGCGTGGCAGAGAATTGTTAGAGAATAAATGGCAGCTAATTAGAGAATGAGAGTCTGCAAATCTGGAGTGAATAGGAGGCCGTGAATTTGGAGAGATCGGGAGGTAGCGAATTGTTAGACAATGAGAGACAGAGGGTTTTTAGAGAATGACATTCAGAGAGATATTAGAGAATTAGAGGCAGCAAATTATTACAATCAGCAGCGAATTGTGAGAGAATGAGAGGCAGAGAAACGTTAGAGAATGAGAGGCAGTGAATTATGAGAGATTCAGTGCAAAGAATTCTTAGAATATTAGCGAAAGTTAATTCTTACAATTAGAGGCCGAGAATTAGTAGAGAATGATAGGCAGTGTATGAAGAGAGGATGAGAGGCAATGAATTCTTTCAATTAGAGACGGCGAATTGGTGGTGAATGGAGTTAAATCCAGCTGGCGACCGGTCACGAGTGGTGTTCCCCAGGGGTCGGTGCTGGGGCCTGTCCTCTTCGATATCTTTATTGATGACCTGGATGAGGGCACTGAGTGCACCCTCAGTAAGTTTGCAGATGACACCCAATTGGCTGGGAGTGTGGATCTGCCTGGGGGTAGCGAGGCCCTACGGAGGGATCTGGACAGGCTGGAGAGCTGAGCTGAAGCCAATGGGATGAGGTTCAACAAGACCAAATGCCGCGTCCTGCACTTTGGCCACAACAACCCCAGGCAGCGCTACAGGCTTGGGGCGGAGTGGCTGGAAGACTGTGTAGAGGAGATGGACCTGGGGGTCTTGACGGATGCTCGGCTGAACATGAGCCGACAGTGTGGCCAGGTGGCCAAGAAGGCCAACGGCATCCTGGCTTGCATCAGAAACAGCGTTACCGGCAGGAGCAGAGAGGTGATTGTCCCCCTGTACTCAGCACTGGTGAGGCCGCACCTCGAGTGCTGTGTCCGGTTTTGGGCCCCTCACTGCAAGAAAGACATCGAGGCCCTGGAGCGTGTTCAAAGAAGGGCAACAAAGCAGGTGAGGGGTCTGGAGCACAGGCCTTATGAGGAGAGGCTGAAGGAGCTGGGAACGTTCAGCCTGGAGAAGAGGAGGCTCAGGGGAGACCTTCTTGCTCTCTCTAACTTCCTGAAGGGAGGTTGTGGTGAGCTGGGGGTCGGCCTCTTCTCTCGTGTCATTAGTGACAGGACTAGAGGCAATGGCTTCAAGCTGCGGCAGAGGAGATTCAGGCTGGACATTAGGAAATGTTACTTCTCAGAAAGGGTGGTCAGGCACTGGAATGGCCTGCCCAGGGAGGTGGTGGAGTCACCGACCCTGGGGGTGTTCAAGGAACGATTGGATGTTGTGTTGAGGGACATGGTTCGGTGGGAGCTATTGGAGATAGGTGAACGGTTGGACTGGATGATCTTGTAGGTCTTTTCCAACCTTGGTGGTTCTATGGTTCTATGAACTAGAGCAGAATGAGAGGCAGCGAAGGATTGGAGTATGAGAAGCAACGAATTAGCAGAGAACGAGAGGCAAAGAGAGAGATTACAGGGAGAGGCAGCCAATGATTAGAGAATGAGAGACAGGATTATTAGAGAATGACATGCTGAGCAAAATGAGAGCATGAGAGGCAGCGAATGAAGAGAGAATGAGAGGCAGCGAATTAGAATAGAACGAGAGGGAGATAATCATTATAGAATAAGAGGCAGAGGATTGTTAGAGAATGGGATGCTGCTAATTATAAGAAAATGAGAGGCGTTGAATTCGTCCACAATGAGAGGGAGCGAATTGTGAGAGAATGAGAGGCAGCGAATGACGGGATCATGAGAGGGAGGTTATTAGAGGACGAGTGTCAGGGAATTGTTATAGAATTAGAGGCAGAGGATTATGACGGAATGGGAGGCAGGGAATTAGGAGAGACTTAGTGGCAAAGAATTATTAGGATATCAGAGGCAGCGAATTATTCCAAGGAAAGGCAGAGAATGAGTAGGGAATGGGAGGCAGCGGATGATGGGAATGAGAGGCAGGAATTGATGAGAGAAGGAGAGGCAGCGAATGATTACAGTTAGTGGCAGCAAATGAGAGGAGAATGAGAGGCAGGGAATGATTGGAGAATGAGAAGGAACAAATTGCTAGATAATGAGAGGCAGAGAAATATTACAATGAGAGGCAGCGAGTTATTAGAGAATGAGAGGCTGCACATTATGACAATGATTTGTAGAACGGCATTAAGATTAGAGGCAGCCATTTTGAGAATCATTAGAGAATGAGAGATACAGAATTGTAGAGGAAGAATTTGGAGGGATAGAAATTGTTATAGGCAGAAAATTAATAGATTATTGGTATGGATTGAGAAGGATTAGGGGTAAAGGTTGAGAATGGTTTGAGATGGAGAATTAGATCAACAGTTAATAGAGAATTAGAGCCAGAGAACTGTTTGTTAGAGGCAGAGATAGAGAATTAGACCGGGAGTTCTTAGAGAACTAGAAATACAGAAAGAGAGAGAGAGATTCTTAGAGAGAGGGAATTATTACTGGTAGAGAACTATTAGTATTAGTGGTTGAGAATGAGAGAGAATTCTTAAAGATGGCTTTGTTAGAGAAGTGGAGATGGAGAGGGAGAGAATGAGATTCATGAGAGACGGAGCATTATTAGCGATAGAGCGTTATTAGAGCGTTAAGGACGGAGAGCTCTTAGAGAATGGGAGAGTAGACTGAAAACTCTTAGAGATGGAGAACTGCTACAGGTGGAGATGGAGAAATCCCGGAGTTAGGGAATGATGAGAGAGAGAGGGAATTGAAGGCGGAATTTAAGAGAGAGAGGGAGAGAATGAAGGACAGAGATGGAGGCCAAGATGTTTTGGAGCCTACCTCAGCTTTGTCCATCTCCTTGGGCCGAGAGCAGCAGGCCACGTTTGGGTCATTGAAACTCCAACGAGGCATTAGTGGACAGCATGGAAAACAAGCAGAGAGAAGAGAAACATGGCATGATGGCCAGAAGCAGCACCAAACCCAAGGAGAAGAGAACCAACCCACGTTGGGTGACAGCGACAGGGGGGACTGCCGGCCGTCAGCACCGGGGAGCCCGAAGGCAGCTGGTCCATGGACAGCTGTGACGTGCGGAAATCAAACTCCGTAAGCACAAAGTATTTCTAAAGCAGGTATGTTTAATGAGCGATGCGCACACACCCTGGTGCAAGGGGGATAGCTCCGCCTCGCTTGCACACCGCTGGGAGAAAGCGTGCTGCAGGTATAGGCTGAACTAAGACAGAATCAGTTGTTGGCAGGAATTCGGATCCATATCCATGACATTCCTGAGACCCCATGAGCATGCGGTCCCTCCCCCCTTGCGCGTGCGGAGTGAGTCGTGGGGGTGGTCGTGGGATGAAGGCTCATCGTCTTCCTCGCTGTCAACTTTCGACCCAGGGGGAGGGGCACCCCTCAGACTGGTTCCAGCTTGCCCTGTGGACATCCAATCACCTCACTGTTCTCGGGCTGTTGCACCCTTGTCTTGATGGCCTTCATCCGCCTTGTTATTCCAGACACGGTGTCTGCAAGCCCCATTCTTCTAACAGCTTCCACATCAACTAGCTTTTCACTACCCCTGTCCCAGTTTCTGTGAAGTTCCTTTCTCTCCTTTACTGTGGGGGCCTTCTTTCAGCTTTCAGCTGTGGTGAGTGTTGGGCAAGCTGGAGCTGGACTCCATCGGGGAATGTTTGGACTCGGTGAGCCCTGGCAGACGGCAAAGCGCCAGGCAGTAATGAGAGAGAAGGAACATGGTGCCGGTGGATGTGAGAAGCAGGGCCAGTGGGGCGTCCCCTGCTTCAAGGGACACTTCTGGCCCACCCAGGGCAGACTCTCTCCTGCTTTGCTTCTGCTTGGGGACTGCAGGGTCAGTTCCGTTGGCACAGCACGTCTGCAAGACGCTGAGCCAAGGGGAACAGCTGCTGCTGAACCTGGGGCGGAAAAGATGGTGTCAAGTAAAGCGAGCATGAGGGAAAGGAAAGAGGGAGCGCCAGGACAAAGGGAGGCCAAGCCCCCAGCAGCTCCACCAAGACCAAAACACTCTCTGGGAGCAACAGAGCTTGCCTGCCATCACCCACGGAGGATCCTGGAGTCCATCGTTTGCTCTGGTTTCTGGCTGTGTGCACCAAGACGCGCAGCTGAGTCCTCGCACCGCTCTGCAGAAATGCCGGCACCTGCAAGCACCTCCGGAACGAAAAGCATCCAGAGACAGCCAGCAGTGAGCAAGCAAACGAGTGCCGAACCCTTGCCAAGGCTCAGCGCTCACCCGGAACGAGAGCACTGGCAGCAAGCAGGCAGAACCCCTTCCCCCGCCACCGCCAGCCCTTCAGTCAGCTCAGGGAGGGACGCCACGTGGCTCCACAGCACAAGGTTAGTGCTGCCACCTGTGCTCCGTGGGCTGTCCACCACCCCACCAGGTGCTCCAACACTGCTGCAGGCCCAGAGCCAGCGGCTCCCACAGCGCCCCCCAGGAACAGCAGCCAAGGGACACGGGGGAGAAACGGGGAAGGAAAAGGAATTCAAGCTGAGAAAAGAAGAATGGGGATTGGAAAAAGGACTGGCAAAAGGTGAGAACAGCATGGGGAAAAGAAGGGGGGACGACAGGAAGGGAGGAAGGAAGGAAGGGGGGGCGACTAGTGGGGAAAACAGAAAGGAGGATGAAAAGAAACAGAATAGGAAAAGGAAATGAAAAAGGGCCTGGAAATGGGACTGGAAATGAACTGGAATTAGAATAAGAAAAAGTAGAAGAATTGGAAAAAGGAACAGAAATTGGAAACGTCAACGAAAAGGAATTACAAACCAATGGGAATTGGGAACAGAATTGGAATAAGGAAAATCGAGGGGGAGGGGCCTCGGCGAGGGGGAATAAGGAATTATGTGGAAAAAGAAATCGATAAGAATGAGAAGTGGGAAGGGACCGAGGCTAAGGGAAGAACCCTAGTCAAGAAATAAAACTAAGAGCGAGAATTGGAAAAACGATTGGAATCAGGAAAATCGTAAGAGGGGCCCAGAGAGAAATGGGAAAGAAAACTGAATGTGAAGAACCAGGAGAAGAATTTGAATGAGGGAGAAAAATGTGCAGAAAAAGAATGAGAAAAAGAAGAAGAAAAGAACGAGAAAAGGATTAAGAAACGGAAATATAAATGGAGATAGAAAAAGAGACTCAATACTATTAGAGTCAATGAATTAGTAGGGAATGAGAGGCGTTGAATTATGAGGGTATAAGACACAGAATGATGAAAGAACGGGAGGGAGATAATTATTAGAGAATGAGTGGCAGAGAATTGTTAGAGAATGAGAGACAGAGGATTATCAGCGTATGACATGAAGCGAAATACTAGACAAGTAGGGGCAGGGAATTTTTACAAGTAGGGGCAGCGAATTGGGAGAGAATGGGAGGCAGTGAATTATGAGAGCATGAGAGGCAGCGAATTAAGAGAGAATGAGAGGCGTTGAATTCTGAAAGATTGCAAAGGAGATAATTATCAGAGAATGACTGAGAGAGAATTGTTAGAAAATAGGAGGCAGCGAATTATTAGAGAATGAGACACAGGAAAAAATGAGAGAATGAGCTGTTGTATTATGAGAGAATGAGAGGCAGGAAATTACGGGAGAATGAGAGGATTTGAATTACAAGAGTATGAGAGGCAGCAAGCTGTTAGAGAATGAAAGGAAGCGAGTTATGAGTGACTGAGTGGCAATGAATTATTAGAGAACGAGATGCAGCGAAATATTAAAGAATTAGGGGCAGTGAATTATTACAGAATAAGTGACAAAGAGTTATGAGAGTATTAGAGGAAGCTAATTATAAAATTAGAGGCAGCAAAATATGAGAGAATGGGAGGCAGCGAATTACTACAGATTGAGAGGTAGAGAATGTTTGGAGAATGAGAAGCAACGAATAGTAAAGAGTCAGAGATATACGGCAATGGGAGGCAGCGCGTTATTAGAGAATGGGAGGCTGCAAGTTCTGAGCGAATGAGAGAGAAGGAATTAAGAGAGAATGGGAGGCAGCGAATTATGACAGAATGGCAGCGATTTATTAGAGAACTAGAGGCAGAGGATTATGAGAGAATGGGAGGAAGCGAAGTTTGATAACATGGAGGGCAGCGAATTAGTAGGGAATGAGATGCAGAGAAATATTAGAGAACTAGCGGCAGCAAATTATTGCAGTTAGGGGCAGCGAATTATGAGAGAATGGGAGACTGAATTATTAGATAATGAGATGTAGAGAAATATCAGAGAATTAGAGGCAGTGAATGATTAGAGAATTAGTGGCAAAGAATTATTAGGATATTAGAAGAAGGGAATTATTACAATGAGAGTCAGAGAATTAGTAGAGAATGGGAGGCAGTGTATTATGAGAGAAGGAGAGGCAGCGAATTATGAGAGAATGCGAGGGAGATGATTATGAGAGAGTGAGTGGCAGAGAATTCCTACAGAATAAGTGAGGAAGACTATTGGAAAAAAAAGGCAGCGAATTATTAGAGAACGAGAGGCAGCGAAGCGAATTATGAGAGAATGGGAGGCAGTGAATTATGAGAGAATGAGAGGCAGCGACTTGTGAGAGAATGAGAGGCAGAGGATTCTTAGAGAATTGGAGGCAGCAAATTGTAAGATAATGGGAGGCAGCGAATTATTAGACAATGAAAGTCGGCGAGTTAGAGAACGAGAGGCACGAAATGATAAGAGAATGAGATGCAGCAAATTAACTATAAGAGAATGAGAGGTGTTGAATTAAGAGAGAATGGGTGGCAGCAAATTATGAGAGAATGAGAGGGAGATAATTAATAGAGAATGCGTGGCAGAGAATTGCTAGAGAATAAGAGGATTACTTGAGAATGGGAGGAAGCGAACGATGAGAAAATGGGAGGCAGCAAATGATGAGGCAATGTGTGGCAGCAAACTACAAGAGAATGAGAGGCAGTGCATTATGAGTGCATTATTGGCCGGGCCCAAAGAGTTGTGGTGAATGGAGTTGAATCCAGTTGGCGGCCGGTCACGAGCGGTGTCCCCCAGGGCTGAGTACCGGGGCCGCTTCTGTTTAACATCTCCATTGATGATCCCAATGAGGGGATTCAGTGCACCCTCAGTAAGTTTGCAGATGACACCAAGTTGGGAGGGAGTGTTGATCTCCTAGAGGGAGAAGGGCACTGCAGAAGGACCTGGAAAGACTGGATCGATGGGCCAAGGTTAACGCCATGAGTTTCAATAGGGCCAAGTGTCGGGTCGTGCATTTTGGTCACAACAACCCCAGGCAACCTTACAAGCTTGGGGAGGTGTGGCTGGAAACCTGCCTGATGGAAAGGGACCTTGGTGTGCTGTTGGACAGTCGGCTGAATATGAGCCAGCAGTGCGCCCAGGTGGCCAAGGCGGCCAATGGCATCCTGGCATGTATGAGGAATGGGGAGGTGAGCAGGACTAGGGAAGTCATCCTGCCCCTTTAATTGGCATTGTTGAGGCCTCACCTCGAGTACTGTGTTCAGTTTTGGGCACCTCAGTACAGAAAGGATGTGGAGGTGCTGGAGCAGGTCCAGAGAAGGGCAACAAGGCTTGTGAAGGGCTTGGAGAATCAGCTCTATGAGGATAGGCTGAGGGAGCAGGGGCTGTTTAGTCTGGGGAAGAAGCGGCTGAGGGGAGACCTTATTACTCTCTTCCAGTACCTGAAAGGTGCTTACCGAGAGAGCGGGGCTGGTCTCTTCTCAGTAATGATGGGTGACAAGACGAGGTGAAATGGCCACAAGTTGCGCCAAGGAAGGTTTAGGTTGGATGTTAGGAGACACTTCTTTCCAGAAAGGATGGCTGAACATTGGAATAGGCTCCCCAGGGAGGTTGTGGAGTCACCGTCCCTGGATGTGTTTAAGAGTCGTTTGGATGTGATACTTGGAGATATGATTTAGCCGAGGGTTGTCAGAGTTAGGGTACTATGGTTAGGCTGCGGTTGGACTTGATGATCTTTGAGGTCCCATCCAACCTGAGTGATTCTGTGATTCTATGATTCTTGGAGAGTATAGGGGGCAGAAAATTATGAGAAAATGGGAGACAGCGAATTAGGAGAGAATGGGATGTAGTGAATTATGAGGGAATTAGACAAAGAGAATTATTACAGAATTAATGGCAGAGAATAAGTACAATTAGAGGCAGCAAATTATTGGAGATGAGAGACAGAGAATTATTAGAGAATGAGAGACAGAGGGTTATTAGAGAATGACACGTAGAGAATTATGAGAGTATTAGAGGCAGCGAATTATTACAATTAGGGCCAGCGAATTATGATAGAATGAGAAAGAGATAATTATTAGAGGATGACTGGTAGAGAACTGTTAGAGAGTGGGAGGCCGCGAATTAAGATATGATAAGAGGCAGCGAACTGTAAGAGAATGGGAGGCAGTAAATTATTAGAGAAGAGACACAGCAAATTAAGAGAGAATGAGAGGCACTGAATTCTGAGAGCATGAGAGGCGTTGAATTCTGAGAGAATGGGAGGCAGCAAAATAGGAGAGAAGGAGCGGTAGAGAATTTGGAGGGAACGAGTGGCAGAGAAATATTAGAATATTACAGACGGAGAATTAGTCGAGAATGAGATGCAGAGAAATATTAGAGAAATAGTGGCAGCGAATTCTTAGAGACTTTGTGTCAGAGAATTATCGGGAAATTAGCGTAAGCTTATTATCACAATTAGAGTCAATGAATTAGTAGGGAATGAGAGGTGCTGAATTATGAGAGAATGAGACACAGAATGATGAAAGACTGGGAGGGAGATAATTATTAGAGAATGAGCGTCAGAGAAGTATTAGAGAATGAGAGACCGAGGATTATCAGCGTATGACATGAAGCGAAATACTAGACAAGTAGGGGCGGTGAATTTTTACAATTAGGGGCAGCGAATTAGGAGAGAATGGGAGGCAGTGAATTATGAGAGCATGACATGCAGCGAATTAAGAGAGAATGAGAGGCGTTGAATTATGAGAGAATGAGAGGCAGAGAATTATTCAAGAGTGACTGGCAGAGTAAGATTAGAGAATTAGAGGCAGTGAATTACAAGAGAATTAGTGGCAAAGAATTATTAGGATATTAGAAGAAGCGAATTATCACAATGAGAGTCAGAGAATTAGTAGAGAATGGGAGGCAGTGTATTATGAGAGAAGGAGAGGCAGCTAATTACTACAAATATAGGCAGCGAATTAGGGGAGAATGAGAGGCAGCAAATTATGAGAGAATGCGAGGGAGATAATCATGAGAGAATGAGTGGCAGAGAATTGCTACAGAATAAGTGAAGAGCATTATTGGAGAATAAAAGGCAGTAAATTATTAGAGAATGAGACACGGGAAATCATGAGAGAACGAGAGCCATTGAATTATGAGAGAATGAGCGGCAGTAAATTATGAGAGAATGAGAGGCAGCGAATTATTACAGAATGAGAGGCAGAAAATTATGGGAGAACTGGAAGCATTGCATTTCAACACTATGAGAGCCGTTGAACTACAGTTGTATGAGAGGCGTTGAAGTATGAGAGTATGAGAGGGAGCAAATTTTGAGAGAATGGTAGGCAGTGAATTATTAGATAATGAGATGTAGAGAAATATTAGAGAATTAGTGGCAAAGAACTATTAGGATATTAGAGGAAGCGAATTATTACAATGAGAGTCAGAGAATCAGTAGAGAATGGGAGGCAGCGAATGAAGAGAGAATGAGAGGCAGCGCAGTATGAGAGAATGCGAGGGAGATAATTATGAGAGAATGAGCGGCAGAGAATTGCTACAGAATAACTGAAGAGGAATAGCGGAGAATAAAAGGCAGCGAATTATTAGAGAATGAGAGGCAGCGAAGCGAATTATGAGAGAATGGGAGGCAGGAAATGATGAGAGATTGTGAGGGAGATGATTATTCGAGAATGAGTGGCAGAGAATTGCTACAGAATGAGAGGCAGAGGATTGTAAGATAATGGGAGGCAGCGAATTATTAGACAATGAAAGTCAGCGAGTTAGAGAACGAGAGGCAGGAAATGATAAGAGAATGAGATGCAGCAAATTAACTAGAAGAGAATGAGAGGCGTTGAATTATGAGAGAATGAGAGGGAGAGAATTAATAGAGAATGCCTGGCAGAGAATTGCTAGAGAATAAGAGGATTATTTGAGAATGGGAAGCAGCGAATGATGAGAAAACGGGAGGCAGCGAATGATGAGGTAATGAGTGGCAGCAAACTACAAGAGAATGAGAGGCAGTGCATTATGAGAGTATAGGGGGCAGAAAATCAGGAGAGAATCAGTGGCAGAGAATGATGAGAGACTGGGAGGCAGCAAATGATGAGGGAATTAGACAAAGAGAATTATTACAGAAGTAGTGGCAGAGAATAATTACAATGAGAGGCAGCAAATGATTCGAGATGAAAGACAGAGAATTATTAGAGAATGGAAGAGAAAGAATAATTAGAGAACGAGAGACAGAATTCTTAGAGAGTGAGAGACAGGGTTATTACAATTAGGGTCAGCGAACGATGAGAGAATGAGAAGGAGATAATCATTAGAGAATGACTGGCAGAGAATTGTTAGAGAGTGGGAGACTGCAAATTAGGATAGAATAAGAGGCAGCGAACTATGAGAGAATGGGAGGCTGGGAATGATGAGAGAATGAGGGGCAGAGAATTATTAGAGAATGAGATGCAGTGAAATATCAGAGAATTAGAGACAGCGAATTATTACAGAATGAGTGGCAAAGAGTTAACAGAGTGTTAGAGGAAGCTAAGTTTTCTAATTAGAGTCAGCGTATGATGAGAGAACGAGAGGCAGAGAATGTTTCAAGAATGAGAAGCAATGAATAACTGGAGAAAGAGAGGCAGAGATACATTGCAATGGGCGGCAGTGCGTGATGAGAGAATGAGAGGGAGCGAATGATGAGAGAATAAAAGGCAGCGAATTCTTGGAGAATGAGAGGCAACAAATGATGAGAGATTGTGAGGGAGATAATTAGTCGAGAATGAGTGGCAGAGAATTGTTAGAGAATGAGAGGCAGAGGATTCTTAGAGAATTGGAGGCAACGAGTTATGAGAGAATGGGAGGCAGCAAATTAAGAGAGAATGAGAGGGAGATAATTAATAGAGAATGCGTGGCAGAGAATTGTTAGAGAATAAATGGCAGCTAATTAGAGAATGAGAGTCTGCAAATCTGGAGTGAATAGGAGGCCGTGAATTTGGAGAGATCGGGAGGTAGCGAATTGTTAGACAATGAGAGACAGAGGGTTTTTAGAGAATGACATTCAGAGAGATATTAGAGAATTAGAGGCAGCAAATTATTACAATCAGCAGCGAATTGTGAGAGAATGAGAGGCAGAGAAACGTTAGAGAATGAGAGGCAGTGAATTATGAGAGATTCAGTGCAAAGAATTCTTAGAATATTAGCGAAAGTTAATTCTTACAATTAGAGGCCGAGAATTAGTAGAGAATGATAGGCAGTGTATGAAGAGAGGATGAGAGGCAATGAATTCTTTCAATTAGAGACGGCGAATTGGTGGTGAATGGAGTTAAATCCAGCTGGCGACCGGTCACGAGTGGTGTTCCCCAGGGGTCGGTGCTGGGGCCTGTCCTCTTCGATATCTTTATTGATGACCTGGATGAGGGCACTGAGTGCACCCTCAGTAAGTTTGCAGATGACACCCAATTGGCTGGGAGTGTGGATCTGCCTGGGGGTAGCGAGGCCCTACGGAGGGATCTGGACAGGCTGGAGAGCTGGGCTGAAGCCAATGGGATGAGGTTCAACAAGACCAAATGCCGCGTCCTGCACTTTGGCCACAACAACCCCAGGCAGCGCTACAGGCTTGGGGCGGAGTGGCTGGAAGACTGTGTAGAGGAGATGGACCTGGGGGTCTTGACGGATGCTCGGCTGAACATGAGCCGACAGTGTGGCCAGGTGGCCAAGAAGGCCAACGGCATCCTGGCTTGCATCAGAAACAGCGTTACCGGCAGGAGCAGAGAGGTGATTGTCCCCCTGTACTCAGCACTGGTGAGGCCGCACCTCGAGTGCTGTGTCCGGTTTTGGGCCCCTCACTGCAAGAAAGACATCGAGGCCCTGGAGCGTGTTCAAAGAAGGGCAACAAAGCAGGTGAGGGGTCTGGAGCACAGGCCTTATGAGGAGAGGCTGAAGGAGCTGGGAACGTTCAGCCTGGAGAAGAGGAGGCTCAGGGGAGACCTTCTTGCTCTCTCTAACTTCCTGAAGGGAGGTTGTGGTGAGCTGGGGGTCGGCCTCTTCTCTCGTGTCATTAGTGACAGGACTAGAGGCAATGGCTTCAAGCTGCGGCAGAGGAGATTCAGGCTGGACAATTAGGAAATGTTACTCTCAGAAGGGTGGTCAGGCACTGGAATGGCCTGCCCAGGGAGGTGGTGGAGTCACCGACCCTGGGGGTGTTCAAGAACGATTGGATGTTGTGTTGAGGGACATGGTTTCGGTGGGAGCTATTGGAGATAGGTGAACGGTTGGACTGGATGATCTTGTAGGTCTTTTCCAACCTTGGTGGTTCTATGGTTCTATGAACTAGAGCAGAATGAGAGGCAGCGAAGGATTGGGAGTATGAGAAGCAACGAATTAGCAGAGAACGAGAGGCAAAGAGAGAGATTACAGGGAGAGGCAGCCAATGATTAGAGAATGAGAGACAGGATTATTAGAGAATGACATGCTGAGCAAAATGAGAGCATGAGAGGCAGCGAATGAAGAGAGAATGAGAGGCAGCGAATTAGAATAGAACGAGAGGGAGATAATCATTATAGAATAAGAGGCAGAGGATTGTTAGAGAATGGGATGCTGCTAATTATAAGAAAATGAGAGGCGTTGAATTCGTCCACAATGAGAGGGAGCGAATTGTGAGAGAATGAGAGGCAGCGAATGACGGGATCATGAGAGGGAGGTTATTAGAGGACGAGTGTCAGGGAATTGTTATAGAATTAGAGGCAGAGGATTATGACGGAATGGGAGGCAGGGAATTAGGAGAGACTTAGTGGCAAAGAATTATTAGGATATCAGAGGCAGCGAATTATTCCAAGGAAAGGCAGAGAATGAGTAGGGAATGGGAGGCAGCGGATGATGGGAATGAGAGGCAGGAATTGATGAGAGAAGGAGAGGCAGCGAATGATTACAGTTAGTGGCAGCAAATGAGAGGAGAATGAGAGGCAGGGAATGATTGGAGAATGAGAAGGAACAAATTGCTAGATAATGAGAGGCAGAGAAATATTACAATGAGAGGCAGCGAGTTATTAGAGAATGAGAGGCTGCACATTATGACAATGATTTGTAGAACGGCATTAAGATTAGAGGCAGCCATTTTGAGAATCATTAGAGAATGAGAGATACAGAATTGTAGAGGAAGAATTTGGAGGGATAGAAATTGTTATAGGCAGAAAATTAATAGATTATTGGTATGGATTGAGAAGGATTAGGGGTAAAGGTTGAGAATGGTTTGAGATGGAGAATTAGATCAACAGTTAATAGAGAATTAGAGCCAGAGAACTGTTTGTTAGAGGCAGAGATAGAGAATTAGACCGGGAGTTCTTAGAGAACTAGAAATACAGAAAGAGAGAGAGAGATTCTTAGAGAGAGGGAATTATTACTGGTAGAGAACTATTAGTATTAGTGGTTGAGAATGAGAGAGAATTCTTAAAGATGGCTTTGTTAGAGAAGTGGAGATGGAGAGGGAGAGAATGAGATTCATGAGAGACGGAGCATTATTAGCGATAGAGCGTTATTAGAGCGTTAAGGACGGAGAGCTCTTAGAGAATGGGAGAGTAGACTGAAAACTCTTAGAGATGGAGAACTGCTACAGGTGGAGATGGAGAAATCCCGGAGTTAGGGAATGATGAGAGAGAGAGGGAATTGAAGGCGGAATTTAAGAGAGAGAGGGAGAGAATGAAGGACAGAGATGGAGGCCAAGATGTTTTGGAGCCTACCTCAGCTTTGTCCATCTCCTTGGGCCGAGAGCAGCAGGCCACGTTTGGGTCATTGAAACTCCAACGAGGCATTAGTGGACAGCATGGAAAACAAGCAGAGAGAAGAGAAACATGGCATGATGGCCAGAAGCAGCACCAAACCCAAGGAGAAGAGAACCAACCCACGTTGGGTGACAGCGACAGGGGGGACTGCCGGCCATCAGCACCGGGGAGCCCGAAGGCAGCTGGTCCATGGACAGCTGTGACGTGCGGAAATCAAACTCCGTAAGCACAAAGTATTTCTAAAGCAGGTATGTTTAATGAGCGATGCGCACACACCCTGGTGCAAGGGGGATAGCTCCGCCTCGCTTGCACACCGCTGGGAGAAAGCGTGCTGCAGGTATAGGCTGAACTAAGACAGAATCAGTTGTTGGCAGGAATTCGGATCCATATCCATGACATTCCTGAGACCCCATGAGCATGCGGTCCCTCCCCCCTTGCGCGTGCGGAGTGAGTCGTGGGGGTGGTCGTGGGATGAAGGCTCATCGTCTTCCTCGCTGTCAACTTTCGACCCAGGGGGAGGGGCACCCCTCAGACTGGTTCCAGCTTGCCCTGTGGACATCCAATCACCTCACTGTTCTCGGGCTGTTGCACCCTTGTCTTGATGGCCTTCATCCGCCTTGTTATTCCAGACACGGTGTCTGCAAGCCCCATTCTTCTAACAGCTTCCACATCAACTAGCTTTTCACTACCCCTGTCCCAGTTTCTGTGAAGTTCCTTTCTCTCCTTTACTGTGGGGGCCTTCTTTCAGCTTTCAGCTGTGGTGAGTGTTGGGCAAGCTGGAGCTGGACTCCATCAGGGAATGTTTGGACTCGGTGAGCCCTGGCAGACGGCAAAGCGCCAGGCAGTAATGAGAGAGAAGGAACATGGTGCCGGTGGATGTGAGAAGCAGGGCCAGTGGGGCGTCCCCTGCTTCAAGGGACACTTCTGGCCCACCCAGGGCAGACTCTCTCCTGCTTTGCTTCTGCTTGGGGACTGCAGGGTCAGTTCCGTTGGCACAGCACGTCTGCAAGACGCTGAGCCAAGGGGAACAGCTGCTGCTGAACCTGGGGCGGAAAAGATGGTGTCAAGTAAAGCGAGCATGAGGGAGCGCCAGGACAAAGGGAGGCCAAGCCCCCAGCAGCTCCACCAAGACCAAAACACTCTCTGGGAGCAACAGAGCTTGCCTGCCATCACCCACGGAGGATCCTGGAGTCCATCGTTTGCTCTGGTTTCTGGCTGTGTGCACCAAGACGCGCAGCTGAGTCCTCGCACCGCTCTGCAGAAATGCCGGCACCTGCAAGCACCTCCGGAACGAAAAGCATCCAGAGACAGCCAGCAGTGAGCAAGCAAACGAGTGCCGAACCCTTGCCAAGGCTCAGCGCTCACCCGGAACGAGAGCACTGGCAGCAAGCAGGCAGAACCCCTTCCCCCGCCACCGCCAGCCCTTCAGTCAGCTCAGGGAGGGACGCCACGTGGCTCCACAGCACAAGGTTAGTGCTGCCACCTGTGCTCCGTGGGCTGTCCACCACCCCACCAGGTGCTCCAACACTGCTGCAGGCCCAGAGCCAGCGGCTCCCACAGCGCCCCCCAGGAACAGCAGCCAAGGGACACGGGGGAGAAACGGGGAAGGAAAAGGAATTCAAGCTGAGAAAAGAAGAATGGGGATTGGAAAAAGGACTGGCAAAAGGTGAGAACAGCATGGGGAAAAGAAGGGGGGACGACAGGAAGGGAGGAAGGAAGGAAGGGGGGGCGACTAGTGGGGAAAACAGAAAGGAGGATGAAAAGAAACAGAATAGGAAAAGGAAATGAAAAAGGGCCTGGAAATGGGACTGGAAATGAACTGGAATTAGAATAAGAAAAAGTAGAAGAATTGGAAAAAGGAACAGAAATTGGAAACGTCAACGAAAAGGAATTACAAACCAATGGGAATTGGGAACAGAATTGGAATAAGGAAAATCGAGGGGGAGGGGCCTCGGCGAGGGGGAATAAGGAATTATGTGGAAAAAGAAATCGATAAGAATGAGAAGTGGGAAGGGACCGAGGCTAAGGGAAGAACCCTAGTCAAGAAATAAAACTAAGAGCGAGAATTGGAAAAACGATTGGAATCAGGAAAATCGTAAGAGGGGCCCAGAGAGAAATGGGAAAGAAAACTGAATGTGAAGAACCAGGAGAAGAATTTGAATGAGGGAGAAAAATGTGCAGAAAAAGAATGAGAAAAAGAAGAAGAAAAGAACGAGAAAAGGATTAAGAAACGGAAATATAAATGGAGATAGAAAAAGAGACTCAATACTATTAGAGTCAATGAATTAGTAGGGAATGAGAGGCGTTGAATTATGAGGGTATAAGACACAGAATGATGAAAGAACGGGAGGGAGATAATTATTAGAGAATGAGTGGCAGAGAATTGTTAGAGAATGAGAGACAGAGGATTATCAGCGTATGACATGAAGCGAAATACTAGACAAGTAGGGGCAGGGAATTTTTACAAGTAGGGGCAGCGAATTGGGAGAGAATGGGAGGCAGTGAATTATGAGAGCATGAGAGGCAGCGAATTAAGAGAGAATGAGAGGCGTTGAATTCTGAAAGATTGCAAAGGAGATAATTATCAGAGAATGACTGAGAGAGAATTGTTAGAAAATAGGAGGCAGCGAATTATTAGAGAATGAGACACAGGAAAAAATGAGAGAATGAGCTGTTGTATTATGAGAGAATGAGAGGCAGGAAATTACGGGAGAATGAGAGGATTTGAATTACAAGAGTATGAGAGGCAGCAAGCTGTTAGAGAATGAAAGGAAGCGAGTTATGAGTGACTGAGTGGCAATGAATTATTAGAGAACGAGATGCAGCGAAATATTAAAGAATTAGGGGCAGTGAATTATTACAGAATAAGTGACAAAGAGTTATGAGAGTATTAGAGGAAGCTAATTATAAAATTAGAGGCAGCAAAATATGAGAGAATGGGAGGCAGCGAATTACTACAGATTGAGAGGTAGAGAATGTTTGGAGAATGAGAAGCAACGAATAGTAAAGAGTCAGAGATATACGGCAATGGGAGGCAGCGCGTTATTAGAGAATGGGAGGCTGCAAGTTCTGAGCGAATGAGAGAGAAGGAATTAAGAGAGAATGGGAGGCAGCGAATTATGACAGAATGGCAGCGATTTATTAGAGAACTAGAGGCAGAGGATTATGAGAGAATGGGAGGAAGCGAAGTTTGATAACATGGAGGGCAGCGAATTAGTAGGGAATGAGATGCAGAGAAATATTAGAGAACTAGCGGCAGCAAATTATTGCAGTTAGGGGCAGCGAATTATGAGAGAATGGGAGACTGAATTATTAGATAATGAGATGTAGAGAAATATCAGAGAATTAGAGGCAGTGAATGATTAGAGAATTAGTGGCAAAGAATTATTAGGATATTAGAAGAAGGGAATTATTACAATGAGAGTCAGAGAATTAGTAGAGAATGGGAGGCAGTGTATTATGAGAGAAGGAGAGGCAGCGAATTATGAGAGAATGCGAGGGAGATGATTATGAGAGAGTGAGTGGCAGAGAATTCCTACAGAATAAGTGAGGAAGACTATTGGAAAAAAAAGGCAGCGAATTATTAGAGAACGAGAGGCAGCGAAGCGAATTATGAGAGAATGGGAGGCAGTGAATTATGAGAGAATGAGAGGCAGCGACTTGTGAGAGAATGAGAGGCAGAGGATTCTTAGAGAATTGGAGGCAGCAAATTGTAAGATAATGGGAGGCAGCGAATTATTAGACAATGAAAGTCGGCGAGTTAGAGAACGAGAGGCACGAAATGATAAGAGAATGAGATGCAGCAAATTAACTATAAGAGAATGAGAGGTGTTGAATTAAGAGAGAATGGGTGGCAGCAAATTATGAGAGAATGAGAGGGAGATAATTAATAGAGAATGCGTGGCAGAGAATTGCTAGAGAATAAGAGGATTACTTGAGAATGGGAGGAAGCGAACGATGAGAAAATGGGAGGCAGCAAATGATGAGGCAATGTGTGGCAGCAAACTACAAGAGAATGAGAGGCAGTGCATTATGAGTGCATTATTGGCCGGGCCCAAAGAGTTGTGGTGAATGGAGTTGAATCCAGTTGGCGGCCGGTCACGAGCGGTGTCCCCCAGGGCTGAGTACCGGGGCCGCTTCTGTTTAACATCTCCATTGATGATCCCAATGAGGGGATTCAGTGCACCCTCAGTAAGTTTGCAGATGACACCAAGTTGGGAGGGAGTGTTGATCTCCTAGAGGGAGAAGGGCACTGCAGAAGGACCTGGAAAGACTGGATCGATGGGCCAAGGTTAACGCCATGAGTTTCAATAGGGCCAAGTGTCGGGTCGTGCATTTTGGTCACAACAACCCCAGGCAACCTTACAAGCTTGGGGAGGTGTGGCTGGAAACCTGCCTGATGGAAAGGGACCTTGGTGTGCTGTTGGACAGTCGGCTGAATATGAGCCAGCAGTGCGCCCAGGTGGCCAAGGCGGCCAATGGCATCCTGGCATGTATGAGGAATGGGGAGGTGAGCAGGACTAGGGAAGTCATCCTGCCCCTTTAATTGGCATTGTTGAGGCCTCACCTCGAGTACTGTGTTCAGTTTTGGGCACCTCAGTACAGAAAGGATGTGGAGGTGCTGGAGCAGGTCCAGAGAAGGGCAACAAGGCTTGTGAAGGGCTTGGAGAATCAGCTCTATGAGGATAGGCTGAGGGAGCAGGGGCTGTTTAGTCTGGGGAAGAAGCGGCTGAGGGGAGACCTTATTACTCTCTTCCAGTACCTGAAAGGTGCTTACCGAGAGAGCGGGGCTGGTCTCTTCTCAGTAATGATGGGTGACAAGACGAGGTGAAATGGCCACAAGTTGCGCCAAGGAAGGTTTAGGTTGGATGTTAGGAGACACTTCTTTCCAGAAAGGATGGCTGAACATTGGAATAGGCTCCCCAGGGAGGTTGTGGAGTCACCGTCCCTGGATGTGTTTAAGAGTCGTTTGGATGTGATACTTGGAGATATGATTTAGCCGAGGGTTGTCAGAGTTAGGGTACTATGGTTAGGCTGCGGTTGGACTTGATGATCTTTGAGGTCCCATCCAACCTGAGTGATTCTGTGATTCTATGATTCTTGGAGAGTATAGGGGGCAGAAAATTATGAGAAAATGGGAGACAGCGAATTAGGAGAGAATGGGATGTAGTGAATTATGAGGGAATTAGACAAAGAGAATTATTACAGAATTAATGGCAGAGAATAAGTACAATTAGAGGCAGCAAATTATTGGAGATGAGAGACAGAGAATTATTAGAGAATGAGAGACAGAGGGTTATTAGAGAATGACACGTAGAGAATTATGAGAGTATTAGAGGCAGCGAATTATTACAATTAGGGCCAGCGAATTATGATAGAATGAGAAAGAGATAATTATTAGAGGATGACTGGTAGAGAACTGTTAGAGAGTGGGAGGCCGCGAATTAAGATATGATAAGAGGCAGCGAACTGTAAGAGAATGGGAGGCAGTAAATTATTAGAGAAGAGACACAGCAAATTAAGAGAGAATGAGAGGCACTGAATTCTGAGAGCATGAGAGGCGTTGAATTCTGAGAGAATGGGAGGCAGCAAAATAGGAGAGAAGGAGCGGTAGAGAATTTGGAGGGAACGAGTGGCAGAGAAATATTAGAATATTACAGACGGAGAATTAGTCGAGAATGAGATGCAGAGAAATATTAGAGAAATAGTGGCAGCGAATTCTTAGAGACTTTGTGTCAGAGAATTATCGGGAAATTAGCGTAAGCTTATTATCACAATTAGAGTCAATGAATTAGTAGGGAATGAGAGGTGCTGAATTATGAGAGAATGAGACACAGAATGATGAAAGACTGGGAGGGAGATAATTATTAGAGAATGAGCGTCAGAGAAGTATTAGAGAATGAGAGACCGAGGATTATCAGCGTATGACATGAAGCGAAATACTAGACAAGTAGGGGCGGTGAATTTTTACAATTAGGGGCAGCGAATTAGGAGAGAATGGGAGGCAGTGAATTATGAGAGCATGACATGCAGCGAATTAAGAGAGAATGAGAGGCGTTGAATTATGAGAGAATGAGAGGCAGAGAATTATTCAAGAGTGACTGGCAGAGTAAGATTAGAGAATTAGAGGCAGTGAATTACAAGAGAATTAGTGGCAAAGAATTATTAGGATATTAGAAGAAGCGAATTATCACAATGAGAGTCAGAGAATTAGTAGAGAATGGGAGGCAGTGTATTATGAGAGAAGGAGAGGCAGCTAATTACTACAAATATAGGCAGCGAATTAGGGGAGAATGAGAGGCAGCAAATTATGAGAGAATGCGAGGGAGATAATCATGAGAGAATGAGTGGCAGAGAATTGCTACAGAATAAGTGAAGAGCATTATTGGAGAATAAAAGGCAGTAAATTATTAGAGAATGAGACACGGGAAATCATGAGAGAACGAGAGCCATTGAATTATGAGAGAATGAGCGGCAGTAAATTATGAGAGAATGAGAGGCAGCGAATTATTACAGAATGAGAGGCAGAAAATTATGGGAGAACTGGAAGCATTGCATTTCAACACTATGAGAGCCGTTGAACTACAGTTGTATGAGAGGCGTTGAAGTATGAGAGTATGAGAGGGAGCAAATTTTGAGAGAATGGTAGGCAGTGAATTATTAGATAATGAGATGTAGAGAAATATTAGAGAATTAGTGGCAAAGAACTATTAGGATATTAGAGGAAGCGAATTATTACAATGAGAGTCAGAGAATCAGTAGAGAATGGGAGGCAGCGAATGAAGAGAGAATGAGAGGCAGCGCAGTATGAGAGAATGCGAGGGAGATAATTATGAGAGAATGAGCGGCAGAGAATTGCTACAGAATAACTGAAGAGGAATAGCGGAGAATAAAAGGCAGCGAATTATTAGAGAATGAGAGGCAGCGAAGCGAATTATGAGAGAATGGGAGGCAGGAAATGATGAGAGATTGTGAGGGAGATGATTATTCGAGAATGAGTGGCAGAGAATTGCTACAGAATGAGAGGCAGAGGATTGTAAGATAATGGGAGGCAGCGAATTATTAGACAATGAAAGTCAGCGAGTTAGAGAACGAGAGGCAGGAAATGATAAGAGAATGAGATGCAGCAAATTAACTAGAAGAGAATGAGAGGCGTTGAATTATGAGAGAATGAGAGGGAGAGAATTAATAGAGAATGCCTGGCAGAGAATTGCTAGAGAATAAGAGGATTATTTGAGAATGGGAAGCAGCGAATGATGAGAAAACGGGAGGCAGCGAATGATGAGGTAATGAGTGGCAGCAAACTACAAGAGAATGAGAGGCAGTGCATTATGAGAGTATAGGGGGCAGAAAATCAGGAGAGAATCAGTGGCAGAGAATGATGAGAGACTGGGAGGCAGCAAATGATGAGGGAATTAGACAAAGAGAATTATTACAGAAGTAGTGGCAGAGAATAATTACAATGAGAGGCAGCAAATGATTCGAGATGAAAGACAGAGAATTATTAGAGAATGGAAGAGAAAGAATAATTAGAGAACGAGAGACAGAATTCTTAGTGAGAGACAGGGTTATTACAATTAGGGTCAGCGAACGATGAGAGAATGAGAAGGAGATAATCATTAGAGAATGACTGGCAGAGAATTGTTAGAGAGTGGGAGACTGCAAATTAGGATAGAATAAGAGGCAGCGAACTATGAGAGAATGGGAGGCTGGGAATGATGAGAGAATGAGGGGCAGAGAATTATTAGAGAATGAGATGCAGTGAAATATCAGAGAATTAGAGACAGCGAATTATTACAGAATGAGTGGCAAAGAGTTAACAGAGTGTTAGAGGAAGCTAAGTTTTCTAATTAGAGTCAGCGTATGATGAGAGAACGAGAGGCAGAGAATGTTTCAAGAATGAGAAGCAATGAATAACTGGAGAAAGAGAGGCAGAGATACATTGCAATGGGCGGCAGTGCGTGATGAGAGAATGAGAGGGAGCGAATGATGAGAGAATAAAAGGCAGCGAATTCTTGGAGAATGAGAGGCAACAAATGATGAGAGATTGTGAGGGAGATAATTAGTCGAGAATGAGTGGCAGAGAATTGTTAGAGAATGAGAGGCAGAGGATTCTTAGAGAATTGGAGGCAACGAGTTATGAGAGAATGGGAGGCAGCAAATTAAGAGAGAATGAGAGGGAGATAATTAATAGAGAATGCGTGGCAGAGAATTGTTAGAGAATAAATGGCAGCTAATTAGAGAATGAGAGTCTGCAAATCTGGAGTGAATAGGAGGCCGTGAATTTGGAGAGATCGGGAGGTAGCGAATTGTTAGACAATGAGAGACAGAGGGTTTTTAGAGAATGACATTCAGAGAGATATTAGAGAATTAGAGGCAGCAAATTATTACAATCAGCAGCGAATTGTGAGAGAATGAGAGGCAGAGAAACGTTAGAGAATGAGAGGCAGTGAATTATGAGAGATTCAGTGCAAAGAATTCTTAGAATATTAGCGAAAGTTAATTCTTACAATTAGAGGCCGAGAATTAGTAGAGAATGATAGGCAGTGTATGAAGAGAGGATGAGAGGCAATGAATTCTTTCAATTAGAGACGGCGAATTGGTGGTGAATGGAGTTAAATCCAGCTGGCGACCGGTCACGAGTGGTGTTCCCCAGGGGTCGGTGCTGGGGCCTGTCCTCTTCGATATCTTTATTGATGACCTGGATGAGGGCACTGAGTGCACCCTCAGTAAGTTTGCAGATGACACCCAATTGGCTGGGAGTGTGGATCTGCCTGGGGGTAGCGAGGCCCTACGGAGGGATCTGGACAGGCTGGAGAGCTGGGCTGAAGCCAATGGGATGAGGTTCAACAAGACCAAATGCCGCGTCCTGCACTTTGGCCACAACAACCCCAGGCAGCGCTACAGGCTTGGGGCGGAGTGGCTGGAAGACTGTGTAGAGGAGATGGACCTGGGGGTCTTGACGGATGCTCGGCTGAACATGAGCCGACAGTGTGGCCAGGTGGCCAAGAAGGCCAACGGCATCCTGGCTTGCATCAGAAACAGCGTTACCGGCAGGAGCAGAGAGGTGATTGTCCCCCTGTACTCAGCACTGGTGAGGCCGCACCTCGAGTGCTGTGTCCGGTTTTGGGCCCCTCACTGCAAGAAAGACATCGAGGCCCTGGAGCGTGTTCAAAGAAGGGCAACAAAGCAGGTGAGGGGTCTGGAGCACAGGCCTTATGAGGAGAGGCTGAAGGAGCTGGGAACGTTCAGCCTGGAGAAGAGGAGGCTCAGGGGAGACCTTCTTGCTCTCTCTAACTTCCTGAAGGGAGGTTGTGGTGAGCTGGGGGTCGGCCTCTTCTCTCGTGTCATTAGTGACAGGACTAGAGGCAATGGCTTCAAGCTGCGGCAGAGGAGATTCAGGCTGGACATTAGGAAATGTTACTTCTCAGAAAGGGTGGTCAGGCACTGGAATGGCCTGCCCAGGGAGGTGGTGGAGTCACCGACCCTGGGGGTGTTCAAGGAACGATTGGATGTTGTGTTGAGGGACATGGTTCGGTGGGAGCTATTGGAGATAGGTGAACGGTTGGACTGGATGATCTTGTAGGTCTTTTCCAACCTTGGTGGTTCTATGGTTCTATGAACTAGAGCAGAATGAGAGGCAGCGAAGGATTGGAGTATGAGAAGCAACGAATTAGCAGAGAACGAGAGGCAAAGAGAGAGATTACAGGGAGAGGCAGCCAATGATTAGAGAATGAGAGACAGGATTATTAGAGAATGACATGCTGAGCAAAATGAGAGCATGAGAGGCAGCGAATGAAGAGAGAATGAGAGGCAGCGAATTAGAATAGAACGAGAGGGAGATAATCATTATAGAATAAGAGGCAGAGGATTGTTAGAGAATGGGATGCTGCTAATTATAAGAAAATGAGAGGCGTTGAATTCGTCCACAATGAGAGGGAGCGAATTGTGAGAGAATGAGAGGCAGCGAATGACGGGATCATGAGAGGGAGGTTATTAGAGGACGAGTGTCAGGGAATTGTTATAGAATTAGAGGCAGAGGATTATGACGGAATGGGAGGCAGGGAATTAGGAGAGACTTAGTGGCAAAGAATTATTAGGATATCAGAGGCAGCGAATTATTCCAAGGAAAGGCAGAGAATGAGTAGGGAATGGGAGGCAGCGGATGATGGGAATGAGAGGCAGGAATTGATGAGAGAAGGAGAGGCAGCGAATGATTACAGTTAGTGGCAGCAAATGAGAGGAGAATGAGAGGCAGGGAATGATTGGAGAATGAGAAGGAACAAATTGCTAGATAATGAGAGGCAGAGAAATATTACAATGAGAGGCAGCGAGTTATTAGAGAATGAGAGGCTGCACATTATGACAATGATTTGTAGAACGGCATTAAGATTAGAGGCAGCCATTTTGAGAATCATTAGAGAATGAGAGATACAGAATTGTAGAGGAAGAATTTGGAGGGATAGAAATTGTTATAGGCAGAAAATTAATAGATTATTGGTATGGATTGAGAAGGATTAGGGGTAAAGGTTGAGAATGGTTTGAGATGGAGAATTAGATCAACAGTTAATAGAGAATTAGAGCCAGAGAACTGTTTGTTAGAGGTAGAGATAGAGAATTAGACCGGGAGTTCTTAGAGAACTAGAAATACAGAAAGAGAGAGAGAGATTCTTAGAGAGAGGGAATTATTACTGGTAGAGAACTATTAGTATTAGTGGTTGAGAATGAGAGAGAATTCTTAAAGATGGCTTTGTTAGAGAAGTGGAGATGGAGAGGGAGAGAATGAGATTCATGAGAGACGGAGCATTATTAGCGATAGAGCGTTATTAGAGCGTTAAGGACGGAGAGCTCTTAGAGAATGGGAGAGTAGACTGAAAACTCTTAGAGATGGAGAACTGCTACAGGTGGAGATGGAGAAATCCCGGAGTTAGGGAATGATGAGAGAGAGAGGGAATTGAAGGCGGAATTTAAGGGAGAGAGGGAGAGAATGAAGGACAGAGATGGAGGCCAAGATGTTTTGGAGCCTACCTCAGCTTTGTCCATCTCCTTGGGCCGAGAGCAGCAGGCCACGTTTGGGTCATTGAAACTCCAACGAGGCATTGGCGGACAGCATGGAAAACAAGCAGAGAGAAGAGAAACATGGCATGACGGCCAGAAGCAGCACCAAACCCAAGGAGAAGAGAACCAACCCACGTTGGGTGACAGCGACAGGGGGGACTGCCGGCCATCAGCACCGGGGAGCCTGAAGGCAGCTGGTCCATGGACAGCTGTGACGTGCGGAAATCAAACTCCGTAAGCACAAAGTATTTCTAAAGCAGGTATGTTTAATGAGCGATGCGCACACACCCTGGTGCAAGGGGGATAGCTCCGCCTCGCTTGCACACCGCTGGGAGAAAGCGTGCTGCAGGTATAGGCTGAACTAAGACAGAATCAGTTGTTGGCAGGAATTCGGATCCATATCCATGACATTCCTGAGACCCCATGAGCATGCGGTCCCTCCCCCCTTGCGCGTGCGGAGTGAGTCGTGGGGGTGGTCGTGGGATGAAGGCTCATCGTCTTCCTCGCTGTCAACTTTCGACCCAGGGGGAGGGGCACCCCTCAGACTGGTTCCAGCTTGCCCTGTGGACATCCAATCACCTCACTGTTCTCGGGCTGTTGCACCCTTGTCTTGCTGGCCTTCATCCGCCTTGTTATTCCAGACACGGTGTCTGCAAGCCCCATTCTTCTAACAGCTTCCACATCAACTAGCTTTTCACTACCCCTGTCCCAGTTTCTGTGAAGTTCCTTTCTCTCCTTGACTGTGGGGGCCTTCTTTCACCTTTCAAAAGAACAATACAAATGGAAAGTATTGGACAAAGAAACGGAGAAAGATCATATAAAGGAAAAGAGCTGGACTGAGACCCCCTGAAGGAACAGCATCCAACAGCGTGAAGAGACACGGAAAAGGAAAGGGGGAAAGGAAAGGAAAAGGAAAGGAGGGGGACAAGAGGGGGGCAGAAAGGGGGACACGAGGGGGACAAAGAACTTAACAAAGGAAAAGAAGTGCTTGGGGGGTGGAAAGAGAAGGGAGGAGTTGGGGGGCAAAAAGTGAAGAGAGCACTTGGGGGGCCTGAAGTGAGGAGGGCGACTGGGGGGCAGAACGAGAGTAGTTATGGGGCAGAACGAGAGGAGAGGAGCTGGGGGGCACAAAGAGAGGAGAGTGCTTGGGGGGCAGAAATGAAGTTTTGGGGGGGCAAAAAGGGTTCTGAACAGAATAGGAAATGAACAGGAAAAGAACGGAACCAAGAAAGAGCAATGAGAAACTCCCATGGAAATGGATTTTACCAAGAAAAGGATTGGACCAAAATTGGACCAAACTTGGGGACTTGGGGGGCAGAAAGATAGGACGGGAGCTGGGTGCAGAAAGAGAGGAGAGCACTTGGGGGGCAGAAAGAGGGGACTGACTGACGTGAGGGTGGGAAAGCGAGGACTGACTGAGTTGGGGGGCGGAAAGGGAGGACTGACTCACTTGGGCGGTGGAACGGGAGCAAGGAATGAGTTGGGGGGCGGAAATTTAGCACTGACTCACGTGGGGGTGGAAAGGAAGGAGATGACTGACTTGGGGGGTGCAAAGCGAGGCAAAGAATGACTTGTGGGACGTAAAGGGAGAAGTGGCTGAGTTTGGGGGTGGAAAGGAAGAAGTGACTCACTTGGGGGGCGGAACGGGAGCACTGACAACTCACTTGGGGGGAGGAAAAACAGCACTGACTCAACTGGGGGAGGAAAAGGAGCACTGACGACTCACTTTGGGGGCGGAACGGGAGCACTGACTCACTTGAGGGGTGGAAAGGGAGCAGTGACTGAGTTGGGGGGCAGAAAGGGAGGTCAGAACAACATGGGGGGCGGAAAGGGAGGACTGAAGGACTTGGGGGGTGGAAAGGGAGGACTGAAGGACTTGGGGGGTGGAAAGGGAGGACTGAAGGACTTGGGGGGTGGAAAGGGAGGACTGTAGGACTTGGGGGGCAGAAAGGGGGAGTGACTGAGTTGGGGGGCGGAAAGGGAGGACTGACTCACTTGGGGGGCCTCGTGAGGAACTACCATGGAAATGGATTGGGCACAGGGAAACCAACAGGGAGAGGAAAAGGAGAAGAACTGGACAAAAATTGGGCAAAAAAAATATTTTGTTTTGGGCCCCAAAACAAAATAGCAACAGGAAAAGAACTGAACCAAGAAAGACCAATGAGAAACTACCATGGAAATGGATGGGGCACAGGGAAACCAACAGGGAGAAGAATTGGACAAAAAAAAGTGGACAAAAAAAAGTGGACAAAAAAAAGTGGACAAAAAAAAGTGGACAAAAAAAAGTGGACAAAAAAAAGTGGACAAAAAAAAGTGGACAAAAAAAAGTGGACAAAAAAAAGTGGACAAAAAAAAGTGGACAAAAAAAAGTGGACAAAAAAAAGTGGACAAAAAGTGGACTTCAAAAGGAAAAGAACAGGATAAGAAAGTGGATTACAAACTGGACAACAAAAAGAGAAAGGCAAAGAACTGGACCAAGAACTGGACCAGGAACTGCATAAGGAGAAGAAGTGGCCAAAGATCTTCGAAAGGGAAAGACCTGGACAGAGAACTGAAAGAGGAGAAGAACGACAGAAAGAACTGCACAAAGAGCTGGAAGATTAGAGAATAGAGAATGATTGGAGAATGAGAAGGAACCAATTGCTAGATAATGAGAGAGATGGAGATGAGAGATGGAGACCAAGATGTTTTGGAGCCTACCTCAGCTTTGTCCATCTCCTTGGGCCGAGTGCAGCAGGCTGCGTTGGGGGCAGCGCAGCTCCTTGGCTGCCTTGCCTCGCTCTTCCCACCCAGGTCCTCCATCCAGCCCTCCCGCTGCCAAGCGGTGGCCAGAACCTTCTGCACAACACAGAGCAAGCAAGAAATCATCGTCAAGCGAAGCCACGACACCAACTCGGCCCTCCCCGAGCGGGAGCGCTCAGCCAACCGACCCCACAGAGCCGCCCCCGGGCGCAGACCCTTCCTCTGCGGCTGCCGGCCCTTCCAGGAGCTCAGGAAGGGGGTCTGGCTCCATCCCAGGAAACGCACAGGATAAAGAAGTGGACAGAGAACAAGAAAAAGTACTTAAAGCGAGAGGGGAATGAGTGGCAGCAAACGATGAGAGAAGGAGAGGCAGAGAAATATAACAAATAGAGGCAGAGAAGTATGAGATAATTAAAAGCAACAAATTATTGCAGCTGGAGGCAGAGAATTATTTGAGAATGAGAGGAAGCCAAGCATTAGAGATTAAGAATCAGCGAATTATTACAGGTAGAGGCTGCGAATTATTAGAGAATGAGGGGCAGCGAATGATGAGAGAATGAGTGGCAGAGAATTATTCGAGTATTAAGGGCAGAGAATTATTGCCATTAGACGCAGGGAATTATTGGAAATTAAAGGGAGGCGGCCAAGGATGAGCCAATGGGAGGTGTGAAATGAGAGGGGCAAACAATTGGCCAATGAGAGGAGGCGAGCGATTAGCCAATGAGAGGCGGTGAAAGAGGAGCCAATGAGAGGCAGATAACTATCAGTCAATGGGAGGCGGCGAACGACGAGCCAATGGGAGGCGGCGAACGACGAGCCAATGGGAGGCGGCGAACGACGAGCCAATGGGAGGCGGCGAACGACGAGCCAATGGGAGGCGGCGAACGACGAGCCAATGGGAGGCGGCGAACGACGAGCCAATGGGAGGCGGCGAACGACGAGCCAATGGGAGGCGGCGAACTGTCAGCCAATGGGAGGCGGCGAACTGTCAGCCAATGGGAGGCGGCGAACTGTCAGCCAATGGGAGGCGGCGAACTGTCAGCCAATGGGAGGCGGCGAACTGTCAGCCAATGGGAGGCGGCGAACTGTCAGCCAATGGGAGGCGGCGAACTGTCAGCCAATGGGAGGCGGCGAACTGTCAGCCAATGGGAGGCGGCGAACTGTCAGCCAATGGGAGGCGGCGAACTGTCAGCCAATGGGAGGCGGCGAACTGTCAGCCAATGGGAGGCGGCGAACTGTCAGCCAATGGGAGGCGGCGAACTGTCAGCCAATGGGAGGCGGCGAACTGTCAGCCAATGGGAGGCGGCGAACTGTCAGCCAATGGGAGGCGGCGAACTGTCAGCCAATGGGAGGCGGCGAACTGTCAGCCAATGGGAGGCGGCGAACTGTCAGCCAATGGGAGGCGGCGAACTGTCAGCCAATGGGAGGCGGCGAACTGTCAGCCAATGGGAGGCGGCGAACTGTCAGCCAATGGGAGGCGGCGAACTGTCAGCCAATGGGAGGCGGCGAACTGTCAGCCAATGGGAGGCGGCGAACTGTCAGCCAATGGGAGGCGGCGAACTGTCAGCCAATGGGAGGCGGCGAACTGTCAGCCAATGGGAGGCGGCGAACTGTCAGCCAATGGGAGGCGGCGAACTGTCAGCCAATGGGAGGCGGCGAACTGTCAGCCAATGGGAGGCGGCGAACTGTCAGCCAATGGGAGGCGGCGAACTGTCAGCCAATGGGAGGCGGCGAACTGTCAGCCAATGGGAGGCGGCGAACTGTCAGCCAATGGGAGGCGGCGAACTGTCAGCCAATGGGAGGCGGCGAACTGTCAGCCAATGGGAGGCGGCGAACTGTCAGCCAATGGGAGGCGGCGAACTGTCAGCCAATGGGAGGCGGCGAACTGTCAGCCAATGGGAGGCGGCGAACTGTCAGCCAATGGGAGGCGGCGAACTGTCAGCCAATGGGAGGCGGCGAACTGTCAGCCAATGGGAGGCGGCGAACTGTCAGCCAATGGGAGGCGGCGAACTGTCAGCCAATGGGAGGCGGCGAACTGTCAGCCAATGGGAGGCGGCGAACTGTCAGCCAATGGGAGGCGGCGAACTGTCAGCCAATGGGAGGCGGCGAACTGTCAGCCAATGGGAGGCGGCGAACTGTCAGCCAATGGGAGGCGGCGAACGAGAGGCAGGAAGTGATTAGCTAATGGGAGGAGGTAAACAATTAACCAGTGAGAAGCGGTGAACTATTAGCCAATGGGAGTCGGAGAGCGACGAGCCAAAAACTGGACCAAAATTAGACACAAAGTGGACGTGGAGCGAGAAGCAGACCAAGAAGCCAACACTGAAAAGAACTGGACCAAGAATGGAACAAAACCTGGACCAAAATCAACTGGACAAAGAACCAAAACATGACAAGTAGGGGACAAAGAACTGGACAAAGAGCTTCTAAAGGAAAAGAGCTGCACCAGGACCTGGACCAAGAGCCCCCGAAGGAACAGCACCGAACAGCGTGAAGAGACACGGAAAAGGAAAGGGGGAAAAGGAAAGGAAAAGGAAAGGAGGGGGACAAGAGGGGGGCAAAAAGGGGGACGCGAGGGGGACACAGAACTTAACAAAGGAAAAGAAGTGGAGAAAGAATGGAACCGAAACCTGGACAGCAAAATGGACAAAGATCTTCTAAAGGAAAAGAGCTGGACTGAGACCCCCTGAAGGAGCAGCATCCAACAGCGTGAAGAGGCAGGGAAAAGGAAACAGGAAAAGGAAAGGGAAAGGAATTGGACAAAGAGAGGCGAAAAAGGAAATAAAAAAAGAAAAGGACTGGACCAAAATTGAACCAAACTTGGGGACTTGGGGGGCAGAAACGCAGGAATGGCTCTCTTGGGGGGCGGACTGGGAAGGGAGCACTTGGGGGGCAGAATGAGATGACTTGGGAGGTGGAAATCAAGAAAGAAAGAGGAGACTTGGGCTGAAAGGGAAAGGAGGACTTGGGGGGCACACAGAGAGGAGAGCACTTGTGAGGTGGAAAGATTAGAGACAACTTGGGGGGCAGAAATGGAGGTGTTAGGGAAGTGGAAATAGAGGAGAGGACTTGGGGGGCAGAAAGAGTGGAGGGGACTTGGGGGGCAGAAAGGAAGAAGGAACTTGTTGGGCAGAAATCCCAGAAAGAAAGAGGGGACTTGGGGGGCAGAAAGCCCAGAAAGAGGGGACTTGGGGGGCAGAAGGAGAGGAGAGCTCTTTGGGGGCTGAAAGGGAGGAGAGGACTTGGGGGGCAGGAAGAGAGGTGAGGACCTGGGAGGCAAAAGGACTGGAGGGGACTTGGGAGGTAAAAGGAGGGGAGAGGACTTGGGGGGCCGAAACAGAAGAGGGGACTTGGGGGACCCGAAGAGAGGAAACAGGTTGTGGGGCAGAAGGAGGGGAGAGGACTTGGGGGGCAGAAAGAGTGGAGGGGACCTGGGGGGCAGAAAGGAAGAAGAAACTTGTTGGGCAGAAATTCCAGAAAGGAAGAGGGGACTTGGGGGCAGAAAGCAGAGAAACGAGGAGGGGACTTGGGGGGCAGAAGGCCAGGAAAGAAAGAGGGGACTTGGGGGGCAGAAACAGAGGAGAGCACTTGGGGGGCAGAGAGAGGGTACCAACTAAATTGGGGGCAGAAAGGGAGGACTGACTGACTTGGGGGGCAGAAAGTGAAGGGAGGAGTTGGGGGGCAGAAAGGGAGGAACAGACTTGGTGAGCAGAAAGGAAAGAAAGAGTAGACTTGGGGGGCAGAAAGGGAGGAACAGACTTGGGGGGTGGAAAGCCCATAAAGAGGGGACTTGGGGGGCAGAAAGCCAAGGAAAAAAGAGGGGACTTGGGGGGTAAGAAGAGAAGCGAGCAAATGGGTGGCACAAGGAGAATACTTGGGGGGCAGCAAGAGAGGGGAGCACGTGAGGGGCATACAGAGAAGAGAGCACATGTGGGGCAGAGAGGAAATCAACCAAAGAGGGGACTTGGGGGCAGAAAGCAAAAAGGGAACATGGGGGTGGAAGAGACGGGAGCACTTGGGGGTAGAAAGAGATGACTTGTGGGGCAGAAAGACCAGAAAGAAAGAGGAGACTTGAGGGGCAGAAAGCCAAGAGAGAAAGAGAGGATTTGGGGTGCAGAAAGGAAACAAAGAAAGAGGGGACTTGGGGGGCAGAAAGAAAGGAAGGGGGAACTTGGGGGGCAAAAAAAGAGGCCTGCACTTGGGGGGCAAAAAAGAGGAAGTGACCTGGGGGGCCGAAAGACGGGACTGCGCTTGGGGGACCGAAAGAGAGGAGCAGACAACGACAGCGAGGCGAGGACTGACTTGAGGGGCGGAAAGAGAGCACTTGGGGGGCAGGAAAAGGGGAGGGAACTTGGAACAAAAGAAATGAAACGACTTGGGAGGTGGAAAGGGAAGAGAGCACTTGGGGGGCAGAACGAGAGGAGGGGACTGAGTGACTTGGGGGGCGGAAAGCAGAGAACGAAGGAGGGGACTTTGGGGGCAGAAGTAAAGGAAGAAAGAGGGGACTTGGGGGGCTGAAAGCCCAGAAAGAAGGAGGGGACTGGGGGGCAGAAAGGAAAGAAAGAGGGGACTTGGGGGGTGGAAAGCCCAGAAAGAGGGGACTTGGGGGGTGGAAAGGGAAGGGAGGACTTGCGGGGCACACACAGAGGAGAGCACTTGTGAGGCGGAAAGATTAGAGACAACTTGGGGGGCAGAAATGGAGGTTTTAGGGGAGTGGAAATAGAGGAGTTGGGGGGCAGAAAGGGAGGAGAGGAGTTGGGGGGTTGAAAGAGAAGAGCGAGTTGGGGTTCAGAAAGGGAGGAGAGCTCTTGGGGGGCAGAAAGAAATGACTTGGGGGGAAGAAATAAAGCAGAGGACTTGGGGGGCAGCAAGGGAGGACGTGGGGGGCAAAAAGCGAGGCGAGGAGGGGACTGGGGACGGAAAGAGAAGAGAGCGCTTGGGGGGCGGAAAGGGAGCACTGACTCACTTGGGGGGCAGAAAGGGTACGACTGAGTTGTGGGGCGGAAAGGGACAACTGACCTGGGGGGTGGAAAGGGAGGAGTGATCGACTTGGGGGGTGGAAATGGAGGACTGAGTTGGGGGGTGGAAGGAGAGGATTAAATTTGGGGGCAGAAAGGGAGGATGGACTGACGTGGGGGGCGGACAGCGGAGAAAGTAAGAGGGGACTTGGGGGGCAGAAAGAGAAGGGAGCACCAGGGGGGCAGAAAGGGAGGTGGGGACTTGGAGGGCAGAAAGTCAAGAAAGAGGGGACTTGGGGGGCACAAAGCCAAGAGAGGAGAGGAGTTGGGGGGCGAGAAGGGAGGGGGGACTTGGGGGGCGGGAAGGGGAGGCCTGGGCTGAGTTGGGGGGCAAAAAAGGAGAGGCCTGGACTTACTTGGGGGAGCCAACGAGAGGTCTTTTCTTGTACGCTTCAGTCTCCTCCTTCTTCCTTCCTCCCTCTCAATCAGAGCCATTCTTCCTTGGCGCAGAGAGCAAGAAAGAGGAGCAAGCTGTGTGGAAACGAATGCCACAACGCCCGTTGATTCCCAGTAGCTGGCATGGAAAAGCTGTGGCAGGGCCGCAGCTGGAAATGCTGTCAGGACATCTGGACAATACGAGGCAGAACCAACCCGCTTGGATCCCCACCGCACATCTGTGCGGTTCCAGCCGTACAGTGAGAGGGACACAGGGGTCATGCAGATGTCTGGGCCGAAAGATGCTGCTGATGGAAAGATCATCTACGATCAAGGGCAAATGCTCAGCCATGTCGAAGGCTGGCAACAAACTCCAGCCAGGAGCCATCTCCAGAGAAAGAGATCCTGCCTCAGTGGCAGTCAGCCCTTCCATGGGCTTGAGGAGAGCTGCAGCCGGGCTCCACCCCTTCCAGTAGCACAGCTGAATTGCCTTCACCTGTGCTCCCGCAGCTGACTCAGTGCTTGCCTCAGCTGCTCCATCACAGCTTCAGGCTGCCAGCCACAGTTGCCCATCCAGCATCTCCAAGGTGGCTTCTTCACCAATCTGCTGTGTCAATGTTCAAGCGTTCCAATGGTTCTGCTCAGCCCTGTGCTGGGGGGGGAGGGAGTGGGGGGGCGGAAAAAGAGGGAGGACTTTGGGGGCACAAAGAGAGGAGACCACTCGGGGAGCGGCAAGAGACAAGCAGACTTGGGGGGCAGAAAGCAGAGAAAGAAAGAGGGGATTTAGGGGGCAGAAAGCAAAGAGGGGACCTGGGGGGGAGAAAGCAAAAAAGAAAGAGGGGACCTGGGGGGCAGCAAGCCAAGAAAGAGGGGACTTGGGGGGCAGAAAGCCCAGAAAGAAAGAGGGGACTGGGGGGGAAGAAAGCCCAGAAAGAAAGAGGGGACCTGGGGGGCAGAAAGGGAAGGGAGCACTTGGGGGGCTGAAAGCCAAGAAAGAAAGAGGGGACTCGGGGGACAGAAAGCCAAGAAACCAAAGAGGGGTCTTGGGGGGTGGAAACGGAGGAGAGGACTTGAGGGGTGGATAGAGAGGACTGAGTTGGGGGGCTGTATAGTTGTAATTCTACAGGGCATAATAGATGGATAGCCAGAGGTTATATGGGAATAACTCCCCAAGGCTGAGGCTCACAGTTAAGATGGCCGCTGGCCACAAGGAACTCCACACAGGAGCATAGTCCAACAGAGATGCTGCCTTAGTGCTGGTCAGCCCTTCCATGGCATTTGGAGAGGCGGAGTCAAGCTCCACCCCTTCCGGGAGCACAGCTGAATTGCCTTCACCTGTGCTCCCGCAGCTGAGCCGTCACTTGCCTCAGATGGTCAGTCCCAGCTTCAGGCTGTCAGTAACAGTTCCCCACACACAGCTCGGCATCCAGGCGGGGCTGGAATATCTCCAGAGCAGGAGACTTCACAACCCCCCTGGGCAGCCTGTTCCAGTGCTCCGTCACCCTCACCCTAAACCAATTCCTGCTCACACCAAGGCCCAACTCCCTCCGCTCCAGTTTCTGCCCGGTGCCCCAGCACAGGTTCCCCTACACCATGTGTGCATGACAGCCAGCAGCTGTCTGCATGAGGTGCCAGGTGACGACAAAGAAGGAAACACAACACTCAGTGCTGACCTCTTCAGCCCTCGAAGCTGCTGTGTGCAGACGCCCATACACAAAGTGCACAACGACGCAGAAAAAAGGAGAGCGCTTGGGAGGCAGAAAGAGAAGAGAAGGCTTGGGGGTCAGAAAGCTGACAGAAGGGGACTTGGGGGCGCAAAGCAGAGAGGAGGCGACTTGGGGGGCAGAAAAAGAGGGGAGCTCCTGAAGGGCAGAAAGAGAGGAGGGGACGTGGGGGGCGATAAGCAAAGAAAGAGGGAACCTGCGGGGCGGGAAGCCGAGAAAGAAAGAGGGGACTTGGAGGGCAGAAAGGGCGGAGGGGACTTGGGGGGTGGGAAGAGAGGAAAGGAATTGGAATTAGAAGAAGGGAAAAATGAAGTAGGAGAATTGGCAAAATGAACACAAGTTGGAAAAGACAACGAAAAGGAATTCCAAAGCAATGGGAAATGGAAAAGAATTGGAATAAGGAGAATCGGGGGGGAGGGGCCTCGGCCGGGGGGGGAGGGGCCTCGGCCGGGGGGGGAGGGGCCTCGGCCAGGGCGGGGAGGGGCCTCGGCCTGCAGGAGAAATGGAGATAGAAAAAGAGACTCTAATTCCAGTTAGAATCACCGAATTTGTAGGGAATGAGAGGCGTTGAATTCTGAGGGAATGAGACACAGAATGATGAAAGAAAGGGAGGGAGACAATTACTAGAGAATGAGTGGCAGAGAATTGTTAGAGAATGAGAGACAGAGGATTATCAGCGTATGACATGAAGCGAAATACTAGACAAGTAGGGGCAGTGAATTTTTACAATTGGGGCAGCGAATTGGGAGAGAATGGGAGGCAGTGAATTATGAGAGCATGAGAGGCAGCGAATGATGAGAGAATGAGTGGCAGAGAATTTCTTCAGAATAAGTGAAGAGGATTATTGGAGAATAAAAGGCAGTGAATTATTAGAGAATGAGACACGGGAAATAATGAGAGAACGAAAGCCATTGAATGATGAGAGAATGAGCGGCAGCAAATTATTACACAATGAGAGGCAAAAAATTCTGGGAGAATGGGAGGCGTTGCATTTCAAGAGTGTGAGAGGCATTGAATTACAGTTGTGTGAGAGGCGTTGAAGTATGAGAGTATGAGAGGGAGCAAATTTTGAGAGAATGGGAGGCAGCAAAGTTTGAAAACATGGGAGGCAGCGAATTAGTAGGGAATGAGATGCAGAGAAATTGTAGAGAATTAGCGGCAGCAAAGTATTACAATTAGGGGCAGCGAATTATCAGAGAATGGGAGACAGTGAATTGTTAGATAATGAGATGTAGAGAAATATCAGAGAATCAGAGGCAGTGAATGATTAGAGAATTAGTGGCAAAGAACTATTAGGATATAAGAAGAAGCGAATTATTACAATGAGAGTCAGAGAATCAGTAGAGAATGGGAGGCAGCGAATGAAGAGAGAATGAGAGGCAGCGCAGTATGAGAGAATGTGAGGGAGATAATTATGAGAGAATGAGCGGCAGAGAATTGCTACAGAATAAGTGAAGAGGAATAGTGGAGAATAAAAGGCAGCGAATTATTAGAGAATGAGAGGCAGCTGTCACGGGGTTATCTAGATCAATCTGTGTCCATGACGGGGGGGCAGTAGGCCCGTGGGCCCCCGGCCCCCAACAAAGGGGAAGGGAAAAAGGGAAAGGGGTAGGGAGATGGGAGCTGGGCTCAAAGAAACAAACAGAGCAGTGGCAACGATCTAAGGAGTAAAACTTATTTTACTATAATACAATCTAATTGAAATTGAGGCTAATAAATCAAGTGAAAGAAGAGAGAGAAAGAGAGGTTTCCGAAGACCAAGAAGCCTACTTTGAAATTGAAGGCGCCGCGGCTTGGAAGCACACCCACACTCGCTGCCAGGCAGTGAGAGAGAGAGAGAGTGCCAGCGACGCTTCCGTGACGTATTTTCCTCTCTGACCGCGAGGTCCCCTGGGATGTGTAGTACTTCTTCTCTGTGCTCCACATGATGTTATGATGTGGAATACCAATAGCAAACATTACAAAACCATGAAAGGGAGAAAAAGGGAACCAGGGGGAGCCAAAAAGGGACCCAAAAAGGGAGCCAAAAAGTGAGGCAAAAAGGGAGCCAAAGGGAGCCAAAAAGGGAACCAAAGGGAGGCAAAAATGGAGCCAATAAGGGAGCAAAAGGGAGCCAAAAAGGGAGCCAAAAATGGTGCCAAAAAGGGAGACAACAAGGAAGACAACAAGGGTGCCAAAAAGCGAGCCAAAAAAGGAGCCAAACGGATCCAAAGGGAGTCAAAAATGGACACAAAGTGAGCCCAAAAGGGAGCTCAAAAGGGAGACAAAGGGAGCCAAAAGGGAGCAAAAAAGGGAGCAAGAGGGAGCCAATGGGCGCCAAAAAAAGGCTTAAAAATAGATTCCAAGGGCACCAAAAAGAAAACCATAGGGAGCCAAAAATGGAGCCAAAAATGGTGCCAAAAAGGGAGCCAAAAAGGGAGCCAATAAGGGAGCCAAAAAGGCAGCCAAAAAGGGAGCCAAAAAGGGAGCCATAAAGGGTGCAAAAGGGAGCCAAAATGGGAGACAAAGGGAGCCAAAGAAAGCCAAAAAGGGAGCTAAATGGAGCCAAAAATGGAGCCAAAAAAGGAAGCCAAAGAGAGCCAAAAGGGCAGCCAACAAGGGTGCCAAAAAGTGAGCCAAATGGAGCGCAAGGGAGTCAAAAATGGAGACAAAGTGAGCCCAAAAGGAAGCAAAAAACGGAGCCAATGGGAGCCAAAAATGGAGCCAAAAGGGAGTTAAAAATTGAGCCAAACGGAGCCAAAGGGGGAGCCAAACGGAGCAAAAAATGGAGCCAGAAAGGGTGCAAAAAGTTACCAAGAAAGGGATCCAAAGGGAGCCAAAAAGGGAGCCAAAAAGGGAGCCAGAAAGGGAGCCAAATGTGAGCCAAAAAGAGCCAAAAATAGAGCGAAAGGGAGCTAAAAAGTGAGCCAAAAAAGGGAGCCAAAAAGGGAGCCAAAAAGGGAGCCAAAGTGAGCCAAAAAGGGAGCCAAATACGGAGCCAAAGGGAGCCAAAAATGGAGCCAAAAATGGTGCCAAAAAGGGAGCCAACAAGGGTGCCAAAAAGTGAGCCAAAAAAGGAGACAAATGGATCCAAAGGGAGTCAGAAATGGAGACAAAGAGACCCCAAAATAGAGCCAAAAAGGGAAACAAAGGGAGCCAAAAGGGAGCCAAAAAGGAAGCAAAAAAGGGAGCCATGGACGCCAAAAAAAGATTTAAAAATAGATCCCAAGGGCACCAAAAAGGGAACCATAGGGTGCCAAAAATGGTGCCAAAAAGGGAGCCAAATAGGGAGCCAACAAGGGTGCCAAAATGTGAGCCAAAAAGGGAGCCAAATGGAGCCAAAGGGAGTAAAAAATGCAGCCAAAGGGAGCCCAAAAGGAAGCCAAAAAGGGAGCCAATGGGAGCCAAAAATGGAGCCAAAAGGGAGTTAAAAATTGAGCCAAACGGAGCCAAAGAAGGAACCTAAGGGAGCAAAAATGGGAGCCAGAAAGGGTGCAAAAAGTTACCATGAAAGGGATCCAAAGGGACCCAAAAAGGGACCCAAAAAGGGAGCCAGAAAGGGAGCCAGAAAGGGAGCCAAATGTGAGCCAAAAAGGGAGCTAAAGGGAGCTAAAAAGTGAGCCAACAAGGGAGCCAAAAAGGGAGCCAAAGGGAGCCAAAAAGGGAGCCAAAAATGGAGCCAAAAATGGTGCCAGAAATGGTGCCAAAAAGGGAGCCAACAAGGGTGCCAAAAAGTGAGCCAAAAAGGGAGCCAAATGGAGCCAAAGGGAGTCAAAAATGGAGACAAAGGGAGCCCAAAAAAGAGCCAAAAAGGGAGACAAAGGGAGCCAAAAGGGAGCCAAAAAGGGAGCAAAAGGGAGCCAAAGCGAGCTAAAAAGGGAGCCAAAAAGGGAGCCAGAAAGGGAGCCAGAAAGGGAGCCAGAAAGGGTGCAAAAGGGAGCCAAAATGGGAGACAAAGGGAGCCAAAGAGAGCCGAAAAGGGAGCTAAATGGAGCCAAAAATGGAGTCTAAAAAGGGAGCAAAAGAGAGCCAAAAAGGGAGCCAAAGGGAGCCAAAAAGGGACCGAAAGGGAGCCAAAAAGGCAGCAAAAATGAGCCACAATGGGAGCCAAAGGGAGCGAAATGAAGCCAAAAAGAGAGCCAAAGAGAGCCAAAAAGGGAGCCAAAGGGAGCCAAAACGGGACCGAAAGGGAGCCAAAATGGGAGCAAAAATGGGAGCCAGAAAGGGAGCCAAATGTGAGCCAAAAAGAGCAAAAGGGAGCTAAAGGGAGCTAAAAAGTGAGCCAAAAAGGGCGCCAGAAACGGAGACAAAGGGAGCCAAAAAGGGAGCCATAGGGAGCCAAAAATGGAGCCAAAAATGGTGCCAAAAGGGAGCCAAAAAGGGAGCAAAAGGTAGCCAAATCGAGCTAAAAAGGGAGCCAATAAGGGAGCCATAAAGGGAGCCAAAAAGTGAGACAAAGGGAGCCAAAAGGGAGCCAAAAAGGGAGCAAAAGGGAGCCAAAGCGAGATAAAAAGGGAGCCAAAAAGGGAGCCAAAAAGGGAGCCAGAAAGGGTGCAAAAGGGAGCCAAAATGGGTGACAAAGGGAGCCAAAGAGAGCCAAAAAAGGAGCTAAATGGAGCCAAAAATGGAGCCAAAAAAGGGAGCCAAAGAGAGCCAAAAAGGGAGCCAAAGGGAGCCAAAATGGGAGCAAAAAAGGGAGACAGAAAGGGAGCCAAATGTGAGCCAAAGTGAGCCAAAAAGGGACCTAAAGGGAGCTAAAAAGTGAGCCAAAAGGGGAGCCAAAAATGTTGCCAAAAATGGTGCCAAAAATGGGAGCCAACAAGGGTGCCAAAAAGTGAGCCAAAAAGGGAGCAAAAGGGAGCCAAAGTGAGCTAACAAGGGAGCCAAAAAGGGAGCCAAAAAAGGTGCCAAAAAGGGAGCCAACAAGGGTGCCAAAAAGTGAACAAAGAAGAGATCCAAATGGAGCCAAAGGGAGTCCAAAATGGAGCCAAAGGGAGTCCAAAATAGAGCCAAAAATGGAGACAAAGGGAGCCCAAAGGGAGCCAAAAAGGGAGCATAAGGGAGCCAATGGGCGCCAAAAAAATACTTAAAAATAGATCCAAAGGGCACCAAAAAGGGAACCACAGGGAGCCAAAAATGGAGCAAAAATGGTGCCAAAAAGGGAGCCAAAAAGGGTGCCAAAAAGTGAGCCAAAAAGGGAGCCAACAAGGGTGCCAAAAAGAGAGCCAAAAAGGGAGCCAAAAAGTGAGCCAAAAGGGAGCCAAAAAGGGAGCATAAGGGAGCCAATGGGCGCCAAAAAAATACTTAAAAATAGATCCAAAGGGCACCAAAAAGGGTTACCATAGGGAGCCAAAAATGGAGCCAAAATGGTGCCAAAAATGGAGCCAAAAAGGGAGCCAAAAAGGGTGCAAAAAAGGGAGCCAAAAAGGGAGCCAAATGGAGCAAAAGGGAGTAAAAAATGCAGCCAAAGTGAGCCCAAAACGAAGCCAAAAAGAAAGCCAATGGGAGCCAAAAATGGAGCCAAAAGGGAGTCAAAAATTGAGCCAAACGGAGCCAAAGAGGGAAACAAAGGGAGCCAAAACGGGAGCCAGAAAGGGTGCAAAAAGGGAGCCAGAAAGGGATCCAAAGGGAGCCAGAAAGGAAGCCAAATGTGAGCCAAAAAAAGCCAAGAAGGGAGCTAAAGGGAGCTAAAAAGTGAGCTAAAAAGGGAGCCAAAAAGGGATCCAAAGGGAGCCAAATCGGGATCAAAATAGGGAGCCAAAAATGGAGCCAAAAATGGTGCCAAAAAGGGAGCCAAAAAGGGAGCCAAATGGAGCCAAAGGGAGTAAAAAATGCAGCCAAAGAAAGCAGAAAACGAAGCAAAAAAGGGAGCAAATGGGAGCCAAAAATGGAGCCAAAATGTAGTTAAAAATTGAGCCAAACGGAGCCAAAGAGGGAGCCAAAGGGAGCAAAAACGGGAGCCAGAAAGGGTGAAAAAAAGGGAGCCAGAAAGGGATCCAAAGGGAGCCAAAAAGGGACCCAAAAAGGGAGCCAGAAAGGGAGCCAAATGTGAGCCAAAAAGGGGGCCAGAAACGGAGCCAAAGGGAGCCAAAAAGAGAGCCAAAAAGGGAGCCAAAAAGGGAGCCAAAAATGGTGCCAAAAATGGGGCCAAAAAGGGAGCCAACAAGGGTGCCAAAAAGTGAGCCAAAAAGGAAGCCAAATGGAGCAAAAGGGAGTAAAAAATGGAGACAAAGGGAGCCCAAAAGGGAGCCAAAAAGGGAGACAAAGGGAGCCAAAAGGGAGCCAAAAAGGGAGCAAAAGGGAGCCGAAGGGAGCAAAAATGGAGCCAATAAGGGAGCCTAAAAGGGAGCCAAAAAGGCAGCCAAAAAGGGAGCCAGAAAGGGTTCAAAAGGGAGCCAAAATGGGAGACAAAGGGAGCCAAAGAGAGCCAAAAAGGGAGCCAAAGGGAGCCAAAAAGGGACCGAACGGGAGCCAAAAAGGCAGCAAAAATTAGCCACAATAGGAGCCAAAGGGAGCGAAATGAAACCAAAAAGAGAGCCAAAGAGAGCCACAAAGAGAGCCAAAAAGGGAGCCAAAGGGAGCCAAAAATGGTGCCAAAAATGGTGCCAAAACGGGAGCCAGAAAGGGAGCCAAAAATGGTGCCAAAAAGGGAGCCAACAAGGGTGCCAAAAATGGAGCCAAAAAGGGAGCCAAAAAGTGAGCCAAAAATGGTGCCAAAAGGGAGCCAAAAAGGGAGCAAAAGGGAGCCAATGGGCGCCAAAAAAAACTTAAAAATAGATCCAAAGGGCAGCAAAAAGGGTTACCATAGGTAGCCAAAAATGGAGCCAAATTGGTGCCAAAAATGGAGCCAAAAAGGGAGCCAAATGGAGCCAAAGGGAGTCAAAAATGGAGACAAAGGGAGCCCAAAAAAGAGCCAAAAAGGGAGACAAAGGGAGCCAAAAGGGAGCCAAAAAGGGAGCAAAAGGGAGCCAAAATGGGAGACAAAAGGAGCCAAAGAGAGCCAAAAAGGGAGCTAAATGGAGACAAAAATGGAGCCAAAAAGGGAGACAAAGGGAGCAAAAGGCAGCCAATGGGCGCCAAAAAAAGGCTTAAAAATAGATCCCAAGGGCACCAAAAAGTGAACCATAGGGAGCCAAAAATGGAGCCAAAAATAGTGCCAAAAAGGGAGCCAAAAAGGGAGCCAACAAGCGTGCCAAAAAGTGAGCCAAAAAGGGAGCCAAATGGAGCCAAAGGGAGTAAAAAATGCAGCCAAAGGGAGCCCAAAAGGAAGCCAAAAAGGGAGCCCAAAAGGAAGCCAAAAATGGAGCCAAAAGGGAGTTAAAAATTGAGCCAAACGGAGCCAAAGAGGGAGACAAAGGGAGCAAAAACGGGAGCCAGAAAGGGTGCAAAAAGATAGCCAGAAAGGGATCCAAAGGGAGCCATAAAGGGACCCAAAAAGGGAGCCAGAAAGGGAGCCAAATGTGAGCCAAAAAGAGCCAAAAAGGGAGCCAAATAGGGAGCCATAGGGAGACAAAAATGGAGCCAAAAATTGTGCCAGAAATGGTGCCAAAAAGGGAGCCGACAAGGGTGCCAAAAAGTGAGCCAAAAATGGAGCCAAATGGTGCCAAAGGAAGTCAAAGATGGAGACAAAGTGAGCCCAAAAGGGAGCCCAAAAGGGAGACAAAGGGAGCCCAAAGGGAGCCAAAAAGGGAGCAAAAGGGAGCCAAAGCAAGATAAAAAGGGAGCCAATAAGGGAGCCAAAAAGGGAGCCAAAAAGGGAGCCAAAAAGGGAGCCATAAAGGGTGTAAAAGGGAGCCAAAATGGGAGACAAAGGGAGCCAAAGAGAGCCGAAAAGGGAGCCAAATGGAGCCAAAAATGGAGTCAAAAAAGGGAGCAAAAGAGAGCCAAAAAGGGAGCCAAAAAGGGGAGCCAAAGGGAGCCAAAAAGGGACCGAAAGGGAGCCAAAAAGGCAGCAAAAATGAGCCACAATGGGAGCCAAAGGGAGCGAAATGAAGCCAAAAAGAGAGCCAAAGAGAGCCAAAAAGGGACCGAAAGGGAGCCAAAATGGGTGCAAAAAAGGGAGCCAGAAAGGGAGCCAAATGTGAGCCAAAAAGAGCCATAAAGGGAGCTAAAAAGGGACCTAAAAAGAGAGCCAAAAATGGAGCCAAAAAGGGAGCCAAAAATGGTGCCAAAAATGGGGCCAAAAAGGGAGCCAACAAGGGTGCCAAAAAGTGAGCCAAAAAGGGAGCCAACAAGGGTGCCAAAAAGAGAGCCAAAAAGGGAGCCAAAAAGTGAGCCAAAAATGGTGCCAAAGGGGAGCCAAAAAGGGAGCAAAAGGGAGCCAATGGGCGTGAAAAAACGACTTATAAATTGATCCAAAGGGCACCAAAAAGGGTTACCATAGGGAGCCAAAAATGGAGCCAAAATGGTGCCAAAAATGGAGCCAAAAAGGGAGCCAAAAAGGGTGCCAAAAAGGGAGCCAAAAAGGGAGCCAAATGGAGCCAAAGGGAGTCAAAAATGCAGCCAAAGTGAGCCCAAAACGAAGCCAAAAAGGGAGCCAATGGGAGCCAGAAATGGAGCCAAAAGGGAGTCAAAAATTGAGCCAAATGGAGCCAAAGAGGGAGACAAAGGGAGCCAAAAAGGGAGCCAGAAAGGGTTCAAAAGGGAGCCAAAATGGGAGACAAAGGGAGCCAAAGAGAGCCAAAAAGGGAGCCAAAGGGAGCCAAAAAGGGACCGAAAGGGAGCCAAAAAGGCAGCAAAAATTAGCCACAATGGGAGCCAAAGGGAGCGAAATGAAGCCAAAAAGAGAGCCAAAGAGAGCCACAAAGAGAGCCAAAAAGGGAGCCAAAGGGAGCCAAAAATGGTGCCAAAAATGGTGCCAAAACGGGAGCCAGAAAGGGAGCCAAAAATGGTGCCAAAAAGGGAGCCAACAAGGGTGCCAAAAAGAGAGCAAAAAAGGGAGCCAAAAAGTGAGCCAAAAATGGTGCCAAAAGGGAGCCAAAAAGGGAGCAAAAGGGAGCCAATGGGCGCGAAATAACGACTTATATATTGATCCAAAGGGCACCAAAAGGGGTTAAAATAGGGAGCCAAAAATGGAGCCAAAATGGTGCCAAAAATGGAGCCAAAAAGGGAGCCAAAAAGGGTGCCAAAAAGGGTGCCAAAAAGGGAGCCAAAAAGGGAGCCAAATGGAGCAAAAGGGAGTAAAAAATGCAGCCAAAGTGAGCCCAAAACGAAGCCAAAAAGGGAGCCAATGGGAGCCAAATATGAAGCCAAAAGGAAGTCAAAAATTGAGCCAAACGGAGCCAAAGAGGGAAACAAAGGGAGCCAAAACGGGAGCCAGAAAGGGTGCAAAAAGGGAGCCAGAAAGGGATCCAAAGGGAGCCAGAAAGGAAGCCAAATGTGAGCCAAAAAGAGCCATGAAGGGAGCTAAAGGGAGCTAAAAAGTGAGCTAAAAAGGGAGCCAAAAAGGGAGCCAAAGGGAGCCAAATCGGGATCAAAATAGGGAGCCAAAAATGGAGCCAAAAATGGTGCCAAAAAGGGAGCCAACAAGAGTGCCAAAAAGAGAACCAAAAAGGAATCCAAATGGAGCCAAAGGGAGTCAAAAATGGAGACAAAGTGAGCCCAAAAGGGAGCCAAAAAGGGAGACAAAGGGAGCCAAACAGGGACCGAAACGGAGCCAAAATGGGAGCAAAAAAGGGAGCCAGAAAGGGAGCCAAATGTGAGCCAAAAAGAGCCAAAAAGGGAGCTAAAGGGAGCTAAAAAGTGAGCTAAAAAGGGAGCCAAAAAGGGAGCCAAAGGGAGCCAAATCGAGATCAAAATAGGGAGCCAAAAAGTGAGCCAAAAAGGGAGCCAAATGGATCCAAAGGGAGTCAAAAATGGAGACAAAAATGGTGCCAGAAATGGGGCCAAAAAGGGAGCCCACAAGGGTGCCAAAAAGTGAGCCAAAAAGGGAGCCAAATGGAGCCAAAGGGAGTCAAAAATGGAGACAAAGGGAGCCCAAAAAAGAGCCAAAAAGGGAGACAAAGGGAGCCAAAAGGGAGCCAAAAAGGGAGCAAAAGGGAGCCAAAGGGAGCTAAAATGGGAGCCAAAAAGGGAGCCAGAAAGGGAGCCAGAAAGGGAGCCAGAAAGGGTGCAAAAGGGAGCCAAAATGGGAGACAAAGGGAGCCAAAGAGAGCCGAAAAGGGAGCTAAATGGAGCCAAAAATGGAGTCTAAAAAGGGAGCAAAAGAGAGCCAAAAAGGGAGCTAAAGGGAGCTAAAAAGGGAGCCAAAAAGGGAGCCAAAAGGGAGCCAAAAAGAGTGCAAAAGGGAGCCAAAAAGGGAGCCATAAAGAGTGCAAAAGGGAGCCAAAATGGGAGACAAAAGGAGCCAAAGAGAGCCAAAAAGGGAGCTAAATGGAGACAAAAATGGAGCCAAAAAGGGAGACAAAGGGAGCAAAAGGCAGCCAATGGGCGCCAAAAAAAGGCTTAAAAATAGATCCCAAGGGCACCAAAAAGTGAACCATAGGGAGCCAAAAATGGAGCCAAAAATAGTGCCAAAAAGGGAGCCAAAAAGGGAGCCAACAAGCATGCCAAAAAGTGAGCCAAAAAGGGAGCCAAATGGAGCCAAAGGGAGTAAAAAATGCAGCCAAAGGGAGCCCAAAAGGAAGCCAAAAAGGGAGCCCAAAAGGAAGCCAAAAATGGAGCCAAAAGGGAGTTAAAAATTGAGCCAAACGGAGCCAAAGAGGGAGACAAAGGGAGCAAAAACGGGAGCCAGAAAGGGTGCAAAAAGATAGCCAGAAAGGGATCCAAAGGGAGCCATAAAGGGACCCAAAAAGGGAGCCAGAAAGGGAGCCAAATGTGAGCCAAAAAGAGCCAAAAAGGAAGCTAAAGGGAGCTAAAAACTGAGCCAAAAAGGGAGCCAAAAAGGGAGCCAAAGGGAGCCAAAAAGGGAGCCAAATAGGGAGCCATAGGGAGCCAAAAATGGAGCCAAAAATTGTGCCAGAAATGGTGCCAAAAAGGGAGCCGACAAGGGTGCCAAAAAGTGAACCAAAAATGGAGCCAAATGGTGCCAAAGGGAGTCAAAAATGGAGACAAAGTGAGCCCAAAAGGGAGCCCAAAAGGGAGACAAAGGGAGCCAAAAGGGAGCCAAAAAGGGAGCAAAAGGGAGACAAAGCAAGATAAAAAGGGAGCCAATAAGGGAGCCAAAAAGGGAGCCAAAAAGGGAGCCAAAAAGGGAGCCAAAAAGGTAGCCATAAAGGGTGTAAAAGGGAGCCAAAATGGGAGACAAAGGGAGCCAAAGAGAGCCGAAAAGGGAGCCAAATGGAGCCAAAAATGGAGTCAAAAAAGGGAGCAAAAGAGAGCCAAAAAGGGAGCCAAAAAGGGGAGCCAAAGGGAGCCAAAAAGGGACCGAAAGGGAGCCAAAAAGGCAGCAAAAATGAGCCACAATGGGAGCCAAAGGGAGCGAAATGAAGCCAAAAATAGAGCCAAAGAGAGCCAAAAAGGGAGCCAAACGGAGCCAAAAAGGGACCGAAAGGGAGCCAAAATGGGTGCAAAAAAGGGAGCCAGAAAGGGAGCCAAATGTGAGCCAAAAAGAGCCAAAAAGGGAGCTTAAAGGGAGCCAAAAAGGGAGCCAAAAATGGTGCCAAAAATGGGGCCAAAAAGGGAGCCAACAAGGGTGCCAAAAAGTGAGCCAAAAAGGAAGCCAAATGGAGCAAAAGGGAGTAAAAAATGGAGACAAAGGGAGCCCAAAAGGGAGCCAAAAAGGGAGACAAAGGGAGCCAAAAGGGAGCCAAAAAGGGAGCAAAAGGGAGCCAAAAATGGAGCAAAAAGGGAGCCAGAAAGGGAGCCAAATGTGAGCCAAAAAGAGCCAAAAAGGGAGCTTAAAGGGAGCCAAAAAGGGAGCCAAAAATGGTGCCAAAAATGGGGCCAAAAAGGGAGCCAACAAGGGTGCCAAAAAGAGAGCCAAAAAGGAAGCCAAATGGAGCAAAAGGGAGTAAAAAATGGAGACAAAGGGAGCCCAAAAGGGAGCCAAAAAGGGAGACAAAGGGAGCCAAAATGGAGCCAAAAAGGAAGCAAAAGGGAGCCAAAGGGAGCAAAAAGGGAGCCAATAAGGGAGCCTAAAAGGGAGCCAAAAAGGCAGCCAAAAAGGGAGCCAGAAAGGGTTCAAAAGGGAGCCAAAATGGGAGACAAAGGGAGCCAAAGAGAGCCAAAAAGGGAGCCAAAGGGAGCCAAAAAGGGACCGAAAGGGAGCCAAAAAGGCAGCAAAAATTAGCCACAATGGGAGCCAAAGGGAGTGAAATGAAGCCAAAAAGAGAGCCAAAGAGAGCCACAAAGAGAGCCAAAAAGGGAGCCAAAGGGAGCCAAAAATGGTGCCAAAAATGGTGCCAAAACGGGAGCCAGAAAGGGAGCCAAAAATGGTGCCAAAAAGGGAGCCAACAAGGGTGCCAAAAAGAGAGCAAAAAAGGGAGCCAAAAAGTGAGCCAAAAATGGTGCCAAAAGGGAGCCAAAAAGGGAGCAAAAGGGAGCCAATGGGCGCGAAATAACGACTTATATATTGATCCAAAGGGCACCAAAAAGGGTTAAAATAGGGAGCCAAAAATGGAGCCAAAATGGTGCCAAAAATGGAGCCAAAAAGGGAGCCAAAAAGGGTGCCAAAAAGGGAGCCAAAAAGGGAGCCAAATGGAGCAAAAGGGAGTAAAAAATGCAGCCAAAGTGAGCCCAAAACGAAGCCAAAAAGGGAGCCAATGGGAGCCAAATATGAAGCCAAAAGGAAGTCAAAAATTGAGCCAAACGGAGCCAAAGAGGGAAACAAAGGGAGCCAAAACGGGAGCCAGAAAGGGTGCAAAAAGGGAGCCAGAAAGGGATCCAAAGGGAGCCAGAAAGGAAGCCAAATGTGAGCCAAAAAGAGCCATGAAGGGAGCTAAAGGGAGCTAAAAAGTGAGCTAAAAAGGGAGCCAAAAAGGGAGCCAAAGGGAGCCAAATCGGGATCAAAATAGGGAGCCAAAAATGGAGCCAAAAATGGTGCCAAAAAGGGAGCCAACAAGAGTGCCAAAAAGAGAACCAAAAAGGAATCCAAATGGAGCCAAAGGGAGTCAAAAATGGAGACAAAGTGAGCCCAAAAGGGAGCCAAAAAGGGAGACAAAGGGAGCCAAACAGGGACCGAAAGGGAGCCAAAATGGGAGCAAAAAAGGGAGCCAGAAAGGGAGCCAAATGTGAGCCAAAAAGAGCCAAAAAGGGAGCTAAAGGGAGCTAAAAAGTGAGCTAAAAAGGGAGCCAAAAAGGGAGCCAAAGGGAGCCAAATCGAGATCAAAATAGGGAGCCAAAAAGTGAGCCAAAAAGGGAGCCAAATGGATCCAAAGGGAGTCAAAAATGGAGACAAAAATGGTGCCAGAAATGGGGCCAAAAAGGGAGCCCACAAGGGTGCCAAAAAGTGAGCCAAAAAGGGAGCCAAATGGAGCCAAAGGGAGTCAAAAATGGAGACAAAGGGAGCCCAAAAAAGAGCCAAAAAGGGAGACAAAGGGAGCCAAAAGGGAGCCAAAAAGGGAGCAAAAGGGAGCCAAAGGGAGCTAAAATGGGAGCCAAAAAGGGAGCCAGAAAGGGAGCCAGAAAGGGAGCCAGAAAGGGTGCAAAAGGGAGCCAAAATGGGAGACAAAGGGAGCCAAAGAGAGCCGAAAAGGGAGCTAAATGGAGCCAAAAATGGAGTCTAAAAAGGGAGCAAAAGAGAGCCAAAAAGGGAGCTAAAGGGAGCTAAAAAGGGAGCCAAAAAGGGAGCCAAAAGGGAGCCAAAAAGGGAGCCATAAAGGGAGCCAAAAAGGGAGCCATAAAGAGTGCAAAAGGGAGCCAAAATGGGAGACAAAAGGAGCCAAAGAGAGCCAAAAAGGGAGCTAAATGGAGACAAAAATGGAGCCAAAAAGGGAGACAAAGGGAGCAAAAGGCAGCCAATGGGCGCCAAAAAAAGGCTTAAAAATAGATCCCAAGGGCACCAAAAAGTGAACCATAGGGAGCCAAAAATGGAGCCAAAAATAGTGCCAAAAAGGGAGCCAAAAAGGGAGCCAACAAGCATGCCAAAAAGTGAGCCAAAAAGGGAGCCAAATGGAGCCAAAGGGGAGTAAAAAATGCAGCCAAAGGGAGCCCAAAAGGAAGCCAAAAAGGGAGCCCAAAAGGAAGCCAAAAATGGAGCCAAAAGGGAGTTAAAAATTGAGCCAAACGGAGCCAAAGAGGGAGACAAAGGGAGCAAAAACGGGAGCCAGAAAGGGTGCAAAAAGATAGCCAGAAAGGGATCCAAAGGGAGCCATAAAGGGACCCAAAAAGGGAGCCAGAAAGGGAGCCAAATGTGAGCCAAAAAGAGCCAAAAAGGAAGCTAAAGGGAGCTAAAAACTGAGCCAAAAAGGGAGCCAAAAAGGGAGCCAAAGGGAGCCAAAAAGGGAGCCAAATAGGGAGCCATAGGGAGCCAAAAATGGAGCCAAAAATTGTGCCAGAAATGGTGCCAAAAAGGGAGCCGACAAGGGTGCCAAAAAGTGAACCAAAAATGGAGCCAAATGGTGCCAAAGGGAGTCAAAAATGGAGACAAAGTGAGCCCAAAAGGGAGCCCAAAAGGGAGACAAAGGGAGCCAAAAGGGAGCCAAAAAGGGAGCAAAAGGGAGACAAAGCAAGATAAAAAGGGAGCCAATAAGGGAGCCAAAAAGGGAGCCAAAAAGGGAGCCAAAAAGGGAGCCAAAAAGGTAGCCATAAAGGGTGTAAAAGGGAGCCAAAATGGGAGACAAAGGGAGCCAAAGAGAGCCGAAAAGGGAGCCAAATGGAGCCAAAAATGGAGTCAAAAAAGGGAGCAAAAGAGAGCCAAAAAGGGAGCCAAAAAGGGGAGCCAAAGGGAGCCAAAAAGGGACCGAAAGGGAGCCAAAAAGGCAGCAAAAATGAGCCACAATGGGAGCCAAAGGGAGCGAAATGAAGCCAAAAAGAGAGCCAAAGAGAGCCAAAAAGGGAGCCAAAGGGAGCCAAAAAGGGACCGAAAGGGAGCCAAAATGGGT